>SJYV01026573.1:439487-453159 GCA_006410875.1 Neotragus pygmaeus | reverse complement strand
AGAGTCGGACACAACTGAGCGACTTCACTTTGACTTTTCTCTTTCCTGCATTGGAGAAGGAAATGGCAACCCATTCCAGTGTTCTTGCCTGGAGAATCCCAGGGACAGGGGAGCCTGGTGGGCTGCTATCTATGGGGTCACACAGAGTCGGACACTTCTGAAGCGATTTAGCAGCAGCAGCTGGTCTTTTTCACCTCCTGTCTCCCTGGTTATTTTACTTGCATTTGTGCTTGTTTTTCTTGCAGTTTAGAGCAAACTTTGGTATGGTTGGCTTGTGTGTATAAGTCATGTCTAAAAATTTTATATTTTAGCACTTTAAGAATGAGTTCAGTTCAATTCAGTTGCTTAGTCATGTCTGACTCTTGGGATCCCATGGACTGAAGCAATCCAGGCTTTCCTGTCCATCACCAACTCCTGGAGCTTTCTCAAATTCATATCCATCAAGTTGGTGATGCCATCCAATCATCTTGTCCTCTATCGTCCCCTTCTCCATCTGTCTTCAGTCTTTCCCAGCATCAGGGTCTTTTCCAATGAGTCAATTCTTTGCGTCAGGTGGCCAAAGTTTTGGAGCTTCAGGTTCAGCATCAGTCCTTCCAATGAATATTCAGGACTGACCTCCTTTAGGATGGACTGGTTGGATCTCCTTGCATTCCAAGGGACTCTCAACAGTCTTCTTTAACACCACAGTTCAAAAGCATATTTTAAGAATAAAGATATGTAACTATAATAGAAGGAACAGATTAACATTTTGTAAAGCAATAGATATGTATATTTGCATATGAATAATATTTATCAATATCTGTAACATGAAGCCATTGATATCAAAACTTCATTTGTACATGAAAAATATAATGAAGCACCTATTATGCAATGGACTGGAGAATTCAAAAGAGTAGTGAGAAGCTACAGTCCTAGTAGTAGGGGAGATATAAAATGAGCTCTAGTTTGTTAGAAGACTGCAATATAATACCTAGCATTTTTGGAGTACTTCTTCTATGTCTGGGACTATTTATTTAAACTGTATCTTCACAATAAAATTTTGATGTAGATAGTAGTGCAATCATTGTACAGATGTGAAAGATGGAATTCAGGTAGTTGAAGTTAATTCTTGAAGATCTCGAATATAGAAAATGGGTTCCTAGGGCAAGTGTATCTGGCTCCTAAGCTCATGCTGCCTCTATAAGTCTCAGATGAAAAGGAGCACAGTGGGAGGTGAGGGGTTAATCAGAGCACTCTGTGGTCAGAAAAAGCTTTCCACAGGAGATGGCCTGAAACAGTGTGGAAGGACTGGCGAGTACAAACACACAGATGAGGCTGAGGAAAATGATTCTTTCTGGAAAGTGCAAGTACTTCAGTATAATTAGAATATAGAATGAAAGAGAATGGACAGAAGTGGAGTGATAAGAGAGAAATGCCTGCAGTGCAAGGAAACTTGACTTAACCCTGAGGGTTACCACATCATTAGGCAAAGATTTCAGCAAAATTATACATGGACCACAGTCTGAAGAAAGATTGGGATAAGGAGGAAATCTTTAGGAAGATTTGCAATTTTCCAGGGGAGAGACGGTGATGATTCTGAAAGAAGAAACAGGTGTTACATGTGGAGAGCAGTGAAGGGACTGAATTCACAAGTAGCAGGTAGAATCTATAGGAATTATTTGGATTTGGGGCTTGAGGCTGTGGTAGGAATTTAGAATAAAAACCCAAAGTTCGCATTAAGATGACTGTGTATCATTAAGGAATTTAGAGAAACACATTTCCTCCGTTAGTTTAAAAGTGCCTGAGGAACGTTGATCTGCTCACTGAACTATTTGAAACACAGGTTTGGAGGCCAATATACCTTTTAGCTGTGGCTCTAGAGACGATGTGCCGTGTGCTAAGTCGCTCAGTAGTGTCTGATTCTGCACCCTGTGGACAGTAGCCTGCCAGGCTCTTCTGTGCGCAGGAGTCTCCAGGCAAGAACACTGAAGCAGGCTATCATACCCTCCTCCAGGGATCTTGCCAGCCCAGGGATTGAACTGGCATCTTTTATGTCTCCCACATTCACAGTCTGGTTCTTTACCACTAGCATCACCAGGAAAGCCCCTAGAGACAATGACTGTACATAAATCCCAACCCCATCACTTAAAATCTGTGAATAAATTGCTTAATTTCTCTAAACTTCAGTGTCTTAATCTATCAAATGGACAAAGTTTATATTTCATGGAGTGTCCTCATGAAAATTGGATCTTTTAATCTATGGATTGCTTATAAAACATAACCTAACAGATGTTTTATGATTGTGGCTACAGTTTTTACTGTTCCTTGTAACTTTGGCCTGTACTACTAGCACAGAAGAAACATAGTAGCTTTAAAGAGCAATGAAAGAGGCTATGCCTATATCTGTACTATTAATACAAAAGAAATTAGGCATATAGAAGCATATCTTGTTTTATGTTCGCTTCACAGATAATGATTTTTTTTTTCACAAATTGAAGATCTGCAGGTACCCTAATTTGAGCTAGTCTATTTGGATTATTTTGCCAATGGCATTTGCTCACTTCATGTCTCTGTGTTACACCTTGGTAAGTCTCACAATATTTAAAACTTTTAAAATTATTATACTTGCTTTGGGGATCTGTGATTAGTGATCTTTGGTATTACTATTACAAATTTTGGTATTACTATTACTAAAGATTATGACTTGCTGGAGGCTCAGATGATGGTTAGAATTTTTAGCAGAAAAGTTTTTTTTTTTTTTTAAGTAAAGTATGTATGTTCTTTTTCCAGCTTCCCAGGTGACTCAGTGATTAAGTGCCCACCTGCCAGTGCAGGAGACAAGAATTTGATCCCTCGATCAGGAAGATCCCTGGAGAAGGAAGTAGCAACCTATTCCAGTATTCTTGCCTGGGAAATCCCATAGATAGAGGAGCTTGGTGGGCTACATTCCATGCAGGTGCAAAAGAGTCAGACATGACTTAGTGACTAAACAGCAACAATGTGCTTTTTTAAAAAAACATACTATTTCACACGTAGTAGACTACAGTAAAGTATAACCTTAACTCTTCAGTGCACTGAAAACCAAGACATTCAGCACCTTGGTTTATCGTGATATTTTCTATATGGCAGGGGACATAGAGCCTGCACTATTTCTGAGATCTGCCAATACACACTTATGAGTGTGTTAATATATCAGTAAGTGCAAGTTGAAGACCTAGAGTGAGGTCGTCTGGAAAGACTGGACAGCAGAAGAAGGAAAACTAAGACTCAAACCTTTGGGAACCCCTGAACTTAAGAAATAAGAGCGAAAAGTGAAAATGTGCTTGGGGATGATAAGTCTGAGAGCAGGGGAAAAAGACAAGGGAGTGGGTGTTAAGAAGCCACAGGAGTTGATGAAGGAGAGAGTGATTAACATTTTAAATAATGCAGAGGTATAAAGAGAAATGAGAGCAACCTGTCAATTTAGAGGTAGCAGAAGGGTGTCAGCAGTGTGGTAGGGTCAGAAAAGGGCCAGAAATTGCTGGGAGGTCTGAAAGTGGAGATCATGAGAATAGACTAATCATTGTCTTTAAAGTATAAAGGCAGTACTCATAATTAGTGCAAAAGGTCATGGAGAATAAGAGGAAAGGGAATCGAAAGGGCAGGCGGATGAATTAGTTCTTGAAACTTTCAAAATGTTATGATGGCCTTGTTGCTGTCTTATTACAATCTCTATGATTAGTAAGATTGTCAATAAAAATGAGATGAAATATACAAATATCAGTAGCAGTATATAAAGAGGAAATGGCAGAGTGTGCTCAAAAAGCTAGAAAACAGAGTGAACTTCTTTCATTTGTTTTAACACCTTTACAGATATGTAATTTACATGCTACAAAATTCACCCATTTAATGTGCACAATTCAGTGACTTTTCATGGATTTAAAGAGCTGTGTAGCAATCACCATAATCTAATTCCATTCCCTCTCTTGCCATCCCTACCCAGTTGTAGGCAAACATTAATTACCTATTTTCTATGGATTTGTCTGTTCCAGACATTTCTTATCAATAGGATCATGGGCTATTTTGGTCATTTCTAATGGACTTCTTTCACTTAGCATAATGATTTTTCATATATCCATGTTCTAACAGGAATCAATACTTTATTCTATTATTTGCTGAATAATCCTCCATTGTATGGAATGCCAGGTTTACATCAGTTGGTGAATATCTGGGTTGTTTCTGTCTTTCGGCTTTTTTGAACGATACTGCTGTGAACATTCATGCACAAGTTTCTGTGTGGATGTATGTTTTAATTTTCTTGGGTTTGTAACTAGCTGTAGAATTTCTGAGTCACTTGGAAATTCTATTTAACATTTGGGCAACTTCGTTTTTACATTCCCTCCAGCCCTAAATCAAAGCTCTAATTTCTACACATTCTCTTTCCCCCTTATTATTTACTTTTTTTCTTTTGTAAAAGTATAGAATGAACTTGTTTTCATGTAACAGGGAAGTTATAGTTTTATACAATATGCTCATTGTGTTTTTCTTTAATTTTCAGTAAAGTGGCTCTAGATTTAAAGCCATCAATTCAATTGTTAATAAGAAAATACACCTATTCAGTACACTGTTTTCTCTGGGATCACAGATTTGGGGGGACACTGCCAGATATCTAGAATATACATATAGTTGTGTCTAGTGCTTTTGAACTGTGGTGTTGGAGAAGACTCTTGAAAGTCCCTTAGACTGCAAGGAGATCCAACCAGTCCATTCTGAAGGAGATCAGCCCTTGGATTTCCTTGGAAGGACTGATGCTAAAGCTGAAACTCCAATAGTTTGGCCATTTCATGTGAAGAGTTGACTCATTGGAAAAGACTCTGATGCTGGGAGGGATTGAGGGCAGGAGGAGAAGGGAACAACAGAGGATGAGGTGGCTGGATGGCATCACCGATGCAATGGACATGAGTTTGAGTGAACTCTGGGAGTTGGTGATGGACAGGGAGGCCTGGCGCACTGCGATTCATGGGGTCACAGAGTCGGACACGACTGAGCGACTGAACTGAACTGAACTGAATGATAATGGGAGATCCATTTTGGCAGTTGTGTCAGTGTTAATAGAGTAATCCAGTTTGTAAGAATTTAAAGTGCCGTCTATGGAAACTGTCCAGCGATCTCCAGAGCGCTGGGCAGTGGTGTTAGATGCAGAGTACTGTTACTAGCGTAGTGCCCGGGTGCCCGGTTCGATTTCTTCTGTTCAGTTTTTGCTATGGTCCTCCATATGTCCTGGCATTTCTTTTTCCTGTCCTTTTTTGGGAACCTCATTCTTCTTCTACTGGCTGATTCTGGGAACTGCTCTGAAACCTTTCAACATATTTCCTTTTTGTGTTAATCAGGAAATTAAGTGTTTATTTGAAACTAAGAATCATCAGTCATAAATCTGTGGTATTATTTTCATGACTGATGAGTAGGACACAAAAGCTATATTTTCTTTTCATGGAAAAAAAGTGATATTAAAGGAAATATTAATTCAGCAAAGATGAAGGAGATCCCCGACATGGATCCATCATAAAACGCCCAGAGAAATGAAAACCATTCACACAAAAGTCTGTACACAGATATTTGCAGCAGATTTATTTGTTAACAACCGCAAACTAGGAAGGACCAAGATGTTCTTTAGTAGGTGAGGGATGAGCTAATAAATAACACAACATCTAGGTTCAGGCTCCGGGATGAAAAAAATTGCACTGGATGAAAAAAGGCTGGTTCCAAAAAGTTATGTACTGGCTGTTTCCATTATATAACATTTTTGAAATAACAAAATTTTAGAAATGGATAGCAGTTTACTAGTTGACAGGGCTTAGGAAGGAGGGGTTGTGCAAAGAAACCTGTGTGGTGAGGAAAATGTTCTGTACCTTGACTGTGTTGATGTCATGTCCAGATTGTTATTTGCACTACACTTTTGCAAGATGTTACCACTGGGGAAACTTGGTAAATGTACATACGATTTCTATTAATATTATAAAGCTATGTGAATCTTTAGTTATCTTTAGGTTAAAAAGTTTCTTGAAAAAGTGCATTGAGCAGTACTTTCTCATGAGAAAAAAGAAAGACCTGATCTAAAATGACTAAAAACTTATTATTTTGATATGTGGATTTTTTAAAACAAAAAACATTTCATTATGCTTCATGCAGATTTGCTTATGTTCCTTTTTTTTTAATCCACAGACAATTTGAGGTACCTTGGTTTCGTGGTGCTATGGAAAAAATACAGCTCCTTGGCACCTCAGGAGTGAGACAGACAAAGAAAAATTATTTGAAAAGACTCCTTCAAACTGTAACATTCATCCTAGAACAGTGACATTTCACTGAATATTTTAAATATCAAAAAGAAGTGAAAGCCTCACAATTTCTCTTTAATAAGTAAATGAAAGGACTAATAACATCTATCAGTTGTGTGCATCCTGGCATGATCAGTGAAGTGTAATTTGGGGGGAAACTATTTTGAAAATTTCAGGGACCACTGATTTTTTTTAAATAGAGAAATGTTACTCTACTGATGGAAACATCGTTTGAAAGAAAAACCTCAGACTGCTTTGTGCAGTGGAAACCATTACAGACTTGATTTCATATATGATTTTGGTTGTTTGGTAAAAAAACGGAAGCCGTAGCTCTGAATCATGATTTTTCATGAGCTTCTCTGTCATCAGAGATTCTGACAGCTATTCCTAAAAGTATTTTCTTGCTATCCTAAACTTTTCCAAGGCACTTAATGTCAGGAACTTCTTAAGAATTTTGCTAAGAAATAAAAGTATGATAATATATATAAATATATAAGGTTTCTTAAAAGCATCTTGGAGCACTTGGTTCAAATTCAGGTGAAACTTGTGGATATATGTATATATATATATATATATTGGTGCTGTTGGTTTGTTTTTTATTTTGTTTTGTGTTTTTAAATACAGCAAAATTCTCAGGCTAATGTTAGAAGAATAAATGTGACCTGAATAATGCTTGGATCATTTATGTAAATAATGAAAACATTTATGTAAATAATGAAAAACCATTTTTAGGTCATCTTTACAATACTGCTGCAAACAAAGGTGGGCGCCATTGTGCAGGGAGAAACTAGAGGCAGCTCAAATTTCCCAGTTAAGCCTCAAGTGGACTAAAATGACAATGAGTAAATCCTTGTCTGTTTATTGATGGGAAAACTCTAGAAACACCTTAAAACACTGCAAACCATCATGAACATAAATTCTTAGATAACCTTAAATATGAAAAATATATTTAGAATTCTTACTGACACAGCTGGGAACAGTAAGGAAGAACTTGCAGAAGATAATTTTCTCAAATTGAAGACAAAGACAATAATGAGTCATAGTTCAAAACTGGATCCTTCAGCCAAGACAATAATGGCAATTTCATTTTTGTATTTTTCATTTTTTTAATGACATGGATTTTATAGTCAGGTTTTCTAATTCATATATCAGTGTTGTTGTTTAGCTGCTAAGTCGTGTCCATGTCTTTGCGACCCCATGGACTGCAGCATGCCAGGCTCCTCTGTCCTCTACTATTTGAAGTTTGATCAAATTCATGTCAGTTGTGTTGGTGATGCTATCTAACCATCTCATTCTCTGTCTCTTTTTCCTTTTGCCTTGAACCTTTCCCAGCATCAGTATCTTTTCCAATGAGTCAGTTCTTTGCAACAAGTGGCCAAAGTGTTAGAGCTTCAACTTCGGCATCAGTCCTTCCAATCAATATTCAGGATTAATTTCCTTTAGGATTGACTAGTTTGATCTCCTTGCAGTCCAGGGAACCCTCAAGAGTGTTCTCTAGCGACATAGCTTGAAAGCATGCATTCTTTGGCACTGAGCCTTCTTTATGGTCCAACTCTCACATCCATATATGACTACTGGAAAAACCATAGCTTTTACTATGTGGACCTTTGTCAGCAAAGTGATGCCTCTGCTTTTTAATACACTGTCTAGGTTTGTCATAGCTTTTCTTCCAAGGAACAAGTATCTTTTAATTTCATGGCTGCAGTCTCTTATGAATACCAAATACAGAATATATGGCATATAGTTTATGAAGACTAAGTCTAATGTTTGAACACTTTAGCTCTCTTTTTAGAAAAAAAAAAACCTGTGAAATCTCACAGAAATCTATTTTTTGTGCAGAAATAAAATTTGTGGTCTTTTTTTTTTGCAATTTTACTTGCAAAATTTATAACAATTTATTTTTGAGAAGCAAAGAATTAATAGCATGAAAATTTTAAAAAAGAAAGCCAAATTACTTATAAAGATTATATTATGAATTCTCTACATGTGAAGAAATAGCTTTTAAATTTCAATAAAATAAGCAAAAGTTAAAAATCAAGATTATTTTAGGGCTGGCACACATGCACACCATTATATACTGTTCTCAAATAGAATCAAAGCTCCACTCATTAAGAAACACTGATATACAGGACATTGAATGATGTGTTATCTTATTTGTATGTCCATCTACTTAAATCTTCATGCTCTACTAGTTCTAGGAAGTCAGGGTAGATCCCTTTTTATTTTCTATTTAATGTCATCTTTCTTTTTCTTTTCTTATTTTTAAATTTTTATTTATTTATTTATTTTAAGAAAAGAAACGCTCTCTACCATAGGTGAGATCCTTGCTGCAGCTTGTGGGCTTAGTTGCCCCTGGGCATATGGATCTTAGTTCCCTGATCAGGGATTGTACCTCTGTCCACAGCAATGGAAGGTGGATTCTTAACCATTAGACCACCAGGGACGTCCCCATGAGACAAAATAGACACTAGTTATGATGTTTGTCTTGAGTGACTTACTGTCTCATAAGGCAAAATAAGTCTTGGTGGTGGATTAGAGCAAAAGTTTTATTGACTGAAGAGCTATCTCCAAGGTATTATCTATGAATTGGCTGTCATGATACAGCAAAAAATATGGGGGTCGGGCAGAGACAGACCTCGTTCACCAATAATTTTGTTTGTGTATATGCCTGTTTTGTCTGTTAATGGTTCTATTTTATGTGGATATTGAAAAGCTAACAATAAAACGTATAGTCAGTGACTATAAATCTGTGGTCAGGAATTCTAATAAAAGACTATTCTGGAAAAACATATGAAAGAGAGCTAAACTGCTGGCAAATCAGTATAGGAAAGATCAGAGAAAACCCAGGAATCCTGGTTCCCATGATTAGATCAGTGTTTATAAACCTGTATCTGCAGTAAAAATTCTCTTTGACTTTGGATTTCTATAAAGCAAAGGACATTTACTGAACACTAATTAGATGTTTGAAAGGTATGATAGCATAGCTTTAAACTTAGAAACTATAAACCTCTTTTGTGGATGAAAGGTTTAAAACAGAGAAAAAACACAGGCCAATAGACTAGGATTGAAATCTGTGTATACTGGAATCCAGTGTGGCTGTGGACAAGTCACTAACTTCTTCTGGGTCCCCTCATTCTCACTCTGTGAACTAAGAAAGATGGAACAGTTAGGAGTATTTCAAAATAATTTTTTAAACCTGAAATTTTATGGTCCTCCTTAAAGCACTAAATACCCATGTGCTAATTTTTCTTTTTAAAGAGGAACATGAACATCCTTAGAAATTCAATTTTAATGTGGTCAAAATCTATTTTAATGTAATCATTACAACAATAAAAATATTATAGTTAGAAATGACTACAAAAGATGACATTAGTTTTTGGTTTTATTATCAGTTGTAGTTTCTAGAGAAGTAAAAATTTAAAAATAGCAATAACATGCAAGTGATTTACATAAAACCTTCCTCAATAAAGTAATATGATCACAACTGTTTCTAATTCAAAGCAGCAACAAAAAAGATTTACATATATAACTGAACCATTTTGCTCTACAGCATTGTAAATCAACTACTCTTCAATAAAAAATTAAAAAGTTTAGGTGTATCAAGCAATATAGTTATGTTCACTTAGATTAAAAAAAACAGCTTATAGCTACTTCATTGGGTGTTTTATATTTTACCATCAGTCTTTTGGTATATTTGTTAATATTTGATAATTAAGGAATTAGACAAAGATAGTTTTGTGGGTACTTTCTCATATCACCACCTAAGCTACTATGTAAGTATTCACTGACCAAAGTAGTCTAGTCCAGATTTTGAGAGGGTCATTTGTACTGTACTGGAAGATCACCTTGGATTTACAGTCCTGCCTGTGACTGCCTGGGTTTGACTTGAGCTTTATTTCAGTGGGCAGATTCTGGCACAAAAGAAAACAGCAGGGTAAAAAGACAGAAGGAACAGGGCTGGGAGGGAAGTTTTGTGCATAAAAGTAAAGAGGAGTGGTTTGAATTGCTAAAAGATGAGAGACTAAGCCACTTAGATCTTTTAAAGTACAGAGACCTTCATTTTTAAGCAAAAGTAAAGCTCGGAGCTTCAGAGAGTTCAGAGAACTTGGTCCTGGAGCTCCTGGAGCAGCCCCCTCCAGGGACCGAGACCACGTGGGGATCTCAGCTGTCAGGACAGACAGACGTCTCTATCAGATGGAGGCAGTCTGAGCTGGAGCAAGTGCTCCGCAGCATGACCCCCTGGGAGCGCGCAGCAGGCCTGGTGAACAAGGGCTCTCTGGTGTACTCTGATTTATCTCTATCTGTAAAGTCACTCCTGATAGAGTCCAAAAGAGAGACTGGTCAAGAGCGCGATCACTTGAAATGCTTTCAGACTGTCCCCACCTCCCTCGAGCTATTGTCCATGGCTGCGAGGAAACAAAGGCATCAGAGGCTGGTCCGAGCAGTCTTTCCCTTCCTTTGACTGTGTTCAGTCGCTTCACTCGTGTCCGACTCTTCGTGACCCCGTGAACTGTAGCCCACCAGGCTCCTCTGTCCGTAGGATTCTCCAGGCAAGAATACTGCAGTGCGTTGCCATGCCCTCCTCCAGGGGATCTTGTTGACTCAGGGATCAGAACCGCGTGTCTTATGTCTCCTGCACTGGCAGGCAGGTTGGGACCTCTGGAAAGGACTACCACCAGAATTACCCGCATCTCCTGTGCTGGTGGAAAACTACAGGTACTTACACTGGCATTTTAAAGGTCGTCCGGCCGATTGGCTGTTCCACAAGTCAATGGTACTCATCATCTGAGAATATATCGAATGCTGTCTATGGTGCATGTGAATGTGAAAGTGTTAGTTGCTCAGTCATGTCCGACTCTTTGCAACCCCATGGACTGTAGCCCAGCTGGTGCCTCTGTCCGTAGAGTTCCCCAGGCAAGTATGCTGGAGTGGATTGCCATTTCTTTCTCAAGGTGATCTTCCCAACCCAGGGAATGAACCCTGGTTTCCTGCACTGGAGGCAGATTCTTTACCATCTGAGTCACCAGGGAAGTCCNTGCCTCTGTCCGTAGAGTTCCCCAGGCAAGTATGCTGGAGTGGATTGCCATTTCTTTCTCAAGGTGATCTTCCCAACCCAGGGAATGAACCCTGGTTTCCTACACTGGAGGCAGATTCTTTACCATCTGAGCCACCAGGGAAGTCCCTCTCTGGTACATGGTTGCTGACAAATTTCACATGCTCCTAAACAGGCAACTGTATCTCCTCTCTTGATCATTAGCATGTGTCTTGTGCTGTGTTTCATTTCCTGATATCTCTGGAATGATCTTATAACATCTTCATTTCATTGTATTTCTGGTTGCCCAAAGTCCAAACTGTATTGGATCTGTGATAGGATTAGTGGGTAAAAACATGGGCATCATTATTTAGTTTCTGTTGGAATTGTCTATCACTTGTAACTTACTGAAAGATAGGACTGAAAAAAAAAAAAAGCAGGTATTGATTGTTTTGTTTTTGTTGGAATTGTATATCACTTGAAACTTACTGGAAGATAAAACTGGAACAAAAATAAAAGCAAATATGATGATACTTTTAACACAAGATACTTGTAAAGAAATTCAACTCATGTATTGGGGTAGTTTTGAAAGAAGATGCATAAAAATGCTACAGAGGGCATGCATTCAGGATTTTACATTGTTGAATCCAAAGGCACTTACATATTTTGGCTTTGCTGTTGATAGACAGTATACTAAAGTCAGAGGCCCAGTTAATTAAAAGTATTATTTTATCAAGATTTTAAAAAGGGGAGGGGAGGATTAAAGATTTTAGGAGTGGTTGTAAAAAAAATAAAAATAAACTCAGGAATTGACACGGTTGAAGAAAATGTATTATTTGTGAGAGAAGAATGATGTAGGCTTAGTAGTAATTATGAAGAATTTTATAACCAAGGTTTTGTTCCCTCTTAAAGTCAGCAAAGACAATTTTTAAACTTAAATTCTTCTTATTAGAGATAAATATATACATAGTTTGCTTTTCATTACCATTCCCAAGAAAATAAACACCTAGGAAACTGAACTATGTCTTCTATACCACTGTAGGCAGCTAGTCAAGTAGAATATGGTTTGAATATAGTAGCTTTCAGTAAACATTTGTTTATTATAAGATAAACTATTAATATTATTCCAATAATAGTAAAAATGTATTAGATGATTAAAATATATCTTTTAGATACATTAAATATTTTAAGTTAAAAAAATCAATTCTTCCATAGGGTTTATCCTATTTTTTGTTTTAAATTTTTTGTGCATATGATTATTTTTGCCCTTGTAATATTGTCAACTGGAAAATTGCACAACCTAAACGTTGAGAATTGTATTTTATTTGGCAAACATACTGAGGACTTCAGTCCAGGAGACAGCCTCTCAAATAGCCCCAAAAAACTGTTCTCAAGAGGTAAGGGAGGAGCCAGGATGTGTAGGAGATCTTGCAAGAAAGGCCAGGAAGTTAAATTAAAATATTACTATTAATTAAAGAAAAAACAGACATCTCAAGGTAATGAGTTTAGCACTTTTGTACATCTAGGAAGATGCAAGAGTCTGGACTCATTGAAATCATCTTTGATCTGCCCCTTAACTATCTATGGCCAGGATCCTGTTTATTTTTTTCCATCCTGAATCCCCTCAAGGTGCATAGTCTGGGGTGGCTTGATGACCGCAACATCCTTTGTTTACTGATACAGCAGGTGACTTCCTTTGTCTACAATCCCTAGTTTCTCCCTATTACTACTGCATTATTGTATCTTTTTTTTTTTTTCCTTCATAAAACTTGTTCTAAGACTACTCCCAATATTCTGAAAGAGATATCCCCTTTCTAACTTTATTATCATTTCTATTTTACCCATATTTAAGACAAAAATATTTATATTATATCACTTATTTCCAGTTCAAAATCCTTGGATAGACTGTGTGAGCTATTTTGAAACTTATGATTTGAAAATTAAGAAGTACCCAGGTACCTTTTTGAAATTTTAAAACAGTGTTTAATGATTCCTTCATTAGAATCTCAAGTCTTCTCAAACTTCCAGAATATACTGGGACCTATGGAAAGAGAAAAATGTCATTTGGCCTACAGAGTGTGAGAGCTCAACATCTTGAGTTTTTATATCCTCTGACCTATTGTGTGCAGTTCAGTTCAGTCGCTCAGTCGTGTCCGACTCTTTGCGACCCCATGAATCGCAGCACGCCAGGCCTCCCTGTTCATCACCATCTCCCAGAGTTCACTCAGATTCACGTCCATCAAGTCCGTGATGCCATCCAGCCATCTCATCCTCTGTCGTCCCCTTCTCCTCCTGCCCCCAATCCCTCCCAGCATCAGAGTCTTTTCCAATGAGTCAGCTCTTCGCA
>SJYV01026573.1:397860-436612 GCA_006410875.1 Neotragus pygmaeus | reverse complement strand
CTGCGAGCAGAGCAGGAGGCTGGCTGGCCTCACACGCACACGTTGCTTCCTGGGGTGCAGCTGTAGTCTTGCTCTAATCAGAACTAAAAGGGAAGGGTTATCTGTGATGAATATGTGGCATTTATATCCATTTAGTGAAATTTTAAGTGTTGATTTTTCAAATATGTAAATTCACGTTATCCTATAGAAAAACTGGCTCACTAAGCAGACTTCTTGTCCATCTGCTTCTAAGGCCCTCAGAGAGATAAAGAAGCATCATGTGATAAGAACAAAAGTCAACTTTGGATACATTTGTAAATAATTATGATCTAACACAACTGATTCATTCAAATTATTCATAAACCATGTTGATATGTTTTAAACAAGTTCTGATAAATAGCAAAAAACTTCTAAATGAACAACTGTTTTAGTAATAAATATTTTGTGAATAAGATTATGGTTATTTCAGTGAAGTTTTGTTGATTAACTTTAAAAAAAGTAATAAGTTGTTTCATGTCTTTATTCAACTATGTATTAAAGTATCAAAGTGTTAGGCCCTCAGTCATGTCTGACTGTTTGTGACCCCATGGACTGTAGCCTGTCAGACTCCTCCGTCCATGGGATTCTCCAGGCAAGAATACTGGAGTACGTTGCTATTTCCTCTTCCAAAAGATCTTCCCGACCCAGGGATCTAACCTGCACTGCAGGCAGATTCTAAACAACTATGTATATATTCCATATATTTTTAGGTGCCGATAAGATTCTCTTTCCTTTGGTTATTCTTTTAAATTAATTCTAACTTCTAACACATCACTATTAATATGTACCATTCTTGTGCAACAAGTTTGATGATGGATGTGATATATTTGACATTATAATTCATATTTAAGATGCTAATAAGTTCATATTTATGTTTTAAAACCTAATCCAATTTTGAAAGTAAAAATAAGAAATATTACTAGCACTGAATTTAAGCAATGAAAAATAAGTCATATATAGGTTCTGGGTTCCTTTAAAGCTGCCCTTTCTTAAAGCAGTTTGTTAATGCAAAACTATGGAGAAGGGAACGGCAACCCACTCCAATATTCTTGCCTGGAGAATCCCGTGGACAGAGAAGCCTGGCAGGCTACAGTCCATTGAGTCACAAAGAGTCGGACACGACTAAAGCAACTTCACTAATGCAAAACTAGTTGAAAATTAGTTCAGATACTTTGCATTAAGCCAACACTTTGCTTGAAAGGTAATTATTTAGATAATCTTCGTTAGAGTTCAGAAAAGAGGCAGGGCTCTAAAAAACAGTTTCTAATGAAACGGAATTATTCCAAATGTTTGAATTATGTTTAAAATTGATGCATTCAAGAAAATAAAATAATTAGTGATAGTAGAGATAATATATTGTTTTACACTCTTGCTGGCATCAGCCATTATGTGATCCTCAGCTTATAGTCTGTATCTTCAATTCTAAGATGTCGATATCTGAACAAGGTACCATTGATTTAACATCAGCTTTCCTGGGGGAAAAACAGAAATGGCTGGCAAGTTGCTTTTAAAAATCCATTGTAGGATGCAACCCAATTTAAGAAATGTTAAAATGTGAAGAAATATTGGTATTAGAATTGAGAAAATGCAGTAATGCACCTGTCTATCTACAATCTACGATATTCCAAATGAATCCTACCATTTGCTGCCAACAATATTTCATCCAGAATGAATTTCCTTACCTAAAGCTATTATAGTTTTGCCAAGGTTGTTGTAAATATGTACATAGTGATGAATCGGTACAGTTTGATATCATTATTTTTTGTTTTACTTTTAACTTTTAATGTTTTACTGAAGTATAGTAGAAATATCAAATTATTCTATTATCACTCTTCCTCTATAGTCAAATTTGTCAATGTATGAAATGTACTTTGAAATATTTCACCAAATGGCAACATCATGTTACTAGGTGTGAAGAATTGTCCTTTGGGATATAGGAAATTTATATATTACTTTGATGGAATAAAAATCTTCAGAACAAATAAATCATTATAAGATGAATTATTACTACCAGGGTCTATCTTCCCAATAAAGATTACTCATGAGCACTGTTTCAGGTGGAAAATGGAATCTGATTTTGTGAGATAGATTCTATTTAAAGTTATATGTTGATACTTGAATTAGCATCCCTGGGCTTCCCTGGTGGCTCAGAAGGCAAAACGTCTGCCCACAATACGGGAGACCTGGGTTTGATCCCTGGGTCGGGAAGATCCCCTGGAGAAGGAAATGGAAACCCACTCCAGTATTCTTGCCTGGAAAATTTCATGGACTGGTTGGTAAGCTACAGTCCATGGGGTTGCCAAGAGTCAGACACGACTGAGTGACTTCACTTCAAGAGTGAACCATTAAGACCAAAAAATGATATTATTAATTAAATCAAACATGTTTATTAAGATACGAAGCCTTCTAGTAATACGAGAAATGTGTTTTAAGAAAAAGGCATAGATTATCCATATTACCTTTGCATTGGTGTCTTATTTACATAATATTTATATAATTCAAGGTTTACACGTTATCAACATAATGATTTCCGAAAACACAGAACTTTGCTTACTTTAGGTGAGCTCTTAAATTGAAATATACTATCAAACTAGTATTTAACATTGGGTTATATAGATAAATACATATTTATCTTATGTGCTAGTACAAAATTGCCACTAAACTATTGTTTTTGTTGTGTAGACCTATGTGAAACAAGCAGAATGGAATGAATTCAAATTGCCTCAATTAAGGCTGTCTTATAGGGTTCATAAGGCACGTACCAGTTTGCAATACATCTGGACTATAAAAGAGGCTTAATGAGCACCTGAACTAACATTTTGATGCTGTTCAAATTCCTCTGTGGTGTCTGTACATATTGGTGAGTCTGAGAAGGACAATAACTGTTACTTTCTTCTCGTGTGAGTCAGGGTTATGCTTAGTGTGTGTGTGTGTGTGTGTGTGTGTGTGTGTGCGCACGCGCATTTGTGTGGGTCTCCAATTGCTAGATCTGGAAGTGTAATCAACAAGGTCACAGGAGCAGAAGCCCAAAGTATGAGGCTTTGGGGCATTAATTTATAAAAATAACTTTTTAAAAATTAGCTATTTTACAAATAGCAATTTAATATTATGTAAAATAATATAAATGAGGGGGAAATACACTCATTTTCTATTATTTTAGCAATTTTTCTTATTTCCATGTCTCTTTACTTTTTGTCCTATTTACATATATTTTTTAATGTTTTCTTATTACAAGAGTAAAATTTTGTATTGTACTTTTTAACCTAGTATTTTAAAATATAGGACTCCTAATGATTATGTTCTGTAATAGTTATATAATATTCTTTTGAGATGATTTAAAATGTTTTTAAACACCTGGACCATTATAAAATTACATACCTCATATTTTAACTATTTACTGATGCTATGTGTAACCAGAATATTTTGAAGTCATAAATAAAACATATATAAACAGCAATTATCAAAAAGCAAACAATAATATGATGCTCAGAGTAAAAGAAAAATAAAGCAATAACATATGCTATAATATGCAGACATAGGGAGATACAACTGTAAGAAAAAACAGATTGAAGAGAGGTAAATTAAGAATGTTGTTGAGAATGTTTTGCACTGGTTTATTTGTACCATTTTCACTAGAAGAAAAAAAATACATATTTCTCTTATATATTTAAACTTTGTAACTACATGTTCTATTGAGAAACACAATATGAGAAGCATATTAAACTGTATACTGTGTGAATTAACAATTTATTCTCACTTTTGATTCTTGTTGCCTGTTTGGATATATCCTTATTATCCAAAGTGTGAAAGGAAAGTTAAAGTGAAGTCACTCAGTCGTGTCCGACTCTTTGCGAGCCCATGGACTGTAGCCCAACAGGCTCCTCCGCCCATGGGATTCTCCAGGCAAGAATACTGGAGTGGGTTGCCATTTCCTTCTTCAGGTGATCTTCCCGACCCAGGGATCAAACCCAGGTCTCCTGCATTGCAAGCAGACTCTTTAACCTCTGAGCCACCAGGGAAGCCCATGGTTTCAAAAACCCCATCAAAAGTGTACATTTGTGTTATTTGACATTGTATTTGCAAAACACATCTATTTATTATTGATGTTGGTTAATTATATTAAATAAAATATCTGTCATAATCAACAATACTTATCAGTATAATATAGTATATCACCTTGAAACTGTTTAATGATTTATTATTTCTTCTTATAATTTTTAGAATTATTTATATATTTTTTCATGTATATAAACATATGTGGGGTGGGTGGGTGAAGTAGCTCAGTCATGTCTGACTCTTTGCGACCCCATGGACTGTAGCCTACCAGGTTTCTCCATCCATGGGATTCTCCAGGCAAGAATACTGGAGTGGGTTACCATTTCCTTTTCCAGGGGATCTTCCTGACACAGGGATTGAAGCCAGGTCTCCCACATTGGAGGCAGACGCTTTAACCTCTGGGCCACCAGGGAAGCCCCATAAACATATGTATACACCTATATATGGCTGTGGTGATACTCTAAAGTAAAATAAGAAAAATGATTTTGTTTTAAATACTTCTCAAGGGTAAAATGTTTGCCTCCCTTTGATAAACATAAGTAATTATTGATTCCATTGCCCTGTGGTGAAAAGATCTACTTAATAAAACACAGTATCAGTTGCTTATATGTACCAACAACTGAGATTTCATTGAGCTTCATCTTCTCTTTTATATAATGAAACAGTTTTTATGAATTTCAAACACAAAATGCACAATTACTAGATTATTTTTACCTCCATGAGTGTTCCAGGAACCCCACCACCCAAGTAGCAAGTTTTTACCTACTAAGTGAATACATGAAATGGGGCTTCCCTGGTGGCTTAGTGGTAAAGAATCTGCCTGCAATGCAGGAGAATCAGGAGACGCTGGTTCAGTCCCTGGGTTGAGAAGATACCCTGGAGAACGGAATGGCAACTCACTCCAGGAATCTTTCCTGGAGAATCCCATGGACAGAGGAGCCTGGCAGGCTACAGTACATAGGGTTACAGAGAAGTGACTTAGCAGGCATGCACACAAATACATTAAATACTTCACTTACTAAGTATCGTGATTAGCCACAATAAGAATAAATGAATTTGATAGAAGCAAGACAATGGGAAAACTCAGAAGAATCTAAAGATAGACTCAATAAAGTTAAGGTAAGAAGTAACAAATTCATTAATCAACCACTAGGTAACCTTTCTATCCATTTGTAATAAATATGAGATATTTTCCTGGATGGTGATTACATTTTCAAAATATTAGAAAAGCTCTGGACACCTCTTGGCTGGTACCTTTTAAAATCTGGATTATATTGTGATGTTTTGTTATTTACTGAAAAAAGAGGTAATTGACCTCCAGAGATCATAATTTCAAGATTATTTCAAAGAATTACAACTAAATATGTATAAAATCTGAAGAACATGTGTAATTTTTGGTCTTCAGTCAGCTAAGTATGGGATTAGATTAGCTTCAGTATACACATGTGTACTAAAAATCTG
Source organism: Neotragus pygmaeus (assembly GCA_006410875.1). Classification (NCBI taxonomy): domain Eukaryota; kingdom Metazoa; phylum Chordata; class Mammalia; order Artiodactyla; family Bovidae; genus Neotragus; species Neotragus pygmaeus. The sequence continues at coordinate 431,077 of SJYV01026573.1, read as the reverse complement.
TGCTCTAGAAAAGTAAACTTTTAAGAATAAAAGGAAGAATCTGAAATGGGAATAGAGAGATTAGTAGGATAAAAACATAAAGTCAAGAAACTGGCTCTCACATTAAAGAGATTTAGTTTATATTCAAGAAAACTTTTCATATTGTTCATGGGGTTCTCAAGGCAAGAGTACTGGAATTGTTTGATGTTTCCTTCTCCAGTAGACCACATAGCCTGGCATGCTGCAGTCCACGGGGTTACAAAGAGTCGGACATGACTAAATGACAGAACAATAATGAGCAATAACAAGAAGGAGACTTTATAAATCAACCAGTAGTCATTGGGATAAAGGGTGCATGGAAAGAAATCCAGTTTTGAACCCAACCTGTGACCTAGTTCCAGGGTTGCAAGTTGGGCATGAGCCTGAAAAGTTAAATGCACACTATGTTTATATCAATTATAAACCACAGTGTGTGTGTGTGTGTGTGTGTATGCAATTTATGTAAATATTAAAAATTCAGAGATTATAACCTTTAAAGTAGAATAAAGGATTTGACTGAGATTTAAAACTTGTGAATGGTAAAGAAAGTAGTACATATATGTAAATGAAATTATATGTGTACATATATATATTTCTATATTAAATATAGTTATATGTATATCTGTGTCTATGTGTATGTGTATAACAGAAAAAGTGTTAATAGACCTAACTGTACATATAGCTCATGCAAAGCAATGAGAAAATATCCAACAACTCATTAGAAAAATGGTCAGAGGAATAGGGTATGGAGTAACACATTTAAAAAAGGAAGAGTCACATCATTTGAAAGATTGAGCCTCAAGAATATTAAGTAAAAATATACAGGGGTTAGTAATTATGCAATAGATAAGGTAGCATTTACTGTCTTTAAGTAGAGTAGGAAGATTGACTTTTGAAATACTTTATCCAAATTGGAAATGTGCATATATTATGTCATATCAATTCTAGTACTTAAATTTGAAATGAGTAAATATTGAACCAGTATTCAAAGACACTAAGATGTTCATTTCAGTGCTATGTTGAATATTTTTAATTTTAGTATCGTTATGTGATGGAATATACATACTAAAAACAATCATGAGGATATTGAAATGTATTATGTAGATCAAAATTTATTGATATGAATGTTGGTTATGCTATATATTATAGTGTGAAAAGCCACATCATAAAATAGAATACCTATGGTTTTAAAAGTAATATTATTATGATTATATAAGATAGGTGAGGGAATATATCTGGAAAGTTATCAAAGTATAAATCTGGATATTGGGGGGAGGAAATTCCTTTATTCAAAATATAAATCAGAGTGAGATGTGTGAGGGAGAAAGATTAGATTATATAGTGTGATCAAATCCCAGAGAAGAATATTTGAGCATATATTAAAGAAAGTGAGGGAATAAGACTTGAAGAAGGGAGTATAGGGGACTGTGGTAAGAGAGTCCTTGAAAAGCAGAAGGAAGTGCAAAGGCCATGTGGTAGAGGCATGCTTGTTTGGCTTAGGGGTCTATTGCAATAACCCAGGCAGAAGATAATGGTGGCGTGTACCACACTGATACTTTTGGAAGCGATGAAAATTGACAGGATTCTGGAAATACTGTGAATGTAGTTCCAGATGGATCGCTGGGTAACTGAATGTCAAGGGTGAAAGACAAACAAGAGGAAGAAAGTTTCCGACTGGGGCTGTATTCCTAAATTTATTTAATTTAAATGAACTTAAATTTATATTCAAATGGCCATCCATGGCTACTGTTAACCACAATGGACAATGCAGCTCCAGGCAATGAGGATGTCAAGGGGACAGAGAATCGAAGACTGAAGTATTATTGGTCACCCCAAGTTAAGCCCTTAGATGTGGAGATGGACAAAACAGCACAGGGGACAGAAAGTGAGGTGGCAGAATCTGAGAGGGAGCCTGGCTCCTTATCGGTCAAGTGGAGAGAGCCTTTCAGGATGAATTCAGGAGGGGCTGGTCCACTGGGTCAAGGGCTGGTGGGCAAGTGGGTCAGACCATGACTCAGACTTGACTGCTGGATGTAACAGTGAGGATGAGACTTCCTGAGACTTCTTCATCTTGACAGGTCTCTTGAGCTGGTCATTTTGGGGAAGAGAAAAGCCAGTCTTTCTTTTGTGCGTGTTGCTCCCTTCTGTTCCTTAATTACATTGCAAAGCCTTTGAACAATTTTTTCTCTGCCTTTGATATCTTTTGTATGAATAATTGCCTGATGCACTGTGGTTTTATTTTAACTATTTTAAAGGGTTAGAAATACAAATATTTTAAATAATATTTATATATTTATACATTTCAAATAGAAATATATATTTATAAATATAAATATGTTTCTAAATATAAATATTTATATATTTCAAAATATAAAATTATTAAAATGCATTTTATAAAATATTTATAAATATATCAAAACTTATATTTAAATATTTTTATAAAAGATGTATTTATAAACATATATGTATTTTATACAATATTTATAAATATATAAAATATATTGTTAAAAAATTTATATTTCTAACCCTTTAAAAGAGTAAAAAATAATCCCCAATGGATTAGGTAATTATTCATACAAAACATACCAAAGGCTTCTCCAGGGCAGAATACTGGAGTGAGTAGCCATTCCATTCTCCAAGGGATCTTCCTAACCCAGGGAACAAACCAAGGAATAAGGTCTCCCACATTGCAGGTGGATATTTTATCAGCTGAGCCACTAGGGAAACAGAAATATAAATATTTTAATTTTAGTTATCATTTTTCCTTAGAACTGCCCCATTACTAGTTAATAAATACATTAGTTTAAAAGATGATCAAAAATAAATACATTAGTTTAAAAGATGATTGAAAAATAAAATAAATTTTTCTGATTATTAATAAATACATTAGTTTACAAGATGACCAAAAATAAATACAATATTTAAAAGATGATAAAAAACACGTGGTTCAAAACTAACAGAACTATGTAAATGATAAAATGGAAGAAAACTAAGATTCTTATTGGTTGATTAGGAAGACTTTCAGCAGGGATCCATGATTTTAAAAGGGGGTTAGTCAAGTGCTTAAAATATAATACTAATGTTACCTCCACAATTAAGAATAATGATCAGCCAGTAACGTCTAATGAACTCCTTATTGCCAAGTGAAAAGTGCAAGTCACTCTGTTGTGTCCGAATCTGCGACCCCATGGACTATACATTCCATGGAATTCTCCGGGCCAGAATACTGGAGTGGGTAGCCTTTGCCTTCTCCAGGGGATCTTCCCAACCCAGGGATAGAACCTAGGTCTCTGGTATTGCAGGCGGATTCCTTACCAGCTGAGCCACAAGGGAATTCCACTTATTGCCAAATTCAGACTTAAATTGAAGAAAGTAGGGAAAACCATTAGACCATTCAGTCAGGTATGATCTAAATCTAATCCTTTATGACTATACAGTGGGTGTGACAATAGATTCGTGGGATTAGATATGATAGAGTGCCCGAAGAACTATGGTTGGAGGTTCATGACATTATGCAGGAGGCAGGGATCAAGATCACCTCCAAGAAAAATAATTGCAAAAAGGCAAAATGGTTGTCTGAGGAGGCCTTACAAATACCTGAGAAAAGAAGAGAATCAAAAGGCAAAAGAGAAAAGGAAAGATATCTGAATGCAGAGTTCCAAAGAATAGCAAGGAGAGATAAGAAAGCCTTCCTCTGTGATCAATGCAAAGAAATAGAGGAAAGCAATAGAATGGGAAAGACTGGAGACCTCTTCAAGAAAATTAGAGATACCAAGAACATTTCATGGGAAGATGAGCACAAGAAGAACAGAGATGGTATGGTCCTATCAGAAGCAGAAGATATTAAGAAGAGGTGGCAAGAATACACAGAAGAACTAAACAGACCAAAAAAACCTTAATGACACAGAAAACCACGATGGTGTGATCACTCACCTAGAGCCAGCCATCCTGGAATGTGAAGTCAAGTGGGCCTTAGGAAGCAGTCACTATGAACAAAACTAGTGGAGGTAGTGGAATTCCAGATGAGCTACTTCAAATCCTAACAGATGATGCTGTGAAAGTGCTGCACTCAATATGCCAGCAAATTTGGAACACTCAGCAGTGGTCACAGGACTGGAAAAGGTCAGTTTTCATTCCAATCCTGAATAAAGGCAATGCCAAATAATGTTCAAACTACTGCAAAATTGCACTCATCTCACATGCTAGCAAAGTAATTCTCAAATTTCTTCAAGCCAGGCTTCACCAGTATGTGAACCATGAACTTCCAGATGTTCAAGCTGGATTTAGAAAAGGCAGACGAACCAGAGACCAAATTGCCAACATCTGTTGGATCATAGAAAAAGCAAAAGAATTCCAGAAAAACATCTACTTCTGCTTTATTGACCACACCAAAGCCTTTGACTATGTGGTTCACAAACAAACTGTGGAAAATTCTTAAAAGTTGGAACTACCAGACCACTTGACATGCCTCTTGAGAAATCTTTATGTGGGTCAGGAAGCAACAGTTAGAACTGGACATGGAACAACAGACTGGTTCCAAATTGGGAAAGGAGTACATCAAGGCTGTATATTGTCACCCTGCCTGTTTAACTTATATGCAGAGTATATGATGGAAAATGCCAGGTTGGAGAAGGACAAGCTGGAATCAAGATTGCGGGGGAAAATATCCATAACCTCAGATACGCAGATGACCCCACCCTTCTGGCATAAAGTGAAGGAGAACTAAAGAGCCTCTTGATGAAAATGAAAGAGAAGAGTGAAAAAGTTGGCTTAAAACTCAACATTCAGAAAATTTAGATCATGGCATCTGGTCCCATCACTTCATGGCAAATAGATGGGGAAACAATGGAAATAGTGAGAGACTTTATTTTTGGGGGGCTCCAAAATCACTGCAGATGGTGACTGCAGCCATGAAATTAAAAGATGCTTACTCCTTGGAATGAAAGTTTTGACCAACCTAGACAGCATATTAAAAAGCAGAGACATTAGTTTGCCAACAAAGTCTGTCTAATCAAAGCTAAGGTTTTTCAAGTAGTCATGTATGGATGTGAGAGTTGGACTTTAAAGAAAGCTGAGCACCGAAAAATTAATGCTTTTGAACTGTGGTGTTGGAGATGACTCTTGAGAGTCCCTTGGACTGCAAGGAGATCCAACCAGTCTATCCTAAAGGATATCAATCCTGAATATTCATTGGAAGGACTGATGCTGAAGCTGAAACTCCAATACTTTGGCCACCTAATGCAAAGAACTGACTCATTGGAAAAGTCCCTGATGCTGGAAAGGCTTGAAGGTGGGAGAAGTGCATGTGGATTTCATCCACGACAGAGGATGAAATGGTTGGATGGCATCACCGACTTGATGGAGATGCATTTGAGTAGGCTCCAGGAGTTGGTGATGGACAGGGAAGTCTGGCGTGCTGCAGTCCATGTGGTTGCAAAGAGTCGGACAGGACTGAGTGACTGAACTGAACTGAACTGAGTAATGTCTAATTACTTATAAAACCAATGATTATTCTAACTAAGGAAATAGCTTTAGCTAATTGTGTGAAAGTGTTTTTAGGCTGAAAGATATGATAATGTCTGTGATTATTCAACTAAAGAAAATAGCACTAATTTTGTATACTTCAAGTAAAAGGTAAAACAGTGAATATGAGTATTGCATTGTATAATTAAATTAAATGATGAAATAAATATTATGTTCAAATTTCATAATGTGTTTTAGCTGTTTCTCTTTACATTTTAATATGAAGACTCTTTAATTAAATGTAAAAAAATACATAACCTGAATGAAAATATGTCTGACAATATCACTGAGTGAAAATGGAATAAGTATTTTTGCTTCTTTATGAAACTCCTGAAAAAATTAGGTAAGACTTTAATGAACAAGTACAATTTACAAAGTTCACTACAGAATATAAAAAAGTTAAACACTGCATGAACTAATGCTTATAAACTTTTATCTTCACACAACTTTTTATTTAGGGGCAACTGGTTGAAGTCACTAAATTTTTATGAAAAGTATTAAAAACATTATCCACCCAAGACTGCATTGGCTTTTTTGGAAGCAAATGAAATACAGATGATGTAAAAATACATGAAAATTGAAAATATCCCCAAACTTTCCAAAATCACAATTTACTCTTTTCTTACTCAATCCCATTGACTATACAAACAAGTGAAAGAATACAAACATTCAAAATCATAAACCTACTACACAAAAAATTACTGTTTCCTCAGGTGATTCTACAGTTTTCAAGTAAACACCTCTGGCTATAATTCGTGAAACTACTAACTGAAAATAACCCATCTTCAATCAATTCAACATTTTGAAAACTTTATCACTTTGGACCAATGTCCATTAAGCCTTTATCCTCTATTCTCAATCTTGTCAGTGCTGTATCTTTCCAAGCTGATTCTTGAAAACAAATTGTTCATCATTATTTGGATTATTAAACTGTCCAAAGTTTTCCCTCCTGCATACAAATGCTTTTTTTAAAAACCAATTACTGACCAAAAAATATTAGATGAAATCCTCAATATTAAAACCACCATTCACCATAGATTTTAAAAAAAGAAAAACTTACATAAGTCATGATTAATTTTGAAACTTCTTAATGACATATTTCTTGAGGAAGTGGATTATTTCTTGAGGTTATAATTTGTGCACTCTTCCAATTTTTCAGCCAATTGCTTGATTTTGCCCTGAAGAAACAGGCAAATATTTTTACATAGCATCTAAAATTTGTCAGCTATAGCATCTAAAATTTGTCAGCAAATCTCTACACCATTGATTGACATACCGAGTTTTGTGAAAGCTGAGTAAGCAAAAGAAATGTTGTGAAATTGTAAAGTAAACATATATATAATCAGAAACTATAACCACAAAGAGCTAACAAAGTTCCTTCATATAAAATTAGCTGTAATTAATGATCTTGTAAAGTATATTCTGTATAGATTTTTTAATGTGAAATAGGCATCACCGACTTGATGGACAGGAGTTTGAGTTAACTCCAGGAGCTGGTGATGGACAGGGAGGCCTGGCGTGCTGCGATTCATGGGGTCGCAAAGAGTCGGACATGACTGAGTGACTGAACTGAACTGAACTGAATGATGTGAAGACATGTATTTCATGAGTTATTTAACATTTTCAGAATTCAATCCATACTAGCCTATCCATGTTTTTTCCATATAGAGACACAGTATATACCATTAACTTAGTTTACTTTCAGTGATAAAAAAAATCTGATATCTTACACATATTTCTTGTCCAAACATGCATTCATATGATATGGATTAGTGCGGTGGTGATTAGAGACTCAGGTTTAACACTAATGACAGTCATTGGAAAAGACCTCTTGCTGGGAAAAATTGGCAGCAAAGGATGAGATGGTTAGATAGCATCACCGACTCAATGGACATGAATCTGAGCAAACTCCAGGAGATAGTGGAGGACAGAGGAGACTGGCAAGCTGCAGTCCACAGGGCCACAAAGCGTAGGACATAACTAAGCGACTGCACAACAATAGCGTAGGATTAGATAGAATTATCTTATGTAACTATTGACTTAAACTGCTCAATGTATAAGCAGTTTTATAAGTTTAAATTTTGTTTTAAATGTTCCTTAACATTCACTCTTGAAAAACCAAAAGAGGTCTTTATTTTATTATACTTATATATATACATACACACACACACACACATATATATGTATATGCATGCATGTGTATATATTCCCTCGTGTATATGGAAACTTCAAAAATGTTGCATATATTTGAACCACATTCTGAGAGTCAAATAAATATTTCCTTTTTATTTCCCATGTGTATTCTATAATGATTTAACTCAGGCATTTAATATTTTAGCATGTTGATATGCATATCCTTATTGTTTAATCTCATGCGAATATGATACCTCAGAGGATTCAATTCTTATCAAACTTATTCAGTATATTTTCTTAATATTAAAATTATATCATATATCTATACTTTAATATCTATAAAATTGAAGGCTTGCCTGTAGTGTATTCTGTATCATGACAGTCCTTACTCAGTTGTTTAAAACAACTCATTTTCTGTCGTAAATAGTTTAGTCACAAAATAACATAAATTCTTGGAAAGAATGTAGGATTAACATCATGAAAGTGGTTTGACTTTTTACTAGCAGATAAGTGATTTAAGAAAATAACTTAATATGTCTTAGCTTTGTTTTTATAATATGTAATATGAAGATGATAGTGATATTCCTTGTCTCATATATGAGTGAAGAATTGATATATAGTGTTCGTATATATTGAATAATTAGTAAGTATCAGTTACTACTCTTTTGTATTATTGTCATGCACATTTGTATGTTCATTTTTAGCCAGATATCTAGTGGCTCCAATTGTGGATTCAGTGTGTGAGAGTGAGGCAGGCAATTTGCAAGGTAACAATGGGTATGGGGTGTTAGGGGTAAATGGATAGTACTGTTCTCTGCATATTGAATCCCAAATTGGAAGTCAGAATGCTCTGTTCATCTCTGACCATTATTTGTATTTTCAGTGATGGCTTGGTTCCCAGGCATGTTTACCAAAATATAATAAAGCCAAAATGTAGATATCTTAGTTAAATATTCTGGGAATTTAAATACCATTGAGAATATTGTTACAGCAGATTATATACTATACTCAAATATGTCCTGGAAAATCTGACCTCTTTCTTGCATGTGAATTTCCTGTGCTATAATATAAAGCCTTCTAATTTTAAAGTTTTCTGGCCAAAAACAAAAACAAAAAACGAACAACCAAACAAAAAAACACCCCAGAAACCTTTTTTGTTCCATAAATTACAGATTTGTTAATGTTTCAATACTAACTTTATAAAATTTAACACAGAAAAATATCACTGGGGCACATTAAGAACTACTTATCTGTATGGGTCTGTAAAGAAAAGAAACTGAAATAAACAAGTAACAAGTAATAGAAAATGTTGGCCAATCTAGTCAAGTTCTTTTTAAGTAATTTGTTTGAATAAATCAAATGAGGAAAGCTTGGCAGTATCAGCTTGGCGACAAACAATAGCTAATTTCTTCAATTAATCATCTTGATGATTATTTGTGCAAAAACCTTGGTTGTGTAACAGCTGCAGAAAGCATCAAAAGATACATGAGTTTTGAGCTCAAATGTTTGGTTTATAAATAATGTCATTCAGAGCCTACTATGTTTTGTCTTTGTTTTGTTTTATTTTTTTGGTCATAAAAACAGATCTTCTAAATATGGCATATGTGTGAAGTTTACATACTATTCTTTCTCAACCCATGAAATTTTAAGAGCCCTTTTGGTTCAGGGTGGCATAGGCATTCAGGAGGCAGTTGAGTTCTATTGTCAACCATTCCTGTGGGGCAGAAAGATGTTGTCCACCAAGAATAGAAGAGAAGGCTAATGAGAGTCCTTGCCAAGAGCAAAAGAGACCTGACTTTCATTGATTGCTTTCCACAAGCTAAAAGAAAGCCAGCCCCAAGGTCCACAAGCCAGAGCATGGGTGAGAGTGAGAAGAGGCATGAATGGGACCAGAATGTTGAATGGAAGGATCACCATCTCTCTTTCCCCATCCTTTTTGTGTTTGGCTTCAAGCTGTATTCTCCAGCAGGTCACCAGCTCATTATAAGGTTATTGTCTTAACAAGAAAATTGATATCTGATATGGAAAAAAATTAGTGCAGTGATTTTATATGAAATTCCTCTGTTGGGTCATGGCAATAAATATTGCTACCAGTATCCTACTCCAAGCTTACAAAGCAATAAAAAATGACAACTTCCAAGTAGGACTGATATATCAGGATGAAAACTTTTTTCAAAACTGGTCAGGGATTGACTGTAATTTTGCCACAGTTTGGGTAATAATGGTTTCCTCTTTCTAACAACTCTCATTAATGTTTCTCATAGCACTTTTGTTGGTTTCCAGTAATCATGACAATGGATCCTTGAGCAGCTTCAACTTAAATATTCACCCACCTAGAATTTCTACATTTGCACGAGCATAGTATACCAAACTTAATGGAAACTGAATAATAATACCCTAAAAGCTAGCACATACATTCTCAGTCATCAGTCAAGGATTTCCCCACAGACTTCCTGGTTAGCTATTATCTATTGCACAGTGTTCATCAAATCTTGTAAGGGAGGGACCAGTGGTCATCACTGTCAGATTGAATGCAGAACATGTTCATCTGGTCAGTGGTTCAGCATCTATTTCTTGAGTGACTTTATGACTTAAAGGATTGACTGCATGATGCAGTATATACTATACTGATCGTATAGAGGAATAAGCAAAACAAGAAAGTGGGCTCAATCTACAACACAAATATAGTAACATTTTTGAGAGAATGTTTGTATTAAAGACATTCAGTGGCAATTACAGACATTTGTACACACACACACACACACACACACACACACACACGCACATGTACTATTTCAGGCACTGAATGGTCTTTTTCAGCAATTGAAAAAAGATCATCATATCTGTACATAAAAACCTCATGCTCACAACATAAGCAAGAGTAGTTAAGTTGCTTAAGTGAACAGGTGAAAAACATCTATCTTAAGTGATGCAAGACAATGTGAAAAAGAGTTCTGACAATTCAGAGTCCCATAAGTGTTAAAGCAAAATATTATTTCAAATATTTGTGAGAGATATTTCATTATGTGAGAGCATAATGAAGAAATCAAAGTAACAAAGAGATTATAATGCAACAGAAGCAAATGAAGATCAAGCAGTCAGACTCTAGGGGAAAATACTGAAACCATAAAGAAATGTACCAAAAAAAATCTAAAGTGAAACCAAAATAAATACATTTTTCAGTTGCAAAAATTGGCTGGGACATGATGAAATTTTTTTTGAAATATTTATCAAAAAATAAAATAGGATAAGTATAAATATAGATGTTACTAGAAAGGATATGAGACATTAAAGGGAAGTAACAGAGAGCTAATGCATACATTATGGGATTCATAGAAAAGTGAACAGATAAAAAGGAAAGTTGCACTGAAAATACTTCTCAATAAAATTCTTGAATCTGCAATCAATTCTTTGTCTTGAAATTTTATGTAGAATTATTACCAGTATATAAAATTATCTTTTGAAATTCGTTAATAGCAAGGATTCACAATTACACAACCAGGAAGGGAAAAAATAAATAATGTACCAGAGACAAAGTAGGTATTAAAAATCAGGTTGGATATACTAACCGGTTAGCAAGGCGGTGGTTTCCTAACAGTTAAAGCTACTGTTGACTGACATCAGTAATTGCATTTGGTGCTAGAGACTTTTAGTGGAGGAGGTGGGGAGATGCAGGTCTTTTATCACATTGTTTATTCTCTAAGCTGCCTCCCCTCACAGTGAGGGAGATTGTAAGGGTCACATTAGGGGACTTCTGCTATTACTCCCTGTGACAAACACGAACCCATGAAATTCTAATTTTGGGAGGTGCAGGCAAGGGTGTTAATGCATTTGTACATAAAATGTTTTTTTTTTTTTTAATTAAGCAATGGTATCTTGAAACCTAGCAGTTTTCACTAGATATTAAGTTTATTTCCATGAAGACAGCTTAAAACATATCAGTAGCCTTAAAGAGCCTTTGCATTGGCAGTCCTTTCCATTTGGTTTGATTTTAATTGTTCCTTGTTCAAAAGGAACGAGTCTGTTCCTCTCACTTTGCAGATTGGAGAGCACTGAATCTGAGGATATCCCCGGATATTTTTCCTCTAGAATCAGCTTGCTGTAGAAATATCAGACTTTATTTGTATAAATTCTTTTAACAGATCTTTCACAATATTTGAATACATATTCTTTAGTTAAACATAATATGATTATGCATCCCTTAATTATATGTAGAAGGATAAAATTGACTTCCCTCTGATGCTTCAATACCAAAAGCTAGTTTATTAATTCATCAAAAATTCTAGGTCAGTTTTATGATAATCATGTAACTGTTGAAACAAGCAAACAAAAATAATATATTTCCATCTTTCTTAGTATCCTAAATACACTTTATTTTTTTAATAGAAATATATGTGATTACGATCACTCTGTATGTGGAGATTTGTTTCTTAGTGGGCATGAATTAATGCACATCTTAATATATGCTTGGTGGGCCTGATGATTTTTTGTATCATATATAAATTATGTTTAAAAAATTCTTAATGATATGTTTGCTCAGTCTTCAGAAACTTATTATGTTCAGGAAAATATTCTACCGTTTTCTTGTTGTTTTACACTGAAATTGTGTCAGTGTATTTAATAGTAAGACAGTTTGAATATTTTTATTTTTCAGACTTGAATGAAGCGATAATGTAAATTAGAGAAAGGAGATAAAAATAACCTCTGGATATTCCTCTTGTGTGAGATTTATTCTGGATGAAGCATTAAGATCGTTACTGGAAGTATTTTACTGTAAGTATTTTCAAATGAAAGTAGAATGTTAATTTTTGGCCTTGATAATGTTGAGGGGGGTACATGTTAACAGATTTAAGAGTTACATATAGAGTGTGGGAGCAGTAATGGAGGGGATACTCCAGACTGCTGAAACACTGGTGATGAGAGCATAGTAACCTGGAAAGAAAAAAGTAATCCTGGATATAGAAGAACTTAATTATAGAACGCATATTTGATGAAAACAAAAGTAAAGTGAGAGGCAATATGATCATTTTTTCTTACTTTGTCATGGTGATCTTTGCCAGAATACATTTAGTAGTGTAAAAAGTTTCTGACTAGAAAGTAAGATATTCATAAAAATATACCGAGAAGAACGATCATGTTACTATGAATACTCAATACATTATTAGATACAGGTTAGGAAAATACAGAATGAAAAACTTTTATAAGGCAGGCTGCTTAAATTTTGGATGATATTTGTAAATTTATCAAACGATCAGTAATAACTGCACCAAATTCAGTTATTAGAATGCTTAATCTGTAACTAGTTATCAAAACCTCCTTATTCACAGCATGTGCAATTTAATTATGTAAAACTACTGTATTCATAAAGAATAAAACAAACAAACAACAACAACAACAAAAAAAAAAACCTTTGTAAAAGCCTTGTAAACTGACCTGAGGGCTTGATTTGGTCATATAACTGAAGAGATACATTTTCCACATAATATTTCACAGCACTCTGCTGTAATTCACGGGTAAGTGCTATTATGATTGGTAAAGAGGTGGAAATGATAGCCATTTGCTGGTGGAATAAAGGTGGCAGGTTATTACTCTTAGGTGGCAATGTCTCTGATGGCCCTGTGAATTACACAGCAAAACATAACCTCTGGGGAAAATTCAGGGTGATTGCATTTAATAGTAAAACCCCCAGACAACTAGGGTTTCTTTAGCTTTTGGAATTATATGCAGCAATCTTAGATGGTACTCAGAGCTCATGAGTAGGAGTTTCTGACAGGTCAGGTCCATGCAAAAAAGACAACTACGGATTTTGACACCCATCATTCAACCTACTCCAGTGTTCTTGCCTGGAGAATCCCATGGACAGAAGAGTCTGGCAGACTACAGTCCATAGAGTTGCCCAGAGTCGGACGCGACTGAAGTGCCTGAGCCTGCATACATGTCTTGCCTGTGACAAGATACAAGTTCTGCATTGTGTTGTTAATCAGAAAGTATATTCAGATAATGGAAGATTTTTTTTTTAATATCCTGTAACATCTAATATTTTTCTTCCCAAATCTGAGCCTAGAGTTTAGGAAATTCCTTGTGAATGAAACAACTTGTATTTCATTAGCTTTTTTCAGAATTACAGGGGCATTATTTCATATATGTGGTGACAACAGGTTTTGCACTTCAAAATGTGAACCTTTTATTTGTAGTATTATTTTACCCACCTCCAAGAATTGGGGCAGCAGGACTAATTCATATTTTAAATGGGTAAGTAGAGGTTTTAAGATCAGTGTAAGACTTATTTTATTTAGCTGAGTCATAATTTTTACTCTCTCATTTCTTAAAAGTTTGTATTCGCTATATAACTGAATAATGGGATTGATTTAAAGATAAATTACCACTCAAGACAAAAATCAAATTTATTAAATGTTTGACTTTTTCAACTAAAGAAGGAATTTAAAGACAGTCATTTTTAATGTCTTCCATAATATAATTTGTCTAAGAATCATAGACAAGTTTTCATGAACATAAATATTCTTTTGAAATATAGAGACTACCTTGAATGAAGGTAAATTTATATTGTTGGTGACTAGTGACTGAAAGAAATTTGTAGGCTGCTTTAAAACTATTAATCTTCCTTAAAAATAGCACAGGCCATTTATCAGAACCAGGTTGTTAAATACAAATTTGCAGAAATAATACGTATCATTTAAGAATAAGTGATATTTGAAGCCATACAGTATATTTAACAGACTTAAATTGCCTAAAATGATATTCAGCCTATAAAATTTTCTTTCATCTAATCACTTTATTATAATTTTGCATGTTTATATATATTTTGTATCAATTTTTTTTATAACCTTGATTATAAGGATACATATATAGAAGTTCATTTATACCACGAAGACAAGTTTGAAAAAGAAATCCTAATAAGCAAAATGTATTAAGCCCTCTAGTGGTATTAATATATAAGATATTTCATTGTGATATTTGCTTAGTGAAAGCAGGTTTTTGGTGTTTATTTCTTCCTTAAGTACATGTATTTAACTTACCCTAGACATCAGCTGTTTCCACGTTTCCGTTTGCTCTATTTGGCAGATAATTTGTGCCGTAGTTTAGGTATTTTTTCTAAAAATGAAAATCTTTACTTTAGAATTAAATGACTAGACTTAATGTTGAAGAAATAAATAGCCTACTAAGTGATAAACCATATGTTTTGAATCAGTTACTTTTGTCCTTGAGTCTAATGTTAAAAGATATTTATACTGTTCCATACACATGATGATAATAATACTTTAAGAAAAACTATATTATGAATTTAAGACAGATTTCCATTTAAATAAACAACACATGAAGGATAAACTATAGTTAACTCTTTAGTTCTAACTGAGATCTTTCACACTATTTAAGGTCCAAAGGGTATGGTCTTACTCATAGTTAGTGATGTTTCCAATGATTTTTTTTTCTTTTCAGATTATGGCTCTTATTATAGAAATTCTATACTTAGAAAGGAGCTTTAGTTGGCAGAGCTACAGAGTGTGTTTCAGTTTTTAAGGAACACATTTTAACATCATGCCAGCAGTATTTGCATTTCTTTCTTAAAGAAAATTTGAAATATTAACATTTGACACATGCTAGAAAAAACTGAGAAACATCATCAGTAGAACTGGAAACATAACATGGAAAAACCTAAGCTGCAAAGATGAGTCTCAGAGATGATCTATATTCAAAGGCAAATTCCTTGATTCCTTATCTTTTACTGTAACTTTATTTTAGATTCAAATGAGGCTAACAGTGTAACCACTAAAGGTACTCTGGTAGAAAGTGCTATAGGAGGTTTTTGAAGATGTTCATCACTTCTCAGCTTCATACAGTGCCCTTGAGGACAATCACAGTCCTGTCTTACCAGTACTTCCAAGGCTGGAGACCATTCTTCTGGAAATGTGTGCACTGTCGATGCTCCTCACTGAAGAATTCATGCAGTTGGTGCACATGCGGTTGGTCTCCTTTTAACTCTACTTGTGAGACCCTTGTTCTCAGAAGTGTCCAGTTAAAACTGATTTAAAACAAAATGCTAAATCTGACTGATCTACTCTTTCATTCTCTAAGCCTATGGTGATGGAAAGATATAATACATTCTTAAATCTTTAGCTTTCACTCTGAAATAAGTTCCTCTAGAAACTTGAAGAAGGAGAAGGCAATGGCAACCCACTCCAGTACTCTTGCCTGGAAAATCCTGTGGACAGGGGAGCCTGGTAGGCTGCAGCCCATGGGGTCATGAAGAGTCAGACACGACTGAGCGACTTCACTTTCCCTTTTCACTTTTATGCATTGCAGAAGGTAATGGTGACCCACTCCAGTGTTCTTGCCTGGAGAATCTCAGGGATGGCGGAACATGGTGCGCTGCCATCTGTGGGGTCACACAGAGTTGGACACGACTGAACTAACTTAGCAGCAGCAGCAGCAGAAACTTGAAGAAGTTGATGTTTTATGCTTGTGTATCCAAAACACATGTATACTGGAGTGGGCTGCCATCTCCTTCTCCAGGGGATCTTCCCAAGCCAGGGATCAAACCCGAGTCTCCTGCCTTGCAGACAGATGCTTTACCGTCTGAGCCACTGGGGAAGCCATTTACACATCTGCTCTCAGGTTATCCTGATTTTTCCTTCAGTCATTTGTGTTTGGGGTGTCTCCATCACGTTTGATTTAGTGACATCACAGACACAAACTCCAAAAAAGGAACAAAGACACAGGATATTCTGGAACTTGCACATTTCTGACTTAACCTTTGTCTCTAACTGTACCCTGAAAGACTTCAGGTCCCCTGTAGAATAAGCTGTAACTGCATTACAAAATCTGTATGTCTGCTAATCTGAGAGTATCCTAGGTATAAACCATGGACACCACAAGGTTATATCCTCCTATAAAATGGAAATATCAAAATATTGTTCTCCTGAATACTCTCCCTTTGCAACCTCCTGGCATCATCCAGCTCTTTATAAGTTCTTAAGGGATGAGCTGGATAGAGCAGAGCTGCCAGGTGTCTGAACTGTCAGTGAAGACAGTAAGCCAGAGTGAAAGTAATAGTGAAGGCTTTAATCATGTGTTGTAAATATATAAGCAAGAAACTCATTTGGAGAAATCCCTGTCTCTGCCAAAGATCTCAGCTATGGAGGGCTCCAGACTATGGTTTGGAATGTGATGTGTGTAAGAACAAGGTTGTCCAGGGGGCTTGAAACTCCTTCCAGGGACCTCAGTGTACTGGCTATGCCTGGTGAGGGGTGGGCAGGGGGCTTTCCCCTTTGAGGCCTGCCAAACAAAGCCTGTGGTCAGGCCTGAAAAAGCACACAGTATGCAGAAGGTTTGGGTCTGAAGTGAAACCCCTCACTGGTTATCATCTTACTTGCTAAGTTTATTTAAGCATGGCCTCTGAACTCAGCTTGAGTTTAAATTAGGGAGTCAGGTCCAATAAAATTGGTCTTTTATTTAGAATACTGTCTCCGTAGCCTTATCCAATGAATTTCAGCATAAAGAGGCTCTGACTCTGCTTGGTGTGAAAGGTTAGTGATACTAAGATAAATCTCCCTCCTCAAGGACTGCCTTTCCACTGGAGAATCCAGAGAGAAAACATTATTTCTACAAACAGTATTGTAACAACTGCAGCATGCTTAGTCTACACCAGCTTGCTCAAAATGCACTGCTCTACCCTCCCCGCTGCTCACTTACTTCTGTACTGTGGTCGTCTTCCAATCTGTGGATGTGAGAATGATGATTATGTAAGGTTAAGAGAGGTTAAGTAAGCTCTCTGCTGGTAAGTGGTGAAGCTGAGTTCAGAGGCTACGTACTTAAGTCATTGCATTCCGCTTCTACTTGAAAGTATCCCAAGGCTTGAGAAATGTGTAAAATGTTTGAGGAGAAGTGAAAAGAGGTACTTGTTTCCTGTGGGAAGTGGTCAAGTGAGAATAAATCAAGCAGAGAACAAAACAGGAGGGGCTGAGAATGCAGACAAGGGCTGGCTGGAGACCGGGGATGAACACCTGGAGGAGGCGATTCGAGAATGTCTCAGCATTTACACTGGGTGTTANGGGAGTTGGTGATGAACAGGGAGGCCTGGCATGCTGTGATTCATGGGGTCACAAAGAGTCGGACATGACTGAGCGACTGAACTGAACTGAACTGATACCTGTGCCGTAGTATTTTAACACTTTATAAGCTATTCATGAGTTTCTAGCAAGATTAATGGTACAATTTTCCCATAAAATACCAGTCAATGTAGTTATTTTTTTATCCTGGTGTATACATAATATGACTAAAAGTAGTATTTGATTAAAGATATATTCATAAAATTTATCCCTTATCTTACTTCTTTTTGCCTTGGGAATACAGCAAATTATGGACAAGTGAATTTTTTATTAATAGGTTTTTCTAGCTTGTTGTGATATGAAAAACCCACAAGAACAGAATAGTCAAAGATTCAACAGCCTCATTATTAACAGCAATAACTTTAAAATTGTTAATAGCACTTGGAATATGCTAATGTCTACAATAATGTTATAATTCTTTGCATATAATTTTTTTTGTTGAAAAAAGGATTAGAAACTGTCTAATCACAAAAGACCATGAATAGCTATTATATAATTAAACTGAAATTAAAATATTTTAAGAAAATATACCATATTGTTTTATTTTTCCTTTTCATATTACCTACCGTATATTCTGATCATTTTGCAAGTTTACTCACCAAAAGAAATAGACAAACGTGCACACATAAACTGAGAGCATATATTATAAAATAATTTTATTATATCCAAACTTTCTCATACCTAAATAAATATATTTTGGAAAATTTTGTGATATCCAATTGCATAGTTGACTGACTGTTTTGCCTTAGAGGGAAGAAAGAAGCAATTGAAAGTTCTGAAAAGGGCACCACTATAAATGTTGGAAAGAGGCCTGGAGATAAGAATCATAAAAATATGATTACAGCGACACTTTTTTTTAAAGGAAAGGAAGACAATATTCTTATCATAGAAATTGTTATTTTTGAACAATTTACTTTTACTCTATGTCTACTGTTAAAGGGCCATCACTAAATTGTTGGAAAGTGTCACATAGATCAGTCATGTTAACTTTATAGTTAAAGGCCTTGTAAATCTACTGCCATGTGTAAAGAATGAAATCTGCTGATGAATTCTGTTTCCTTACAGTTACTTTTTAGTA
Source organism: Neotragus pygmaeus (assembly GCA_006410875.1). NCBI lineage: Eukaryota > Metazoa > Chordata > Mammalia > Artiodactyla > Bovidae > Neotragus > Neotragus pygmaeus. Next base: position 412,198 of record SJYV01026573.1, on the reverse strand, counting down.
TCTAGAGTAAAACTGTGACAAAGAGAAAACTGACCAGTTCACTGACCAGTTATATATATATATAGTAATTTATATAAAATATATATTATATTGTGGTCTCTTGGTATTATAATTACATGTATATATTTTTGTAATGATAAAAGCATTTGTACAAGTTTGTATTAAAAAAATCAGTATTAAATCTGTNGTGACAAAGAGAAAACTGACCAGTTCACTGACCAGTTATATATATATATAGTAATTTATATAAAATATATATTATATTGTGGTCTCTTGGTATTATAATTACATGTATATATTTTTGTAATGATAAAAGCATTTGTACAAGTTTGTATTAAAAAAATCAGTATTAAATCTGTTACCTCATTGGTCAGCAACATAATTTGAATCATTGTCTTTTAATTTCAAGTATATTGCCCTTTCTAACCTATCATAGGGCTTCTTGATAAATCTCTTAAATTAAAGCCATACTTAGTGCACTTTGCCAAGCTTAAGTTATAATATATGGAACAAGACATATTTAATTGGATGTTTTGTCACATATCACATTTAATCACTTTCTGTTTTAAAGGTAGTTAAAAGATAGATGAATAGTCAAGGAAATTGCTCGAGTTCAGAATAACATTTCCACAATTCTACTGCACAGAGTAATGATTCCAAAAAACATTTCTCAAAGCCGAAAGACATTCTATCTTATTATGTAATTCTTCTTCCTTCCATTACATATCATTCATAAACATCACCAAATTATCCTTCACTGCCAATTGAAATAAATGACTTCAGCATTGTTATAAATATTTCAGTTTATTTTAAACTGTGTGTGCATGTGTATATATGTTATATGACAGATAATCTGTATATGTATATAAATTCCTAGTCAACTTCAGGTTTGTTAATCAGAAGCTAGCTTTCTAAGTCAGATTAAGAAGCCCTGAGCTAGGAAGTTCCAGAAAACACTTGTAAATAGTACTAGGATTATCTAGGAACCTAAGAGCCTTGGAGTCATTATGAGTGTTAATCTGACTACTTGTTGACTCTATGGACTGTAGCCCACTAGGCTTGTCTGTCCATGAAATTCTCCAGACAAGAATACTGGAGTGGATAGCCATTCCCTTTTCCAGGGGATCTTCCTGACCCAGGGATTGAACTCAGGTCTCGCACTGCAGGCAGATTCGTTATTTTCTGAACCACCAGGAAAGCCCAGTGGGTATTAATACTAGGCATCAATTAATTGTTTGGGGCATTTAGTGTCCCAGAATTTTGCAAATTGTAATGACCTTAGAAATTATCTGGTCTTAGGATGGCAATAGTTGAAAAATTAATGCTGCATTAGGCTGATTGGAACTTGCTGCCTGGACCACTGTGCAAGAATATATGAAGCATGCCATAATCAAATAGCCTTATCTACCACAGGTGAGCCATGGAGACTGGTAGCGTAGTTGCTGAGGCTCAGATTTTGCCTCATGTGCCCAAAGATGTACTGATCGTTAGCTCTGAATCCATGGCTATAAACAGGGCGTCTGACTCATAATCCAGTACTATTTTCTCTGCTCTATTGGTAAAGTAGAAACATATCCAGCTGACTTTCTCAGAGTGAATCCACAGAGACGTTCACAAGACTTAATTGAGAGCCTGAAGAGCCATGCAGGGTATTCTGGCTGCTCTGAATTGATGTCCTTGTGCGTTAAACTTACTGAGATGTATTTATGGTTATCAAGGCAGAATTTACTTAAGGTTATTCTGAAGCACTTTGGGTACTTTCTTTATTAATTATATTTATCATATTCTTGTTTTNTCCTTGGTCGGGGAGCAGGGATCCCACATGCCTTGGGACCAAAAAACCAAAACATAAAACAGAAGCAATATTGTAACAAATTCTATAAAGATTTAAAAATGGCCCACATTAAAAACAAAACCTTAAAGAAAAAAAGAAAAAAAAAAAGGACTTCACTGCTAAGACTCCATGCTCCCAATGCAGGGGGCGCAACTGAAAGATCCCACATGCAGCAGCAAAGATCCAAGCTTCTGTGTGCTGCAACTAAGAACAGTGCAGTCAAAGAAACAAACAAATAAGTGTTATGAATATTCTTAAGTAGGTATGCAACTCACTGAATGTCCAATATGGACCTTGTTTCATCTTTCTCTAGCTAGCTGTCCAAAATGTACACGTTTGTCAAGTCATATATGTGGTCACTTTAACTTCCTCACTGTAGTCTTGTATGATTATTAGAAACAAATTACAATACCAAAAGTATCAGTTATGTTGGGACACTGTCAGTATTCTTAAGAGAAACACCATTTTATAGCTTCTTTTCATTACTGCAAATTAGTTGAAGAAAACAACTTTTTGGTTATCAAAATAATTTTAACACAAGCCATCCTTATGCCATGCCTCGTGTGAGTATCACTTTTCTTCTGTGTGAAAATGAAATCACCAAACATCTATTATAACAATCCATATTACCAGCTAAAATATTGGTATTAAGCTCAGAATTGACCTGTGGATCTCATTACCTGTAGGATGATTGACATCTTCACTGAATGGTAAAGAAAGAAAACAGAAGCTGAATAATGTTAATAAAATAAATCAGTTTCAAAGGTAAATGAAACCCAAAGCAACCATTCTATCACATCTCATTTTTACCCTCACTAGGGCCTCTCTTCTGCACTAACATTTGTTTCAAAGTCATACAGAAAACAACCACCTATTTTACTTGTTTTTCAGCTTATATTCAGTTTCTGCACATAAGATAGCAAATAAAAAAAGACTTCTATATTATCTTCTACACCCTGTAGGAGCACAGTAGAAAAATAATTTTGAAAAATAGAAAATATGTACTATGTATATAGTAGTATTTAGTAAACAAATGTTAAACTCTTAAGGCATTTATGAAAAAGAGGAAACTTTGTTTATTAAACAAATCAATTTGTGAAAGCAAGGTGGGGAAATAAATGTTTATGGGTTTACAAAGTTTCAAAATCTAGAATAGCATTCAAAATAATTATTAATGCTATCAAACTGAAGCATCAATAAAATAAGGATATAATTATCTTTTGAAATATATCCTATGTAAATTTCTATGAATATCCTATATCCTAAATATCCTATGAAATATATTCCTATGTAAATTTCTTATGTCAGTATTACATATGTCTATTTTGAGAATAATGGCTAACAAAGCTACAGAAGCAGTAAACAATTCAAACTACAGAACTTTGATTTGGAAGTATCTTTGCAGGTCATGCAGTATATTTATATATGTTTTAGGTAAGCAAGTTGAGTGGTATGGAGATTCTAATGGAATGGTACAAACTCTTGTGTCACAAAAGTGAATTATTCTTACTCCCAGTTTAGACACATAACCACTGTGTAATTGTCCCTTGTAATGACTTAATCAAGATATTTATGAGCAACAATAAACTTTCATTCAAGGTGGTTATTTTTGTATAGTCAGTTACATATTATTGCCGTTACTGTCATTACAGTCAACTCCCCTGTTTCATTTAAGTGAAGTCAAACTGCATCATGTTGCAATTTTAGTTAATCAAAATGATAAAATAGAAATTTATAAAGGTTACAATAAATGTTGCTTAACAAAACTTTCCAAGCATCATCTGTTGCTTTGTATGTACTGTTTTAACAGAATGACACAAGGCTCAAAGGGCTTAATATATACATTTGAATGTAATAGTTATTCCCATTTACTGAGGAAAGATGAGTTATCAAAATTCTGAAAAGTACAGTGAAACACTATAACTCAGAGAAGGTCAAAGGGGATGGTATTGGAAGACTGTATTAACATCCAAGACACTGAAGAGTATCAGTCTCCATATATTTCTACCCCACGAGTGTCCCAGGGAAAAAGCAGGAATCCCCAGCTAATTTGCCCTTTTTCAGAAACCATGCCAGGCTGGGAGCAGAGAGTGCCAATGATCCCTGTTCCAGANGTATCAGTCTCCATATATTTCTACCCCACGAGTGTCCCAGGGAAAAAGCAGGAATCCCCAGCTAATTTGCCCTTTTTCAGAAACCATGCCAGGCTGGGAGCAGAGAGTGCCAATGATCCCTGTTCCAGACGGAGAGCAGGAGAGATGCCAAGTGTCCTAGTCACACCTCACTCCAACCCCTGTCACGCTTTTTGACTGCAGATACTACAAAGATCAGGTGGCTTTTTAGTTGGAAATCTGATTAAGGCAGTCAGGAAAGGCAACACTAACAACCAAGCTTTGCTCTATGAGAGCAAATAGAAAAATCTCAGCAAAGCTGCCCATGTTAGCCAGACAGCTATCAACAACATAAATGAAGATCTTGAGCAAATTACAGAGAAGGCTGAGCAAAGAAATCTAGCAATTGATACAGCAGGAAAGAAGGTCATCAATAATGAAACAAGAATGAAAGGAAAGCACCAGGATTTCCTGGTGGTCCAGTGGTTAAGAATCTTTCTGCCAGTACNATGAAGATCTTGAGCAAATTACAGAGAAGGCTGAGCAAAGAAATCTAGCAATTGATACAGCAGGAAAGAAGGTCATCAATAATGAAACAAGAATGAAAGGAAAGCACCAGGATTTCCTGGTGGTCCAGTGGTTAAGAATCTTTCTGCCAGTACAGGGAACATGGGTTCTGTCCCTGGTCTGGGGAGATTCCACATGCCTCTGGGTAACTCAGCCCTTGTGCCACAACTATTGAAGCTGGCAGCCCCCAGAACCCGTGCTACTTAACAAGAAGAGCCACCACAATGAGAAGCCCATGGACCTCAACAAAGAGTGGCCCTGCTTGCTGCAATTAGAGAAAGCCCNAAGGTCGTCAATAATGAAACAAGAATGAAAGGAAAGCACCAGGATTTCCTGGTGGTCCAGTGGTTAAGAATCTTCCTGCCAGTATAGGGAACATGGGTTCTGTCCCTGGTCTGGGGAGATTCCACATGCCTCTGGGCAAGTCAGCCCTTGTGCCACAACTATTGAAGCTGGCAGCCCCCAGAACCCGTGCTACTTAACAAGAAGGGCCACCACAATGAGAAGCCCATGGACCTCAACAAAGAGTGGCCCTGCTTGCTGCAATTAGAGAAAGCCCTCATGTAACAACGAAGACCCAGGATAGCCAAAAATAAAATGAAATTAAAAAAAAAAGAAAACTAACAAATGGAATAGTGAAAGTATTCAGCAACAGAACAGGATTGTTTCTCCTGAAATAAATGAAGCACTGTATCTTCAGCCTTGACGAATAATAGGATACTAGTATTAGAAATGGGAATGAAGACATAGGATGAGAACAGAAGTTGAAAAATGGGCCAAAAATAATAGTATGGGCTGACGTTTGCTGGAAAGGAAAAGAGACTAGAGAAGACTAACCAGTCTAACCAGTTCCTTTAAGAGCTCTATTAGACAGTTGTTTAGGATTTTTTGGACATACTACTGTGTGGCATTCAAGGAATCTTTCCTTGGCATCTCTTTGCAGAAGAAAAACAAAAACCACCTAATCATATTCTAATGTTTTATTTGGATGATACAAAGGCACTTCTATTGACTGGACAGCATGCTGAGTGAGATCAAAACCTGCTTCAGGTGTCCTTGGATTTGGGTCACAACATACACTTCAGGTTAAACTGGTGTATAGAAATGATCCCTGAGCATACTTCTACAGTGCCTGCTATTGGATAACTGCCATGAGAGGGAGCAGAGAGCTCCCAAGAACCAGCCACGGAGAGTCTTCAGTTCAGTTCAGTTCAGTCACTCAGTCTTGTCCGACCTTTGCAACCCCATGAATCGCAGCACGCCAGGCCTCCCTGTTCATTACCATCTCTCGAAGTTCACTCAGACTCACGTCCATCAAGTCCGTGATGCCATCCAGCCATCTCNGTTCAGTTCAGTTCAGTTCAGTCACTCAGTCTTGTCAGACCTTTGCAACCCCATGAATCGCAGCACGCCAGGCCTCCCTGTTCATTACCATCTCTCGAAGTTCACTCAGACTCACGTCCATCAAGTCCGTGATGCCATCCAGCCATCTCATCCTCTGTCGTCCCCTTCTCCTCCTGCCCCCAATCCCTCCCAGCATCAGACTCTTTTCCAATGAGTCAACTCTTCGCATGAGGTAGTCTTGGAATGTCTAATTCAGAGGGAAGTTGTGGAAGTGGCAGTGATGTTAAAACTGCTAATGCACAGTGTAGGACTGCATTTCAAATGGGGAATAAAGATAGGAAATATTTAATTGCTTTAAGAATGGAAAAGCTCTCATGACAGTACATGCTTATAATTATTTTGATTCAACTTTCATACCTAGTGTTTTAATAAACTGGACCAGTATAAGGCATTTGCTCTACTTATTAAGGTAATAACAGAACCCCTGAGAATTACATTACATTATGGCACAGGAGATCAAGCTGAATATAGAGCCTCAGATAAAGGTTCAATGCTAAGGAAGAAAAATGTAAGGAACATTTTTCCAGGGGACATAAGACTGAGTTATCATTACCAGAGGCCACAGGTATGTGGCAAAAGGCTGAAAAATCTGGAGATTAAATGAGAGCCTGATGAATCCAGAATTCCATCGTTTTTGATTGAAGTCATATAAGTCTTCTGTTTTCCTGGCAGACTGCCTGAATATTCCAGAGTGTAGAGTTGCTTAGAATTTTCTGTTTGGTTCACTTTTTCTTTGCTAATCACATCACTTATGCAAAAGGATGTAATCATGGAGTCGTGGGGGTCATGAGCATGATGTAAGTGGGAAGCCTGTTTTTCACAGAAGGGAAGTCATTGAGTTTGGCAGAGAGACCAAGAATTATTTACTATATCCCCCTTTTCACTAGAATGTCAAAAGTTATTTTTCATCCCTGGTATTAACTTGGAAAGAGCTAGAATCTTATAGAACCATGGAAGTATCAGCCTCCATTTCCGAGCTGTGCCGTGCTGAGCAGCTGAACATCCAGATGTTGTGCCCATTTTGCCTTGGAGGAAATGGCTCTGTGGGGTTACAAAGTGCACATCTGAGCCCATTTTTTATGGAGGCATTTTAATCTATTATTATATACTAAAAATAACTGGGTAGTATTTTATTAATATACTAATGATATCTTGAAGTGAAGTGAAGTCGCTCGGCCGTGTACGACTCTTTGCAACCCCATGGACTATAGCCCACCAGGTTCCTCCTTCCATGGGATTCTCCAGGCAAGAATACTGAAGTGGGTTGCCATTTCCTTCTCCAGAATGCTATCTTAGCAAATGGTATGTCAGACCATATTAATCTTGTATATAGCTGTGTCCTCCACAGCAACACAGCACATGGCATATATAGTACTTTGTAAAGGTTTGTTGAATAACTGGATTAAGTGATATTTCCTACATGACCACGATAAAAATACTTTATGAGAACATGGATTAAAAATTCCATATAACTTTTAAGTTAAATTTTATAACTCAACATACTCATAAATTATGACTTTGTGCTTTAAATATAAATGGAAGACATTAAGTGATTACAAATAGTATGCATTTTACTATCTTCAGTCATTTTCTTTCCAGTAGAGTTATCACATATGCCTTATTTACATACCTGAAACATTTTAAAGTTAAAAAATATGAATTAACAAATTAGATGTATCATCCAGGTACCTAATTAATTTTAACATGGTAGAATCATTCCATTTGTATTCTGCTTATTAATGGATTAATATTTGATAAGTTAAATAAAAATCCTATAGAATATTTATTATATTTTTGAGAATTCTCAGATGTTTATCTGTACTCAGAACCACATACTGTATTCTGATTTGTTTTAGTATATTGTTTGGCTTAAATAAATATTCATTATTACTAAAAGTATATGATTTGCTTAATTCCCCCAAAGAATCTGGAGACTAATAGATTTTCTACATATGTTGAAAGAGTTTAGTTATTGAACAGAGACCTTAATGTTGACTTTTATGTCTGCTTGTGGACAAAACAACAATTATCATTTTATATTTCTGAACCTCAACATCCTTCATCTGCCATATGTTATGCACAAAACTTAACCCCTGTTTTACTACAGAAACTCTATCTCTGGGTGGCAATCGATGATTTTATGTAGTTTATCTTTACCTCATGTTCTCAGTCTGAAATTTCTCTTCTTGGCCTGAGTTTCTAGTGGAATTTTGATAGTAATAGGAATTGGCCTTCTGAGGAATAAAGAGAGATGATGATTTTTTCTGGAGCGCATACGTTACTGTTATTAATAATAATGATCATTAATTTCATTTCTGCTGTTTTACTAACAAACTACACAGATCAGAGATTGCAAAGTCAAAATGTCCCAAATCAAACTTCTCTTCTCTGTTTACTTTTCCTCCTCCTTTCCCCACTGCATTGATTGATAACTCTGCTTTGCACTGCATTTGTGGGCAAAGAACAGTGAGGAAGAAACATCTTGTTCTGCAGATACTCTACAGACCATTCAGAAATGAGAATGTGGTGCAGTTCCTAAGACCCAGATCCCAGAATATAAGAAGAGCCTTAAAGAGAGAAAAAGTACTGATTTTAGGGCTTGGTGATCACACACAATTATAAAGAGGAATTTTAAAATTGCACAAATAATAAAATATAGCATTCTCATAAAATAGGCTAGGAGCATACTTAGAAAGCTGCATTCTCTCCTTTTTGCAGATATTGTTTCAGATGAAGACATGATGTTGAAAGAGTTTTGTTTTTATAAAGTTTTATTCTGCCTTTTATGAGGAAATTCTTAACAGTAATTCTGAGTTTTATATACTAGGCTGCAGAACATTCCTTTAGAAGTAAATAGGATGAGTGTGAGGGAAGGAATGAAGTAAAAGAAAAGCATTAAATAAAAACAATATGAAGAGAGTTAAAACTGGGACTTTTATTGAAATTGATAAGAAATATCATAGAAGTCCATTTACAAATGATGAGATAGTGGGAGAGGAAAGTTACCGTATTGTTTTTGTCTCTCTTAATTTAAGACGGTCTTAACCTAAGGCAAACATTTCAATGCTGAAAAGCCCAACCAATTATCTTTTTAACTGAAGTGATTTCCATCAGAAAGGGACAGATACTAGAAAATGAAAAGATCAAAAAAGAGAGTACCCTGGGAATATTGTGCCAAAATGCATGTATCTAGCTCTCTAGTTTAGCAAATCTGACAGGGAGCCACCAACTAAGAATAGGGTATGAACTTTAAAAAGGACCCTTCGTGCTTTATAAAAATCTGTCTGTATCAGTTACATAGTCCTTTTCTGGTTAAGAAGCAGATTTTCTTGATGTAAGGAAACCTAGCAAATATTTCAAATATCTGACATTTTGTGATACTATGCAAAATGTTCATGATAAAACATGATAATAGTTTGAAGGTGTAATCCTAAGGGCTATAATGTTGTTATATAATTAAATATATACATTTATAATAAAAACCAGATATTGCTTAAGACTAAGTAGACAGATATGCTGTATTATAATACATGTATACATATTTATATTTCCAAAATTGCCATCCTCTTTTGAAGAGATACCTAGATAAAAAATGAATAGAAGAAAATTATGCCCATAAATTCTCTAAACCAGCTCAGGGCACTCAGGCTTTAAAATTTTGATAGAGCTATTGAAGAAGTGTAAACTATAATCGAGTATGCTTTCTTATTCTTTGAGCAGAAAGCATTTTGTGCCATTTAAACTACTCTTATTCAGTCTAAAATATTTGATTAATACACAGTTTTGCAGAGGAAAGCTATACAGTTATCCTTACAATATGCAAGAATTGTGGAGTATTAAATATAAATTTAATGAGAAGTTGAAAAGACATATAAGTTGAAAAGACATCACAGACATATATGCCTCTGTATCACCTATATGGCAGTGGTTATGAATCCTGGCTGCAATTTATGATAGAATCTTCAAGTTCCCAAATTGAAAGCCTGAGAACTACTCTAGACTTACTATATCTTCATCTCAAGAACATTAACCTCAAGATATTTATTTAGAAAGCATTGCATTACTGATTGTAAAGTTCAGTCAGTGTTGAAAACTTGATAAATATACTGTTCTTCATACTCATTAAAGTTTATAACTGAAAGGGTCCTACAATTCATTCACTTTAATCTGTACATCAATATTGAAATCAAATGCATTTTACTTTGGTTTTGATTAGTGTATATAATAAAAAGAACATACGTGTATGAATGTGTATGTATATATATATAGTAATATACATATACACGTATTTAAAATCAGTTGAACAGTTAAACTTGGGTATGTATGTATATATTCATGTATATGTATATATAAATGCACAGACTTGTATACACATACTTATACACTGGAACATTTTCCTATGGCAGCTAATAGAGAGGAAACAAATACAGAAATGTTGTGCTTTAGTCAAAATACATATACACAAAGTTCAAGGCAATATTATGCATAAAGTACTGGTGTAATACAACAGAAGATATCATTAATTCTTAAAAGAACAGCAAAGATTTTTTTAATATAAATTTATTTTAATTGGAGGTTAATTACTTTACAATATGTTCTGGTTTTTAACATTGGAAAAGGATTTTTAACTTGTAAGAAAAGAGGGAATGAAGACTAAGAGAACAGAGTGTGCAAAGTAATAGGCATGGACNTTTTTTTAATATAAATTTATTTTAATTGGAGGTTAATTACTTTACAATATGTTCTGGTTTTTAACATTGGAAAAGGATTTTGAACTTGGAAGAAAAGAGGGAATGAAGACTAAGAGAACAGAGTGTGCAAAGTAATAGGCATGGACCATTAATACTTAATTCAGCAAATACCTAGTTTAGCAATGAATGTGATATGTGAAAGAGAAATTTATCTATCCATGGACTTATTTGTGTATTTCTTTTTTCCACAAAGGCTGATTGCTGAGGATATATTTGTCCTATCATAACGGTTGTTGTTTAGTCACTAAGACATGTCTGACTCTGTGACCCACCAGGCTCCTCTGAATATGAGATTTCCCAGGCAAGAATGCTGGAGTGGGTTGCCATGTCCTTCTCCAATCATAAGGATATTCAATCACAAAAAAAAACAGGGAAGAAAAGATAGTGAAAAGGAAATAGATATACTGTTAAACATTTTGTTACTTATTTTTTTTCTAAATTTTATTTTATTATTTATTTATTTATTTATTTTTTAACTTTATTTTACTTTACAATACTCTATTGGCTTTGCCATACTGTTACTTATTTTTAAAATCTGTATTATATTCTTAAACTAATGCTCATTTTTTGAGGGTTTTAGATTCTATTCAATATTGTGGGAAAGTTTCTTAAGAAAGTTTCTAAAGAATAACAGGTAGTAACATGAATTTGTGTTAAAATTGAATGCTCTTTAAAATAACTTTTTAAATTGAAGCAATTTTTTTTTAGTTGCTTTACAGAATTTTGTGGTTTTCTGTTGTACATCACCAAGAATCAGCCGGAGGTACACCCATATCCCCTCCCTCCCTAACCTCACTCCCCAACCTCCCTCCCTACCCACCCTGCAGCCTGTCACAGAGCCCCTGTTTGAGTTCCCTGAGTCATACAGCAAATGAACGCACTTTCAAGAAACATTTTGGAAAGTTTATAATGTCATTTATTTTATCCGTAGAAATTTGTAGCACTTTTAAAGAAGTTTGTTTTGGTAACATTTTTTCTTAGTGCTTATTTTTATGCCTAGCTAATTGTTGTTATCGATACTAAAGGAATATGTGACTTGCTAATCCTATTGGATATTAAACAACTTGGATTGGACCCCTAGAGCTGGAAACGGGTCATTAAGTCAATTTGTTTTTCATCTTGAATTGATGAAAATGTGTTTTATTTTGTATTTGTGTTAGACATTTATTGCATAGTTTATTTTTGTTTCTTTTCTTTTTATTTTGCAGCATCTATCTCTTTTCCAATCTATAATGTATGGCTATTAAAGTTTAAACCCTGTCTGTGTCACTCAAAAATCTCATGTTCTTTGAAGCCCCGATTCAAGTCAAAATACCACTGAGGGGAAGTTTCACTGCCCGCTCTTGTAGAAAACTACTGTACTTTCTTCCCGCTTGCATCCACAACCCAGTTTCCCACCAGTGGGACCCTGCTGTATGAGTTCCTGTGCCCCAGCGTGCCGCCACTGACAGAGAGTCAACCGAGCCTCTCTTTCAAGACCACGCATATATGTTTCCCCCTAATTTTTGCCTATTTAAGCTCATCAGTATCTTTCCCTGATCTCAGCTACAAATGGCTCTTTTTTTGTGCTTTTCTTATAGACTTTTTCTATATAGAGATCTTCATACTCACATACCTGTTTGCTTTCTTATCACAGTGGGCGTGTATGTTTTAATTGCTGAAGGTAGAATTTCTGTCTTTAGTCGTTATTCTGTTGATGCAGTGCCTAAAGGAGGACTTGGCAGCTGTGACAGCACCTTTGTGGGTATTTGTCCAAGTATGAATTTGTGTGTTTTCCTATGACGTAGGAGTTTTCCAACTGTGTTTTGATTTTCTTTGCTGATTTCTCAGCCCTGGGCTCTTCAGGCTGTCTCTTCCATATGCAATTTCAAACTGCAAATAACAAATCTTGCATACCTTGTATATTATGTTCTAGGACATCTCTGTGCTCATTTGCTTCAGTCATGTCCGACTCTTTGTGACCCCATGGACTGTATGTAGCCCTTCAGGCTCCTCTGTCCACACAATTCTCTAGACCAGATTACTTGAGTGATTACTATGCTCTTCTCCAGAGGATCTTCCCAAAACAGGTATTGAACCCTTGTCACTTGGGGCTTTTATTACTCATTTTAATGAGTAATACTTTTCAATAAAATGTTATAATGTGTAACTAATTACATATTACCTCAATTCCTTGAGCTACAAGTTCAATTTTTTTTCTTCTTTTATCCTTAAAAAAAGTGGAAAAAGAGAACCCTTCTATCTGAATAGTATGAACTTCATTATCACTTTAAAAATATTTCCAAGACCTCTACCACCTTATCACAGTTCTTTTATGACTCATTTGACAATCCAGATTATATCATCTAATTTAGTTAACAAAATCCATTGATGACTATTAAGATAGTTGTATCTCAAAGGTATTCCTTTTGATTCTTTGTTGAATCATGCACCTTTTTATAACAGTATAGAACTTAACTAAAGTTAAATAGCATAATGCCTAAAACCTAATAATCTGATATACCAACTATCTAATGGAATAATGCAGAAAATAATTTAAAATTTTAAATGAAGAGCAAAAGAGGAAAAGGACCTATTTAAAATAAAGAATTAAGACAAGCATATTCATCAGTTACCATTTGGGCACAGTGGAAAAACTGGCCTGAGGACTATTCAATTTAAAATGTTCCATAGGTGCTATTGGCTCCCTGAAGCAAAATATAATAAGGGGTTTGTGTCCCAATTAAAGTATTGGAAATGTCAGCAAGCTGAATGGAATGGCTTTATATGGTTTGAGAGACAAGTATGCTGGTAAGGCAGTTTGGGCATGAATTCATGGAATATTTGAGACTAATCAGACTGTTTTCTTAAGTTATAACTTTTGCTTTTTCTTTATTTCCCTGAAGGGATTTACTTGTCCAGTGCTCAGAAGCAGTTATTATGAACAGTAGACAAGATCATTGTGAAATTGTTCAGAGCTTTCAATAACCAAAAATCCAAAAGTTTTGGATCAGGCTAGTGAGCCCTTCAGCACTTAAACACTGATTGTACTTTAAAGAAAGATGAAATCAGCCATGCTTAGTGTTTTGAAATTCTTTCTGCTTCCTTAAAGAACGTAATGTGATGAATTTTTAACATTTTCAGTATTTGAACTGAGATATAGTACTTCTGTAATCAAATGAATGAATCACCAATCCTCAAATTGTAACTTTGTGAAAAAAATTACTTCCAATTAAAGTCATAGCATTTAAAATACACTTTTGTAACCACTTCACCTTGTAAGCCACAAAATTGCATGTAGTTAGGTAAGTGTTTGGAAGATAATATCTCTAAACTACTGACAAAGACCTATCCCAGTCCGTTGCTTAGAAGTTTTCTTTTCTTAGAAGTTTCTCTTTCGTGGGTAAGGTACTAAACCTCTCTGCACCTCATCTCTCTTGTACATGGGTAATACTTGTGCCTATTTTATGAATATTTAGTGAATTAGTACATTTAAACAATTTTGAACACTGCCTGGCATATGATAAACAGCCAAGAGTTATTAGTTATTCTTCTACACATCATCATCATTACTAATATCATGAATTTGATAATTATGAGTTCAAATACTTCTTTAAAGTTTTCTTTTGTTATCCACTTCTAATTTGAAACTGCAAATACTGAATATGAATATAAATATAATTAATGAGGGG
>SJYV01026573.1:366272-396069 GCA_006410875.1 Neotragus pygmaeus | reverse complement strand
GGGGCAAAAACCACTAACAGTCAAAATTGTGCTTTGTCATATTTCACAGGAAATTGAGAGTAAATATAATTCTTCTACAGTGAGGTGAGAGGGTCAGATACCTGCTGTCACAACTTTTATTTTCTTTCTTTCTAAAAGTATTAGATGAAACAAGAAAGGGAAGCTATATTAAGAGGTAAAGGGAAGAGAAAGATGAGTAAATCATTATTTTGGCAGATCATATCATTAGAGACTTGGGCTTCTCAGGTGGCGCAGTGGTAAAGAATCTGCCTGTCCATTCAGGACATGTGGTTTCAGTCTCTGGGTTAGGAAGGTCCCTGGAGAAGGGAATGGCAACCCACTCCAGTATTCTTTTTTAAAAAAAATTATTTTTTAATTGAAGGATAATTGACTTACAGCATTTTATTTATTTTTTTTTTTTCCCAAACATCAAAATGAATCAGCCATAGATATACATATGTCCCGGCCTGGGAAATCCCATGAACAGAGGAGACTGGAGAGCCACAGTCGATGGGGTCACAAAGAGTCACATATGACTGAACATGCACAATTATATACTTAAAGTCAATAGAATTAACAAATAGTCATTAAGCAATTTGATAGTACATAGTATTAGTGATAATACAAAATAAAGCATTTATATTTCTCTTAATAATATTTAGAAAACATAAGGCTAAATAATTTATTCATAACACCAACCAAAAATAAGATTCTTCAATGTTAACCTAAGGAAAAAATTCATATCTAATCTATATGCATATATATCTGTATTATGTTTTCTTTGTAAAAATCATGAAGATAGCCTGAACGATTAAGAGCAAACCAAAATTTCAGAAAGTTCAATTGTTTTTAAAGATGTTAGTTATCCCAAAGTGAGACACACACTGAGAGAAAGTAGTCAAAAACAGAAAACAAAAATAATTGTTTGTTGGAACTAGCAGAAGTGATCTTGCAGCAAGCAATTGCAAGGATAAATAGGGGTGACCAATAATGAAAGGTAAGCATAAAAGTAGAAGGAGAAGAAACTTCCACTATAAATAAATACAGCACATAAATCAAGCAATGTACTATTAAATGGTGAGTGCTTACAATGTAATTTGAAATGGAAATGTTATATACACAATATGAATCGATAATCAAGTATGGAAAGGAGGTATTTCTGGGTCTGTGTTTAAACATGCTGTTACTTTGGATCATACTTTGATCACCTGCCTCTACCCAACCTCCAAACCCACAGCAATGATAGATAAATTATAAAAAGGAACAGGCAAGGAATATACAGACTTTTCCTTCTGAGTTCTGGGTCCTGATAACAGTTAAAATTACTGTGACTGGGAGTTTCGTTCACATAATGTTCAGAATTGCTCTTTGTAAGGTGGTGAAGTGAAGTAAGGTTCAAACTCAAGCTTTGGTATAATAATTTCCCACATGTGACAAGAGGCATAAAAAGGCTGTTAATTGGGGCTACAGCTTATAGGAGATGGGCAGATACGGGCCTAAGCTTGCAATTAAATACTGAGCCAAGTCATTGGGTGGATCATTTGGATCAGCAATTTCTATATATTGCCGTAGTGCAGGGAGATCAAACTGCTAATATGAAACCTGGGTTTGCATTCTAAAATCTGAGTGGCCAGACAGAGCCTGTTGTATAAAACGACATGAGGGGACTGTGGAGAGGGATGGCAATACAAATAGAAAAAGGATAAATTAGGAGGGGAAATGGAGAAGGCAATGGCACCCCACTCCAATACTCTTGCCTGGAAAATCCCATGGATGGAGGAGCCTGGAAGACTGCAGTCCATGGGGTCGCTGAGGATCAGACACGACTTCACTTTCATGTTCATGCATTAAAGAAGGAAATGGCAACCCACTCCAGTGTTTTTGCATGGAGAATCTCAGGGATGGGGGAGGCGGTGGGCTGCCGTCTATTGGGTAGAAAAGAGTCGGACACGACTGAAGTGACATAGCAGCAGCGGCTGCAGGGAGAAAAAACACAGCTTAATTTTTTTTCCTTTTAGCTGTGATTTTAAATAATGAAGACAACTAGAACTTAGTTCAGTTCAGTCACTCAGTCGTGTCTAACTTTTCACGACCCCATGGACTGCAGCATTGCAGGCCTTCCTCTCCATTGCCAAATCCCGGAGTTCACTCAACTCATGTCCTTTGAGTCGGTGATGCCATTCAACCTTCTCATCCTCTGTAATTCCCTTCCCCTCCTGTCTTCAATCTTTCCCAGCATCAGGGTCTTTTCAAATGAGTCAGTTCGTTGCATCGGGTGGCCAAAGTATTGGAGTTTCAGCTTCAGCATCTGTCCTTCCAATGAATATCCAGGACTGCTTTTCTTTAGGATGGACTGGTTGGATCTCTTTGTAGTCCAAGGGACACTCAAGAGTCTTCTCCAACACCACAGCTCAAAAGCATAAATTCTTCGGTGCTCAGCTTTCTTTATAGTCCAACACATACATCCATACATGACTACTGGAAAAAGCATAGCTTTGACTGGATGGACCTTTGTCTGCAAAGTAATGTCTCTGTTTATAATATGCTGCCTAGGTTGGTCATAACTTTTCTTCCAAGAAGTAAGATTCTTTTAATTTCATGGCTGCAGTCACCATCTGCAGTGATTTTGGAGCCCAAAAATATAAAGCCCGACACTGCTTCCACTATTTTCCCATCTATTTGCAATGAAGTGATAGGACAGGATGCCGTGATCCCAGTTTTCTGTATGTTGAGCTTTAAGCCAACTTTTTCACTCTCTTCTTTCACTTTCATTGAGAGGCTCTTTAGTTCTTCTTTACTTTCTGCCATGAGGGTGGTGTCATCTGCAAATCTGAGGCTATTGATATTTCTCCCGGCAATCTTGATTCCAGCTTGTGCTCATCCAGCCCAGCATTTCTCATGGTGTTAACTCTGCATATAAGTTAAATAAGCAGGGTGACAGTATACAGCCTTGACATTCTCGTTTTCCTATTTGGAACCAGTCTGTTGTTCCACGTCCAGTTCTAACTGTTGCTTCCTGACCTGTATACAGATTTCTCAGGAGGCAGGTTAGGTGGTCTGGCAAGAAAGCCAAATATATCATTAATCAAAAGAATATATCAAAATAATTTGACAGTCTGTAAAAGATCATATGTTTATGGCCTCAATGTAATAAATAGTCAAATATGTATAAAATGAAAGGAATTTGTGGAACATATGAAAATGATATAAAACAAAAATAGTAACAAGGGAAAAATAACTGATTAGAAAAAGTACATATTGTGGTGTTCAACCTTAAGGGAAATAATAGTATTCTTTGAATCTAAAAATAAAATTTAGAAGAATGCTAGCTGCGGGTTTTTTTTTTTTTTTTACTTTATTTTCTACTTAGCTTTGAGGAACTAACTAAATCTTCACATTGAAACTACAATGTTAAATCAGATAAATAAAATGTAGTATTCTCTTAGGCACATGTTTGTAAATGCAGATTACGAAAACTTAACAAACAGATCTTCAAGGCACCAAGAAAAGAAAGACTTACATATAAACAAATGAAAATGAGACTGCAGCAAATTTCCTGGCAGTACAGTAGTTGTCAGAATATAATAAATAATAACTTCAAAGAGCTGAAGGAAAATAACTACCCATATAATATAGCTTCTCTATCAAAATATCATTCAAGAATTATACCCATTGAATGTATGGCAAAAACCACCATAATATTGTAAAGTAATTAGTCTCCAATTAAAATAAAAAATTTTTTTGTAAAGAATCATACCAAAATAATGGAGAAGGCAATGGCATCCCACTCCACTACTCTTGCCTGGAAAATCCCATGGATGGAGGAGCCTGGTAGGCTGCAGTCCGTGGGGTGGCAAAGAGTCAGACACGACTGAGTGACTTCCCTTTCACTTTTCACTTTCATGCATTGGAGAAGGACATGGCAACCCACTCCAGTGTTCTTGCCTGGAGAATCCCAGGGACGTGGGAGCCTGGTGGGCTGCTGTCTATGAAGTCACACAGAGTTGAACATGACTGAAGTGACAGCAGCAGCAGCAGCATACCAAAATAAAAATAATTTTAGACCAGCCCTTAGAGTGTAAACCAACAACGTCCTTTTCTGAAAGAACTATTTAAGAATATGACTTGGCTAGAAGAGTATAGAATATCATTGAAACATGTATATTATCATGTGTGAAATAGATCGCCAGTCCAGATTCAATGCATGAGACAGGGTTCTCGGGGATGGGGCACTGGGATGACCCAGAGGGATGGGATGGAGAGGGAGGTGAGAGGTAGGGTCAGGATGGGGAACATATGTACACCCATGGCTGATTCATGTCCATGTATGGCAAAACCATCACAATATTGTAATTAGCCTCCAATTAAAAAAAAAAAAAGAAACCATAGTGAAGTATTAAAAATGATATAAAAATGAGTTATTCTTACATTTAATTACCATTTGATAAAATACTGTTTTGTGATTAAAAGTTGAAAGTATAACCGAAGATAAAATGGTCTTGAATTCATTGGGAGGGTAAAGCTTGTTAAGTCCCTGTTCAAGAGGTAAACACAAAACCTGGATAGTGGTGTAGAGAGATATTGTCTATTATTTACAAAGTTATTGAGGAAATGGAAGAATATAAAGTGATGAAAATGATGTATTTATCAATAAAAAGCAAGAAGGAGTAATAAAGGATAGGAAAGTATTAAAAAGAGCAAAATTACTTGAAAACCACAATAAATATAATAAGATAAGCACACCTATGAAAAAGCAGGATAACAGATTGATTTTTTTTTTTTTTTTCAAAAAATGCCTGAGTAAGAGCACAGACTCAGAGGTGTTTGAAACATGACGCAGTACCAGCTTATGGAAGGAACTGAAGGTGTTAAGAGCAAATTCACCGTTCCTGACATGTAATGTTCAGGGTTCTTTTTGAGGGGTTCAATTTTATGGGAAATCAGTCAAGATCCCCTCCTGGACTCCTTTCTGGAACTTGTTTGGGATTCATAGAGGGGGCAGGTCTGTGTACTCAGGGGTAAGTAATTTTCAATGTACATTTGAAAAGAAATGTATAGTCTATAATTTTAAAACCAAAAATAGCAAAATAAAGGAGAAATAGATAACTATACATAGATTCAAACATATTTTTAAGTCGTAAGTAAACTGAAAAGAGATGAGATACACAGGTGAAGAGAAAGGAAGTTACAGTATTTGTTCAGTATAAAATAAATGAAAAGAATGAAAATATTAAGGTCATTCTTAGTTTGCTTATTAAAGTTTTATAATAAATGATATATGTCCTTTTGATTCAATTAAAATAAATCATACAGGCATTGATAAATAAGTAGTGAAAAAAAGACATTAAACAGTAAATGATAGTATATATAGCAATATTAATATCAAACAAAATAAATTTAGGACAAAATATCAGTAATAGATATAAATAAAAACATAACAATAAAAATATTTTAAGAAAATATAAAAGCCATGAATAATCTGTATTTAACATTTCTTTATATATAGGAATGATAAAAATTAAATTTGTAGTTAGAGAATTTTACACTGTTTTATAGATCAATTAAAGAAACAGAATTCATATTTTTGAAAATCAAATTTAGCAAGTATAATCTAAGAGATAAAGGTAGAAAGTGGCTTATCCACCATTAGAGAATATTCTTCATGTTCAGCAAATAAGGTTTCTAGAAAATTAAACATGATATTAGGCCACACATATAGTTTCATCAAATTGCAAACAATTTACATAACAGAGATCTTATTCTGTGGCTGTTATGCCATTAAATACCAATTTAAAAGTAAATGTACCAAATGCATGTCTGTATCAGTAGAATATATGCCATATATCTTCACTTGGCTTCACATTTGCTATTTTTCCCTTTTTCATCCCTTTTTATTCATGTCTGAGCTCCAGGAATTTCAGTTTCAATTTACATTGTTTTCATCAACTCCACCACCTTGTTCCTTGGGAACTCCTGGGCCTGCCGTGTCATATTATTCACCACCAATTTTACATAATCCACTACCAGCCCCTTCTCAAATTGTCTTAATATATGTGTGCCCTCTGGATTTTACATCTGGGACCCTAATAACTCAGGTATTTAAACAAGTATTTAGAAAAAAGTCACAGAATTATGAAATATCAAATCTTGCAGTGGATGAACATGGTAGTTAGAGGTAAATATAGAACATTAATGCATTAACCAAGAAACAAATAATCACGTTACTATTCAAATAAAGATAGCAGAATGATGTATATAGCATTATACTTTAAGAAATTAAAAATGAGGAAATCATAACTCTAAAATCAGAATTAAATCAAATATAAAACAAAACAATAGTAGAAAGGATCGGTGAAGCCAATGGAATTTAGAAAAATGGTAACGATAACCCTGTATGTGAGACAGCAAAAGAGACACAGATGTATAGAACAGTCTTTTGGACTCTGTAGGAGAGGGAGAGCATGGGATGATTTGGGAGAATGGCATTGAAACATGTATAATATCATATATGAAACGAGTCACCAGTCCAAGTTCAATGCATGATACTGGATGCTTGGGGCTGGTGCACTGGGACGACCCAGAGGGATGGTTCGGGGAGGGAGGAGGGAGGGGGATTCAGGATAGGGAACATGTGTATACCTGTGGCGGATTCATGTTGATGTGTGGCAAAACCAATACAATATTGTAAAGTAATTAACCTCCAATTAAAATAAATAAATTTATATTAAAAATGTCAAAAAAATAAAATAAAAATTTAATAAAAAAATAATAAAAATAGCAAGTTTTTAAAAGTACTTTATTTCAGGGCTGTCTTACTAGTTGGAGTGAGGTGAATTTTCTTTAGTTTTCAAAAATTTTCAAATTTTCTGCAAATCAGCATGCCCTAACATTTTGGGGAGAAGGAAATAGCAACCCACTCCAGTATTCTTGGCTGGAGAATCCTGTGGACAGAGGAGTCTGATGGACTGTTGTCCGTGGGGTCGCACAGAGTCAGACACGACTGAAGTGACTTAGCAGCAGCAACAACACTTTGGTAATTGGAATAAAAGGTAAATACAGATTGTTTGAATAAGCTTGATACAAAAAATTGACTGGATAATCCAGTATGTGTACTTTGCTAAAAATTCTAGCTCAAGTCAACAAGAACCTGTAATATTGTTAATTTTACATTTTCCATATCCTTTATAAGAAAAAAGTGCATCATGCTGTTATTAATCTTCAATCTCTGAGGTATTTTTCAAGCCATCTCTCTCAAAATATAAGAAAAAAATTAAGGGAAGAGTTAACCAAAGAACCATATGGTACTTTACTTAGTGGTGCCAAACAAGCATCAATAGCAGCAAATATAGCAAGTTCCCAGCATAATTAATAGGGCTTACGCTAATCATTAAAATGTCTACTAAATAAAATTATAAACCTTCATGTGTTGGATGAGAAATGACTATAATGACATCGGAAACATAAATGGTCTCATTATTTATTAAAATCATTTTGTCCAAGTGAAAGATAGATATAATGTATAATAAGTCTCTATTCAAGTTCTTCCATGCTAATTCAAATATAAATGCATAATTATTAGTTTGGGTCATTCTCCCACAGTTGTGCCAAGGATAGAAACCGCCTGACTGTATTTTTCTGATATATATTTATTTTTTGATAGCATCAGGAATAGTTACATAAATATATTAATTTTAGACCTATAATTAAGACCATGTTAACTGGCCTTCAAATGAAAAAAATAGAATTTTAAAGAAATATGTGTTCCTATTAATAGAAACCTAATAATATAAAATAAAATACAGAGTAGAGAAATGGACAGATGAAAATTTGAAGTCGGAGAGTACTTTTTGCTTTAGATTCCTAAATTAAATATGCCTGAAGCAATTTCAGTTCAGTTCAGTCGCTCAGTCGTGTCCGACTCTTAGCAACCCAATGAATTGCAGCACGCCAGGCCTCCCTGTTCATCACCATCTCCCAGAGTTTACTCAGACTCACTTTCATCGAGTCCGTGATGCCATCCAGCCATCTCATCCTCGCTCGTGCCCTTCTCCTCCTGCCCCCAATCCCTCCCAGCATCAGAATCTTTTCCAATGAGTCAACTCTTCGNATTGCTTGTAGACTTTTGGATATCAGCCATTCTGACTGGCAGGAAATGATACCTCATTGTAGTTTTGATTTGCATTTCTCACAGTATATGTTTTAATCATGGGCAATACTACCTATATATCCAGCTTCCCATATATGTGCAAACTACCAGGTTTAATTAAAATTATTATTTTTCTATGTTTGAAGCTCTGTCAACCTACTATTTTTCATAATTCATTCAGATTATATGAACTTTAAAAACGTCAGAGAATTATACTACATTTTTATCATATGTATGGCATTACTATTAAATAAAGACTAACAGATTTGCTATGTAATAGAATATCATAATTACACAGATTCTTATTAAAATTGTACAAGACAGTTATTCACATGCCTTAAAATATGGTACCATTAAATATTCAAATATACTGCACAATTCTGATCAACCAGATCTTGGAGAAGTCCTTGATGAATTTGCTAAATACTAGAAGTGATAAGTGAGCACAAAGATGATATATTTTCAAACTAAAATGTAGTTTTACACTAATTTTATTTATTAAAAATGGTGAAGTGAAGCAAGATGTTATAGCAGAAGCAGTAGTAATATTCTTCCTAATCATGTAAGGTATATTAAAAACAGTAGCCAATGGACAAGCATTTGAATAAGCATTAATTAACAGAGCATTTACCTCCATTAATATTTCTAGAGCCAAGTCACTTTTGTCTCATGTCTAGAATAATAAAATCTAATTGTAAAATAGTCTCCAGCACAATAGATTCTGTATGCCACTGTTGTACTTATCTTTCATAAGGACATCACAGATATTTTCAATGACTGACTAAAGTTTGATAAATTCCAATCTATACACCCGGATATTACAACCTTCAACTCCCTGACCCCATAGTCCCTTTCTCTCCCTAACTCTAATGTTCCTCAAAAGAGAATAGTTTTCCTCTCTCTAGTTATAGAATATTTACTTTTCTTTGTATTTGAAAACACTTTCTGTCTGCTTTTGGGCTTCCCTGATAGCTCAGCTTGTAAAGAATCTGCCTGCAATGCAGGAGATCCTGGTTTGACCCCTGGGTTGGGGAGATCCTCTGGAGCAGGGAAGGGCTACCACTCCATTATTCTGGCCTGGAGAACTTCATGGACTGGGTAGTCCACGGGGTCGCCAAGAGTTGGACACGACTCTGCGTCTTTCACTTTCTGTCTGCTTGCACAGTTGTACTGAAGTGTTCCTTTTGTGCTGAAAATTTTTGCACACTTCTGTTAATGCAGATACTATTCATCTCTAAAGGTCCAGCTGAAACAGTGTATGTGTGAAGTTTTCTTAACCTGTCTAGAAGTGACTTTACACTCATTTTCTGCCCTAATAAAGATATTTATTAGACTATGCTTTAAACTATAGATATTACTATGCATATCTGTCTCTTAATTAGGAACTGTGAGGACAAAACCTTACAGATCGTACCATATGTCAACTGAATGCTTCTGAAAGGCAAAGAAAAAACAAAAAAAATAGGCAATTAAATATTCAGTTAAACATCCTTTAATGTGTTTATAGCAGTCTGTGGCTATAGGGAACACAATACATTTCAACTATTTTTGTAATATTAATGCTAAAACCTGTTGAGACACATTTTGAAAAACAGACATATCTATGATTCTGTTTCCTTACAAGCTTTTCATTCAAAGCTTTGCCTGTAAGAGGAAATAATAACTTGTCCATGTTTATGAACTTTGGCTTTAAGCTAAGTCATTGCCTAGAAATGAGGTGAAATTGCTCACAAGATAGACCCTATACTTTTCATTTCTCACAAAACAATGATTATTTCATCACTATGGTCTCACACAAGGTTATCACCACTATGTGTTTGGGAGAAAAAGACTTTCCAAATTGTGATAGCCCTTCATGTGTGGTCAAGACTTGATTCTTGTTTCTGGGTAGTTCTTAAAACAGTGCCACCCTTTTTTTTTTTTTTAATTGATGTATAGTTGATTTATAATATTGGTTACTTTCAGCTATACAACAAAATGACTCAGTTACACTTAAATAAGCACTATTTTTAATATTCTTTTCCATCATGATTTATCTCAGAATATTGAATATAGTGGACTTCCTCGATAGCTCAGCAGTAAAGAATCTGCCTGCAATGTAAGAGACGTGAGAAGATCCTCTCGAGAAGGAAATGGCAACCCACTCTAATATTCTTGCCTGAAAAAATCCAGTGGACAGAGGAGCCACGTGGGCTACAGACCAAAGGGATGCAGATTCAGGAACGACTGGGTGACTGAGCACACTCATACGCTGAACACAGTTCCCTATGCTATATTGTAGGACCTTATTGAGTATCCATCTTACATGTAACAGTTTGCATCTGCTCATTCCAAACTGCCAGTCCATGTCTTGCCCATCCCCCTCATCCCTTGGCAACCACAAGTCTGTTCTTTATATTTGTGAGTCTAAAACAATGCCGCACTTCCTACTTGCTTTTGTACATCAAGAATAAGCAGGGCTGGGCTCTAGAAAGAGAAATTGAATCAAATTTTCTGCACAGGCAAAGGCTTTGAGTCCATGGACATTATGCAAAAGAAATGGCTTGCGTTAATTCTCTGGAGACCACTTTTATTGTTACTATTGAATTTTCCTGAGAGCACTGAAATTTTGTTACCATTATTTTTTCTAAATTATATAAAGTCTTTGCAAACATGGAAGTAGATATTGTGTTCAGTCATTCAGTTGTGTCCGACTCTTTGACCCCATGGACTCTAGCCTGCAAGACTCCTCTGTCCACGGGATTATCCTGGCAAGAATATGGAAATGGGTTGCCATTTCCATCTCCAAGAAGAAGATATTGGATATGTTATAATTCAATGTCTTAGGAATAGTAAATATTTCTAACTCTTCGGAAAATACCTCCAAATTATGTTGCACATATTAAATGAAAAATTCATTGAAATATAAAAATTGATTTCTATAAGTCAAAAGGAAGCAAACTGGATGATATTTACAAGTGTTTCCTCAGCCCAATTTAAATCTGGCTTTTGATCTTTATCCCACTTCATGAATGTGATCCTGTTCTGAGTGGCTGTTATACACTGTGGTTCGTGGATAGAGGTATTCCTGGGGGTTATTGTAGACATTGACTGTAATTTATTAATAAGTTTCACATGCCAGCCTTGCATCACAAATACTAAGTTAGAAGACTTTATTACATTCAAAAGTGTGTAACTTATGACTGTCTTTATTTATCTTAGAATGGTTTCCTTGGAGAAACTTTATTAAAGATTACTCTGGAGAGGTCTATGAAAGCAGCAATCGGTGCAGAAATAGGGAACCCCCTGTGTCCTAACCACCGGGTTCTCTGGGTAGCAATTCCAGGAGGTGACGGAAAGCCATTCCCTGAAGATGCTCTCATATGAACATCTTTATAGTCAGCACTGGGCAGAGTTGCACCAGATGTAGAAATTTCACACCATCTGATGGAACGTAGCCTTATCCCTCAGAGTGTAAATAAACTAGCTCAAGATTACTAGCAAATCTGGACCATCCAGATGGCCCAGGCAGACACTTAATTGATAATACAAAGAAACAAATATTATTTAGTATATTTTCATTTTATTTCATGCCATAATTTTAGGTATTGAAGGGACTGGAGTTATAGGAAGTAAAATAATGAAATGCTTTTATTCTTTCCTTCACTCCATTGTTTTTGAAACATACAGTTGTAAATCTCCATTTTCTGTCTCTGGACAATGTTACTGGCAGATCTTGTAACATTTATGGTTATTTTAGATATTAAAAGTCTCATTTTCAAGTAATAAAAGTTCAATTCAGTTCAGTCACTCAGTCATATCTGACTCTTTGAAACCCCATGGACTGCAGCACGCCAGGCCTCCCTGCCCATCACCAACTCCTGGAGCTTGCTAAATCTCATGTCCATCGAGTCAGTGATGCCATCCAACAATCTCCTCCTCTGTCGTCCCCTTCTCCTCCTGCTTTCAATTTTTCCCAGGATTGGGGTGTTTTCCAGTGAGTCAGTTCTTTGTTTCAGGTGGGCAAAGTATTGGAGCTTCAGCTTCAGCATCAGTTCTTCCAATGAGTATTCAAGGACTGATTTCCTTTAGGATGGACTGGTTGGATCCCCTTGCTGTCCAAGTGACTCTCAACAGTCTTCTCCAACACCACAGTTCAAAAGTATCAATTCTTGGCCATTCAGCTGGTCCCAATCTCATATGCATACATGACTACTGGAAAAACCATAGCTTTAACTAGATGGACCTTTGCTGGCAAATAAATGTCTCTGCTTTTTAATATGCTTTTTAGGTTGGTCATAGCTTTTCTTCCAAGAATCAAGCATCTTTTAATTTCAGGGCTTCAGTCACCATCTACAGTGATGTTGGAGCCCAAGAAAATAAAGTCTCACTGTTTCCATTATTCCCCCATCTATTTGCCATGAAGTGATAGGACCAGATGCCATGATCTTAGTTTTCTGAATGTTGAGTTTTAAGCCAACTGTTCACTCTCTTTCACTTTCATCAAGAGGCTCTTTAGTTCTTTGCTTTCTTCCATAAGGGTGGTATCATCTGCATATCTGAGGTTATTGATATTTCTCCCAGGAATCTTGATTCCAGCTTGTGCTTCATCCAGCCTGGCATTTCACATGATGTAATTTGCATATAAGTTCAATAAGCAGTGTAACAATATACAGCCTTGATGTACTCCTGTCCCAATTTGGAACCCATCGATTGTTCCATGTCTGGTTCTAACTGGTTCTCTTTGACCTGCATACAGATTTCTCAGAAGGCAGGTAAGGTGGTCTGGTATTTCCATCTCTTGAAGAATTTTCCACAGTTTTGTTGTGATCCACACAGTCAAAAGTTTTGCCATAGTCAATAAAGGAGAAGTAAATGATTTTCTGGAACTCTCTTGCTTTTTCTGTGGTCCAACAGACGTTTGCAATTTGATCTCTGGTTCCTCTGCCTTCTCTAAACCCAGTTTGAATGTCTGTAAGTTCTCAGTTCATGTACTCTTGAAGCCTGGCTTGGAGAATTTGAGCATTACTTTATAGCATGTGAAATGTGTGCAATTGTGCGGTAGTTTGAACATTCTTTGGCATTGCCTTTCTTTGGGATTGGAGTGAAAACTGACATTGTCCAGTCTGGTGGCCACTGCTGAGCTTTCCAAATTTGCTGGCATATTGAGTGCAGCACACAGCATCATCTTTTAGGGTTTGAAATAGCTCAACTGGAATTCCATCACCTCCACTAGCTTTGTTCATAGTGATGCTTCCAAAGGCCTACTTGACTTCGCTTTCTAGGATGTCTGGCTCTAAGTGAGAGATTAGACCATAGTGGTTATCTGGGTGATTAAGATATTTTTTCATATAGTTCTCTGTGTATTCTTGCCACCCCTTAATATCTTTTGCTTATTGTTAGGTCCGTACTGTTTCTGCTCTTTATTGTGCCCATCTTTGCATGAAATGTTCCCTTGGTATCTCTAATTTCCTTGAAGAGATCTCTAGTCTTTCCCATTCTGTTGTTTTCCTATATTTCTTTGCATTGATCACTGAGGAAGGCTTTCTTATCTCTCCTTGCTATTCTTTGGAACTCTGCATTCAGAAGGGTGTATCTTTCCTTTTCTCCTTTGCCCTTTGCCTCTCTTCTTTTCTCAGCTATTTGTAGGGCCTCCTCAGACAACCATTTTGCCTTTACACTTTTCTTTTTCTTCAGGATGGTCTTGATCACTGCCTCCTGTACAATATCATGAACATCCGTCCTTAGTTCTTCAGGCATTCTGTCTGTCAGATCTAATCCCTTGAATCTATTTGTCACTTCCATTATATAATCATAAAGGATTTGATTTAGGTCATACCTGAATGGTCTAATGGTCTACTTTCTTCAATTTAAATCTAAATTTTGCAATAAAAAGTTCACGATCTGAGCCACAGTCAGCTCCTAGTCTTGTTTTTGCTGACTGTTTAGAGCTTCTCTATCTTTGGCTGCAAAGAATATAATCAATCTGATTTCCGTGTTGATCATTTGGTTGATCAATCATTTGGTTGATCATTTGCACTTACAAGGATTGCATGGTCATTTATTCCTGTCTTCTTTGCCTAACTGTTTTATTCAGAGATAGTTGTCCCTTCATACTTCTCCTATAGTCAGATTCAAAGGGGAAATTTTCTTTGAGATCATGGCAAGGTCATAAATGACTAGTGTATTTGTAATCTGGCATTGGTGCTCTAGCCTTGAAAGTCACCCATATGAATCCTTTATGTCATAAGGATCTGTTTTGTGGGTTCTTCTTAACTATCCTGTGGGTAACTCCCACTGGAACACTTNTTTGAGATCATGGCAAGGTCATAAATGACTAGTGTATTTGTAATCTGGCATTGGTGCTCTAGCCTTGAAAGTCACCCATATGAATCCTTTATGTCATAAGGATCTGTTTTGTGGGTTCTTCTTAACTATCCTGTGGGTAACTCCCACTGGAACACTTCCTGAGGTCAAAATACCACCAGCTGAGTATTTTACACCCCTTTACCTCCTGTTCCTAGTGCTACACCCCCGAGAGACTCCTCCCGATGAAGTCTGCTCACTCAGCTTGTCAGTGTTACCTTCAAGATGATAATAATTTGCTTGTCGCTGTCCTCATGACCCGAGGTACCTGTGCTTTACCCTTTTAATAGTCTTTCCTGCCTTCTGTCAGTTCTTTTCCTACTTTTCCTCAGCTTTACTTCTTAAAAATGTCTAAACCAGGGTCATATATTCTTATTATGTCATATATAAGAATATACATATACATATCCCATGTATCCTATAGCCCAAACTCTAGTGTCTCTAGATCAAGTTCTCTGGGTGATTGATTTGAGAAAATTGGAGGCATGGCAGAGAATTATTGAGCCTTCTAGCAGTTCTTTCAAGTAGATAGTCATTACCCGTCTCTCTCTATTGGTATATACAATTAGGCATATGATGAGCCAAAGGTGGAAGACCTGGCCTTGAGCCAAACCCTTAGTGGTCCTGCAAAGATGGTGAAGCATTTCTTTTAGTATTTAAGGATATTCATCACTTACTGTTCCTAGTGTTGGTTCTCAGTTAAAACTGAGATCATAGGGATGCCTCTTTTTGATATCCTGTCACTTATATACTTCGATGGTATATTTAAAGTGTTAGTCACTCAGTTGTGTCCGACTCTTTGCCACCCGATAGACTGTAGCCCTCCAAGCTCCTCTACCCATGGAATTCTCCAGGGAAGAACACTGGAGTGGATGGCTTTCCCTTATCTTCCCGATCTGGGGATCAAACCCTAGTCTCTTACATCAGAGGCAGTTTCTTTACTACCTTAGCCACCAGAGAAGCCCTCTCAGGGCAGGTGTGGCTTTTGTCTGTTTGCTTGTTTGTTCATTGTTTTTAGTTTGATATGGTACCCTTTACAAAAGCATTTAAACATTGAACCAGGTTCACTTCTTGCTCCCCAGGGGAAAAAATTAAGTACTTATTTGAGCTCCAGATTGCACTGTATATATTTAGCTTGATAGTTTTAAGGAAACATATAATAATATTAAAAATTAATTAGAAAACCTTTTAAAAATTAGTTTTTATCATTCTCAAGTCATTTTAACTTACATTATGCTATAACTTTAGTTACTTCTATTCATAAACATTTATGGTTAGAATGTAGCTATTCTACTTCAAAAGACAAAAATGAAACAATCAGGGTGTATGATACTGTCATATGCATCATATGTGCTTCACTCAAGCTTTATATAGATGAAAACACACAGCACCACCAGCATATATTTGATAGCAAATGGGAACATTGGGAAAAACAAAACAGTTCAATAGCTTCAACAAAGATAAATATGTTTTAAATGTGTATAAACTGGTTACCAGAATTTCTAAAGAAAAATTTAAATCATATTTTAAATGGAAAAGATAAGAAAAACTCAAAGTCTTCACTATTTAGGCTATCACAAATTTACGGATTTTTAAGTTTCATTTTATATATTCAGTGAAGATCTGTTGAGTTTTTATGTGCAAGACCCTAAGGGGCTTTCAAGGTGATAATTGTCAAATAAAGAAAATATGATATGCAGCATCTGATAAGACAGTGATGACAACGTTAGATCAGGAAGCAGTAAATACTTGATGAACACGGCATCTCCACAGTACTTGACTTTTACTAACAGTTTTTACCGTATGACTTGAGTGGCAACTTAGCGGAATTTATGATAAGGGTTATATGATTCTTATGGCCTAGGACAAGTTACATATTTTATTTTCTCTTAACAATGATATGGGTTTATAATTTCTGATGCACAGAGTTGTGAGAATTTTATGATATCTGCACTTCAGATGGTGCTAGTCATATTATAAACCCTCAGTTAATAGCAGTAATTTAATACAAAAATGCTTCTAGAAAATTGCATTATTGCTGTCACTTGGCATTGAAAATGCTGCCCAAACATAAACGTCACAATCTGAGGTTGCAGGGTTACCCTAGGATGTGTCTCTACCTGTTGCTCTGGATTGCTGAGGAAGGTTCACTGACCTCGTTACCCGGTTGCCCATTTCCTCCTTTATCACTTAACATTTGGCCTTCTAGGTGTTTTATCCTCACTCCAAAAGCACAGAGAGGAGAATATTCAAGAAGTGACACCCTTTTGCTAGGACCCACATGACTCAGCTCAAAGTCAGGTCCCTGTTGGGAACCCAGCAGATCTTTTATTGCCATAAAAGGAGAAAAATCAGAGAGTGGGGCTATTTGGGGTAGAGGGAAGTGATTAGAATTTAAGCTGGATGCAAAGGGTTGTATGTTGGGTAGGACTGCATTTATCTTTAGAGACAGAATATTCGACTAAATGTAAAGGGTTTATTTTTCTCATATAAGATAATGTTCAGAACCTGGTTCGGAAGCTCCAGATGATAAGGTGAAAGTTCTCTACTCATTTATTCATTTTACCAGATGAGTGTTGAAACTCTCCCCATTACAACATTATTTAGAAAGCAAAGAAGCAAAAGGAAAAGAAAGGTCAGCCTTGGACTAGTAGATCAAAATTTCCTTCAAATGTCCAGTAAACATCCACTTTTATCTCGGTATTCGGAAGTGTGTCATATGAACATCACTTGTAATTAAACATTCTAGAAAGATGAAGTTTTAGCTTCTGTGATAAAGTGAATCAGAGTAAATTAATTAAAATGTATATGGAATGAACATTGATTACCAGTCGCGGAGGTGGGCATACTTGAATGACCAGAGATGGCAGAAGGGAATTACAGGCAAACAAAGACAGAAGGTTGTGGAGAATAGTGAATAACACAGTGGGGATCAGAAAGCAGAGATCGTTGAAAATCAACCACAGGAGTTAGGAAACATTATTTAAAAACATGGAAAAAAGATTCAAGAGAAAGGTATAAATGCATAAAGCCAGGATTCTACCATGCAGTTGAGGGTGGCAGGATCACAGTTAAGGAACGTAAACTAAAAAGCCCCTGATTTAAAAGTGTCAGTTGTGACTTTTGAGAAAAAAAAAAAAAAAAATCCTGGTAGACTCTCTGGAAAATAACAATATTTTTTGCTTCAGTTAATTGGTGGAAGAGACTAGAAGCTAATAAGATGCACAGATATTTTCAGAAGTCTTATTGTCAAGGAAGAAAGGAATCAAGTTAAAAAAGCCTTAAAGTTTGTGGTGTTGTTTGTATGTTGATGAGGAAACTTTAGCATGTGTGAAAAATGTTGGTAGAGATTGAAAAGGAAAGGAGAGAGGATACACAGTTCATTTTTTTCACAGATGATTTACTTATTTTTGCCTATTCAAAGTCCAGTGATGTAAGTAATGATACACAGACTGATAAACTTCTTACATGTATTTCAAATGTTTTAATAAGAGGGGATAACATGCATTGGAAGCAGATATTTTATGATTGCAAAATTCATGAGTAACTACCTCAAAATATTGTTGTAAATGTGTAATTATTAATACACATAAATGCTGAAAATGGGTCCTAACATATATTATAAGCAGTGCATTGTTATAATTACTGATAACTAGTAATATTCTTTTATAGGCACTGTCTTGTACAGAAACTGCAGTGTATATAATTTAATAAATGGATCTGAAATAATTCACTTACTAAATCAGAGTCCTATCTCAGATGTATCTGAGCCAAAATTCCACAGAATTTCAGCAGGAAGAACAAATTTGAGGAAGACCTTAGGGTTGTGTCAGCAGATGGGGTTATAATCACAGACCTGATGTAAGGGACAGAGTTATGATGTGGAGTGGAGGCTGTCATGGGCAATGAGCAATCCTGAGATGCATGCTTGGCTCTCAAGATAAGGCTTCAGTTATCAAAGTGGACTCAGGTGGGAACTAATCTCAAATGGCACCCAACGAGAGCTCAGGTTTGCCTCAGTATCAGTTTGTGGTATTTGCTAATTCAGTGTGATGCTTCCTCAATTCCTAAAAGCATGATAGTTTGGCAGTACACTTCTCAGCATCGATGGAACCTGCGTTTAGTTGGACAATATCTTTAAGGCATTGAGGTATAATGGCTATGAGTCTAGAACNTGGTGGAAAGCTATACTTGCTGAACTGTTGACTTCAGGCATAGAACTTTCTTAAGCTGCAAATACTCTGCTTTACCAAAGCAGTGCAATCCATCCTGGTATTTTTTTTTCCACTCATGATAACCCTACATGGCATGTTTATGTGTGATCTTCATTTTACAGTGTCATTATACACTATTATGGCAAATGCCAACACTATCATGATGATTTGGTTCTGTCACTCAATTTATAAGCAGATGATGCTCATTCTGTAGCCTCTTAGACGTGAAGGGAAGTCAGGCCGCCTCCCAGATTTCCTCCCTCATCACCCCCTCGGATGTCTCCCCAGCCTCCCTCCCTGTCTTCTCACTGCAATAATAATTCCCTCAGGAAGGCCCTGCAGGCTTTTAGGTTCTGTTGATGATTACAAGAATAATTTATTTTCAAATGGAGGTTAATTTGATAGACGTAGTCAAATTTTCTCTGAGCTCAGGCAGAAACAAACTTCTTCATGGCAAGTGTACTGATTCCGTCTACTATTATTGTGATGGGGAAGACATATTATCCAATTACTAAACACACTGCTCTAGGCAATACAAAATAACATCCTGATTAATCTAACTACATAGGAGAGATACTTCTGTTTAGAACAAGTCCCCTAAAAACAAACAATATTGGGTTAAGAATAAAGATGAGTCATATTTGTTTGGTAGTACTTATGGATATTTGAATGATGAATAAGAGCCTCCTTAAGGTGAGAGACATTTATATAAATCTTCTTAACATATTATATAGTTAAAATTACATTCAAGAGTAAAAGTGTTAGTATATTTATGAAGTCATTCATGAGATAAAACACTAAAGATTTCATTCTGGCTCCTTCATACCAGTAGGAAACATTTCACTTCCTTCTCCTTTGTGCTTTGTATTTTAAAATGAAATATTACAGATATGGAAGTAAATGCTGAGATGAATACGTGGTCACTATGGCCATATACTATATTTTATGTTGTGAAAGTCAAATGATTCAGTTATTTCTCTGGAAAGACAGCACAAAGCAGTACACATTTTCATGAGGAGGGTAAACATTCAAATATTGTCAACCAAATTATTAAAGTAATATTTTACCTTTAATAATGGACCTAGTAAATCATTGGCCCTGTGAGAAATAAGGGCAGTGAAAGAAGCTAAAAATTAATTAACCTTCAACCTATGAGATCTCAGATGCTCTCATTCCTGCTTGCAATCTACCTGTAGTCTTTCAAATTCATATTTTATAACCTTGACCTCTTTCGTTCATCTGCTTCTCCTATCCTCTGTCTTTGACTAAGAGATGACAGTCTTGACCGAGGTATCTTGTGATTCTGAACATGGGCCAGCAACATAATTCACGTTTCCTTGATTCTAACATCTCTTCCTGTTTCCTGCTGCCTCTTCACCTTGATCTCAGTGAGTTTCCAATCATATCCTATACGCGTGGCCCCAGTTCCTGACCTGATTTCTTGTTGGATTGTTAAGCTGAAAGATGTTTGATACAGAAGTGTGGCAGAATTGGCCTCAGGAACCTGCTTTCCCTGAGAGGGACCAAAGTCATTCATAAAATAACCTTTATTTTGCAGAGATGCAAAAGGGCATGGCCTGCCTAATAATCACATACAAAAAATGGACTCAAAGGATCAGTGAAGGCATGCCAGTGGAGCCCGAGAATGGGGAATAATGAACCCTCCCCTCCAGGAGGAACATCAATTGGAGCTGTCAGAGAGCAAGGGCTCACATGCACAGCCAGGTGACTTCAGTCAACTCAGGCCAGTAGGACTGTAAATGTCAAAGCAGGTTGCCTCATACGCAGAGGTCAGCACACTTTTTTTTTTTTCTGGTGTGAGGCTTTAGTAATGGATGAGTCTTAGTCGAAAATGTCTGTCAAATCACCCACATTTATGTAATTTACTTTTAGAAAAATGCAGTTCCAAACTTCCTTTAAATATTGGCTCTTCCACTTTCTACGAAAGTGATATTGATAAGTTATTAAACGTGCTAAGTCACAATTTTCTCAAATGTAAAAAGAGAGAGAAAAAATTGTATATATGTCACACAGTTCATGATAAAACCCAATGATTTAGCCCATAGGAAATCACCTAGCATGTTACTTGAGAAAAAGTGTGATTAATAATACCTTTTTTAAACAGCAAGATTAGTAAGACATCCTGATTAATATCCTAACACATCTCAAATAATACATTCATTTCCTCCATTTTTTTTTTTTTTTGAAAGAAGATGTTCATGTGTTTTGTCCTGAGATATTTGGTTTCAAGAAACAGAAAAGTACTCATAACCAGACAGACAAAAAGGGGATCCGATGAAATGAGCTTTTATCTCTGTTCCCTCATTTACAGCCCTCCTGAGGCATACTGTGGCTCTGATAACTGAAGGAGTTGCAGCCAAATTCAGAGAAGGTGGCTTTAGGTAGACCCTTTGGGAGATGCTAACAGGAAGTATAGAAGATCTTATTATCTATGATAGATGTGACAAGATGACCCCTAGTGACCTACATGCCCACTCCTTCATACCCCGTGGAGTCCATTGCCTCTGGGCTTGGTCAGGTAACTTGCTGTGACTGGTATGTATCGCCAACAATGATCTGAGCAGAGGCTGGATAAGCACTGCACACTGCGGCTTGCTATCTTGAAATATTCCATTATGGGACAAGTTCCATGCTGTAGGAAATCTACGTGCTTCTTCTGAAAGAAAAAGTTCCTGGGAAAGGTTCTGGAGGCTAAAACAGCACAGGGAGAAAGTGGTCACTGAGCCAGCTTCCAGATGAATACAGCACATTAGTGACCTCGCCAGCATTGCAGCATGCCACAGAAAGACACCCCGATAACTCACATGGTTAGGAGAAGTAATAAATGGCTGCTGTTTTAAGCCAGTAAGTTTTGGAGTGGTCTGTTTCACAGGAATAGATAAACTGAGACCTTGTCTCTGAGATTATACGGTGGGGTACTGTGGTCAGCACCTATCTCACTGTTTCCCCACCCTCAAGATGCTCAGGTTCATTTCTTGTCACCGTGACAATTTGCACAGGAGTCTAAGCTTACAAATAATTGAAACTCAGAAGGAGAAGGTCTAAATTAAGCTAGATGACACAGATGAGAAAAAGAAGAATTCCCAATACCACAGAACCCATCTGGCTGTATCATAAGTGGTAAAGCGAATGAAACGGCTCATGTGACCAAAGATGATTAAAGCAGGAGAGTTAAGTGAAGCCTCCTCCTTCGTTTCTTTTCAGGATTTTTAGTTCTGCACTTCTGCTAGTGTGGCTTCAATGTCAGGTGTCTTTCCCCATAGACAAAAGTGGGTAACCACGTAGCTCTTCCTTGACATGCAGAAAGAGGGAGAGACAGCCCCTTCCAAAATGTCAGGCACAACTTCTGTCTTCCTTGAATTGCTCTGAGCCGTGGAGGTAAAGGGAAAGCCACGCACTCAGTGACTTTGAGCTGTTACAGGTACATTACCAGTAACCCCTGAGGCATAAAGGATGCCATTATCCTAATTGGATGAAAGTCACCAACTGTTAACCTGTAGTAGGGATTAGCAAATGCCCAAATAAAGATGTCATCAGAGCCCCCATTCTTTCTCTTCTGCTCAACCAAATCAACAAATTAAAATCTGTTCTGTGTGACCAGGGCTTCTTTGCATGAATTGATAGGGTAAGATGCTTTTAGCTGCAAGTAACAGAAATATCTAATTCAAACTGGGTTAGACAATAGGATTTATCTTTGAAACTAAAATGTTCAGAGCTGGAGCCAGTTTTCGGCACTGTGTGATGAGGGCTCAGCTTCTGTTTATCTGAGATTCTCTCCACTTGCTTCTCTTCTAAGATTATTCTCTATATGGTTCTCACATGAGAAAATGGTGACAGTAGATGGGAAATGTGCATAGTTCCTAGTTTCGGACTTCCTGGGTTCACAATCTAGCTCAAGGACTGATTATACATTTAACCTTGTACATTTGTTTAACCTCTATATTCTTCAGTTCTCACATATGGATTATCTGAGCAAGCACAGAATTTATGTCAGAGAAACATTATGAGATTTAGATAAACTAATTCATCTGATAGAATACATGGTATCTGGCATATAATAAGCACGTCATAAATTTTAGCTCTTATTATCATTATATTCTGTTGACATCCAGTGGGAGAAAGGAGATTCTCATTAAATACAGATCATAAACTTGCCTTACCTTGGGTCGTCTCTAAGTTAACAACCATGGCATAGATGGCCAGTCAAAACCCCTCCCTTCTAAATCACATTCATGACCTCAGGGGCTCTAATGGATCTTGGAAAACAGCCTACTGCATCCATGGAGGACATGTCCATTGCATATCCAAGTAACAAGAATGAGTTGCTACCCACTATAGTTATGAGCTTAGAGGAAAAGTGAAAGTTGCTCAGTCTTGTCCGACTCTTCGCAACCCCATAGACTGTAGCCCACCAGGCTCCTCTGTCCAGGGAATTTCTCAGGTAAGAATACTGGAGTTGTTAACCATTCCATTCTCCTGGGGATCTTCCCCACCCAGTGATCAAACCTGGGTCTCCTGCATTGCAGGCAGATTCTTTACCATCTAAGCCACCAGGGAAGTCCACTGAGCTAGAGGAAGTGAATGAATTAAAAGTAATTGAACAGCAGTTCATAAATCTCCATCATCCTGCTTGCACTTTTTGGTATGGAATGTATGCCTTCAACTAAAAAATAGAAGGACACCTGCACATTCTATGGTGTTTTGTGTCTGCTTAAGCAACCGTTCCCTTCATAATAGTGGGGCTACCACCTGGAGGCTTCCCAGGTGGCACAGCGATAAAAAATATGCCTGCCAATGCAAGATACACAAGAGATGCGGACTCAGTCTCTGGTTTGGGAAGATGCTCTGGAGTAGGAAATGCAACCTGCTCCAATATTTTTGCCTGGAAAATTCCATGGACAGAAGAGTCTGTCAAGCTATAGTCTTTGGGGTTGCAAAGAGTTGGATATAACTGAGCAACTGAGCACACAGTACTTTGTTTTAAAGAGGGAAAAACGTTGGCTGAAGTTACTGAGATCTAACTACATGTGAAAGAAAGCATCATGTAACCGAACAAAGAACATTTAACCAGGGCGTTCCATTGTTAACTTAGTTGTGCTAAAGAATGAAAGTGAACTCACAAGAGTGAGAATGGCTTTCAGGATACCTTCTCAAGGAGTGCGAGTCTTAGGGTGCTGTGCTCCTACTGCGGTAGCTGATGGATGAGTGTAAGTCTCACGAATGAATGTTGCAATCAAAGCCGGGAGGATGCAAGACTGTGCGAGTCTGTTATCAGGTCCAGTCACTCACAGGATCTCTGAGATCAGATTAAAGGAAGGGGAAACAAGAAGCATGCTGACTATCGTAATGGACAGTAGACAATTACAGAGCCTTTACGGAAACAGAAAAGGTAAAATCAGGATACAAAGGACTGGAACTCTAAAGATAGGGACTAAAACTTTGCCACTCACTCTCAGGGCAGAGTTACTGAGGCTGGGAACCTTTGTCTTTTATAAGCACTGTGTCAGTGTTCATAAAGAAATGCAATGATAGGCAGAGTTTTCAGGTGTGATCACAGACTGTCAGTATCTTTCTCTGACGATACAGAGAAACAGTACTGATTTCATAAATCTGTAGCCAGTATTGAATACCATATTGGTACTTTGTAAATGGCCCACAGAGTTTACACTACTACACATGTTATCTATCTGATCCATGATCTTGGAAATACATTTCACCTCTTTTTTATACTTTGGGCTTTCAAGGAAGCTAGGATATGAGTGACACACTCTGAAGATGTTTTTATATTTTTAAACTAGACAAAATATGTGAACCCAAGTACATGGACAAAATATAATTCCAACTAGGTTTCAGGTCAAACAGTTGTAGGCATCTGTCATTTGTATAACACTGTTTGAACAATGAGAAATGAATAAAATAAAAAATACCCAACTCACCTTCCTTCCCTGAAATAAAACACTGGACTCTAGAGATCAATTATACGTGTAACAGCAAACTTGAAAAGCAATGAATCCTGTTTTCACCTCTTAGAAACTGAGAGTAAAATCAGCCTATCAAAGTCTCTGATAAGCTCAATTATACATTGAGTCAAGCAGATTCCTAATTTTAATGATAATCAGAAACTTGCTTGTGTGGATCATAGACACGCATCACTGAGGCACTAGATTTCCATGGACAAATGTGTGATGTGATGTTTGTTTTGAAAATGTATATGTTTAATACGATAGGGTACAGTTGGTGCAGCAGTGGGAGGACATGAGAATGAGACCTGGGAGGAAGAAGTTGATTACACTCCCAGGTCCCAGGGAAGGGATCAGGGCGTGTCACAGAGGGAAGACCAGCCTCCATCAGGAGGCAGAAGAGCAGGAGCAGCAGCAGGTTTCAGCAAGACAAGACGAGGCGGCGTAAACTGTGTGGGACTGGCTCATTCAAATGATACAGAGGGCTCTGGGGTACCTGGTGGGCCACTCGTTGCCCAATGCCTGGCCCTCGGGATGCTTTAGAGCGATGAAAGGATTGGCTTGGTGTGTGTGAGAGATAAGGGTGGAGTTGGAGGTATGAACCCAGGACTGGCTGGTTTGCATATGAAAGGCACTCTCTTAGGTGAGGTATTATCTTCTTTGCTAGCCCTGGGAAGAGCATCTTTCTGTAGCCAGAAAGGTTTCTAAGATGTCAAAGCATAATATACAGGAAAAAAAAAAAAAAAGAGTTTATAATACAGTATTCTGATTCGTTCTTATCAAAGTGAATGACACCATGGCACATGTTTAAAAAAAAATAACATTGCGGCTAAAAAATGAAACATTGTGGACAGTCATGTATAAAAAATTAGAATTTGAGGACTATTTTACAGAAAGTGAGAATTTATAGCAAATATTTAATTTTTAATACTTTTTATTGAAGTATAGTTGATTTACAACTTTACATTATTTCCATGTTTACAGCAAAGCGATTCAGATATGTAAATTCTTTCAGATTCTTTTCCCTTATGTGCTAAGTCGCTTCAGTCATGTTCAGCTCTGTGCAGCCCTATGGACGGTAGCCCTCCAGGGTCCTCTGTCCACGGGATTCTCCAGGCAAAACTACTGGAGTGGATTCCCTTCTCCAGGGGACCTTCCTGATCCAGGAATCGAATGGGCCTTTTCCCTTACAGGTTATTACAAAATATTGAGTGTAGTTCCTTAGCTATACAGTAGGTCCTCGTTTGTTACCTATTTTATCTATGCATGCATGCTAGTTCAGTCACTCAGTTGTGTCCACTTCTTTGCAACCCACTGGACTGTAGCCCATCAGGCTTCTTTGTCCATGAAACTCTCCAAACAAGAATACTGGAGTGGGTTGTCATTTCCTTCTCCAGGGGATCTTCCCAAACCAGGGATCAAATCGTGACTCCTTTATTGGCAGGCAGACACTTTAACCATTGAACCACCTTCAAAGCCCCATTTTATGTATAGTAATGTGTTTATGTTAATC
Source organism: Neotragus pygmaeus (assembly GCA_006410875.1). NCBI lineage: Eukaryota > Metazoa > Chordata > Mammalia > Artiodactyla > Bovidae > Neotragus > Neotragus pygmaeus. Next base: position 369,870 of record SJYV01026573.1, on the reverse strand, counting down.
CCAAGCTCCTAATTTATCTCCTCTTTAATTTTTAATTAAAATTTAACCTAATTTTTAATTCTATATTTCTTTTCTTTCATAGATATTTTGAAATATATGTATACAGTATTTCTTTACATAAGCAGATTTAAGAAATCCTTGTACTTTATATAGAAGCAGGATGACATAAAAAGGCAATGAAAACAAACAGTCATTTTCAAAGAGTAATATTAATATGCACATTTCACTCTTGCTGATGAATTCTGATGATGGCATTTGCGACTCTTTATATTAAATCTCCCATCTGCAGTGTCCTTCTACATAGGATGTGGAAACATACATTCTTCAGGCCTGGAATACCCCCTACCCCCATACTCACTGTTCAGTTCTTACTCCTGAGGGCCTTTGGAAACTTTTAAAAAGTATGTTTCATTTCTCCAGGTCTTGCAACAATGTACTTCTCTCTCTTTGCTCAGGAGATAAGCAGTTACAGGTCTTGTGGTTCTGCTGCATGCTTATCTAAAAAATTAAGACAGAAATCCTCCTAGAGTAGTGGACTCTTCCCTCTTGTGTAACAGCTTCAGTGTTGCTATATGATTTTGCCCTAGTTTCCTTTGTGAATTAAAGAAGCTACATGTAATAAAGAGGGAAGCTTCCTTTTTGAAGGTTGACCATTGATCACTGTCACTCTGCTCCCTCGCCCTTCCTCCTCTTCTGTTATCTGGGTTGTTCCTCATTCCTTGGTGCTGGCAGAAATTTCAAACCATGCAGATGCAAGCTGTTGTGTGAGCAGATGTCCCAGCCTTACCTCCTAAACACAGTAAAAGCCTAGGCCACAGCCTTGCTTCCCTTTTGACCTTTGGCCTGGCTAGTGCCTTCCGTGTTCCCCCTGTTAAGTCCCCTATGTCTAAATAATAAGGTAGAGTTCCTTTCATTCCTCTTGTTGAGTACATGGTGTCATTAGTCTCCACATCTGAAGGAATTTTAGGTCGGGGTTGAACCTACCCTCTACAGTTCAGTTCAGTTCAGTCGCTCAGTCATATCCGACTCTTTGCGACCCCGTAAATTGCAGCACGCCAGGCCTCCCTGTCCATCACCAACTCCCGTAGTTCACTCAGACTCACGTCTATCGAGTCAGTGATGCCATCCAGCCATCTCATCATCTGTCATCACCTTCTCCTCCTGCCCCCAATCCCTCCCAGCATCAGAGTCTTTTCCAATGAGTCAACTCTTGGCATGAGGTGGCCAAAGTACTGGAGTTTCAGCTTTAGCATCATTCCTTCCGAAGAAATCCCAGGGTTGATCTCCTTCAGAATGGACTGGTTGGATCTCCTTGCAGTCCAACAGACTCTTAAGAGTCTTCTCCAACACCACAGTTCAAAAGCATCAATTCTTAGGCGCTCAGGCTTCTTCACAATCCAACTCTCACATGCATACACGACCACTGGAAAAACCATAGCCTTGACTAGACGGACCTTTGTTGGCAAAGTAATGTCTCTTCTTTTGAATATGCTATCTAGGTTGGTCATAACTTTCCTTCCAAAGAGTAAGCATCTTTTAAATCCATGGCTGCAATCACCATCTGCAGTGATTTTGGAGCCCCCCCAAAATAAAGTCTAACACTGTTTCCACTGTTTCCCCATCTATTTCCCATGAAGTGATGGGACCAGATGCCATGATCTTCATTTTCTAAATGTTTAGCCTTAAGCCAACTTTTTCACTCTCCACTTTCACTTTCATTAAGAGGCTTTTTAGTTCGTCTTCACTTTCTGCCATAAGAGTGGTGTCATCTGCATATTGGAGGTTATTGATATTTCTCCTGGCAATCTTAATTCCAGCTTGTGCTTCTTCCAGCCCAGCATTTCTCATGATGTACTCTGCATATAAGTTAAATAAGCAGGGTGACAATATACAGCCTTGACGTACTCCTTTTCCTATTTGGAACCAGTCTGTTGTTCCATGTCTAGTTCTAACTGTTGCTTCCTGACCTGCATATAGGTTTCTCAAGAGGCAGGTCATGTGCTCTGGTAAGAGTATAGAATGCCTCAATGTAAAATATACATATATGTGTATATTATATATAATATTTGTGTGTGTGTGAGTGTACCCTTTAGATGGGACATAAATTGTCCATTTTGCCTCAGTGTCCAGTCTCCTTTACGAGAGGACCTGTGACATCCGCTCTTTCTTTACACCATCTGTTTGGTTCCTGTAATAAGCTTCTGTTTTGGCAGCTGTAGCCATAATTGCTAAAAACCACAAATACAATGTGATGATGTGAGAAATCTCTCTCACAGAGAACTGTCTGATTATACCCAGGTCAATAGTCTTACAACCTAACTCTATGAAAAACATTGTTTAAAAAATGCAGCCTCCTTTAATAATTTATAGAGTATGAATTATGCAAAGTAAAAAGGATCCAAAATAAATTTGGTTAAGTAGTATTATTTCTTTGTAGCTTTTAGCATATAGATCCCCTGGAAAAGGAAATGGCAACCCACTCGAGTATCCTTGCCTGGGGAATCCCATGGACAGAGGAGCCTGGAGGGCTACAGCCCATGGGGCTACAAAAGATTTGGGCATGACTTAGTGACTGAACAATAACTGATATGTGTCATATGGAGCTTAGTTATTAAAATAATTATGAAATGTATTTCTAACAATGAAATGATTCTGAAAGAAGTTTGTGCACAGTTTTGCTAATGCTTCTTTCTTTGAAAATGTTAGCTTAGCTGAATAGAATAATAGATGTTTACTGTTATAATACACATTAGTTTAAAAGATTTTGTTTGAAATATTCTAGTATGAAAATTTCACAAGCGGTTATTTATCTTTAGCGTCACATTTTTAATGAAATATACTCAAGAACTGTCATGGAAGAGGCCTGGTGACTTTGCCGAGGCAAGAAAATTTGTCCCCATTCTGTCCTCAGTTAAAGTGAGATTTGGAAAAGAATCTAGCTGAACAATTACCAATCAAAATACTGTGACATGCAGTGAAATGTACAGCTATCTTGTATTCCTCTCAAGTGAAGTGACATATGTTCTAAAGCATGCTTTTGAGAGCTCACCATGCCCTAGACTTACCAAGTACTTTACACATATTAACCATGATATTCTTTACAAGAACCCTACATTTTCCTCTACCCCTAGGACTGTAGGTTGACTGTTAACAAATATCGGGTTCCCCTTTCATATATGTGTGTATGTGTACTTTCCTTTCCCTGCACCCCAATTGCTCAATAAAGGATATGCACCCCTCACTCAGACTCAACAAAATGACTTCTACATTCCATGACACTGGAAGAAAGCAATGATGACAGTCTGCAGAAAGGACAGTTGTTTGCATTTAAAATAAGAAGTTAAAATAGCCAAACATATTAAAGATTGCTAGCATTACAACTCCATCAATTGCAAAGGCCTCTCTCAGTGTGGATATAAATAAATACTTTATTATAATAAATGACATAAATATATAAATAAATACAGTGTGGATATAAATAAAAAGCTACACTCACTTGCTTTCAGTTTATAAATTTTAGGAGGTAAGAGACTTTAGTACAAAAATATTTTTAGGTCCTTTGAAGTGATATTTAGAATTTGTGAATTGGGTATTATAA
>SJYV01026573.1:346380-366103 GCA_006410875.1 Neotragus pygmaeus | reverse complement strand
TCCGCCCCCCCCACCCCACCACCACCAAATTTTGTACAGACAGAATTTGGAAACCGAAGAATTTATATTTTATTTCACTTTTTCCCCTCGCCTTTTAGGTTAAATAGCGTATATTCACATAATACAGTTAACATCCATCCCTCCTCTTTCCTGACTTCTGGACTGTGTGTCTGCATTTTCACATTGCTGACACTAGATGGTGCATTCTCACATTTACTTCACTATAACAGTTCCATTCAGTTCAGTTCAGTCACTCAGTCGTGTCCGATTCTTTGCGACCCCATGAATCGCAGCACGCCAGGCCTCCCTGTCCATCACCAACTCCCGGAGTTCACTCAGACTCACGTCCATCGAGTCAGTGATGCCATCCCTGCAGCCATGAAATTAAAAGACGCTTACTCCTTGGAAGAAAGGTTATGACCAAACTAGATAGCATATTGAAAAGCAGAGACATTACTTTGCCAACAAAGGTCCCTCTAGTCATGGCTATGGTTTTTCATGTGGTCATGTATGCATGTGAGAGTTGGACTGTGAAGAAAGCTGAGCACCGAAGAATTGATGCTTTTGAACTGTGGTGTTGGAGAAGACTCCTGAGAGTCCGTTGGACTGCAAGGAGATCCAACCAGTCCATTCTGAAGGAGATCAGCCCTGAGACTTCTTTGGAAGGAATGATGCTAAAGCCTAAACTCTAGTACTTTGGCTACCTCATGCAAAGAGTTGACTCATTGGATAAGACTCTGATGCTGGGAGGGATTGGGGGCAGGAGGAGAAGGGGACAACAGAGGACGAGATGGCTGGATAAGCAATTCTTCAAATTCTAATTTAGAAGATAACATGTGCGGATCTTGGCCATTAAATGTGTTTGGAGACTTAGGAGGAAAAAAGAGGTTTCATGGGAAAGACAATAAATTGAGGATTGTATATGTTGAATTTGAGGCACTTATCTGTTTTCCTGCTGAAATGTCCAAATTGTAAATGGAGAAGAATAAGGATGTTGGAGAAAAAGATTATGCTGAATGTATTGATTTCCAGGTTCTCAAAATGCAGGTGACTTAAACCCCTGAACATGTATAAGCTCAGTTAGATGGAGATTTTAAAGGGTTTAAAGGTGTGTAGGAGAAGGCAATGGCACCCCGCTCTAGTACTTTTGCCTGGAAAATTCCATGGATGGAGAAGCCTGGTAGGCTGCATGGGGTCGCTAAGAGTTGGGCACTACTGAGCGACTTCAGTTTCACTTTTCACTTTTGTGCATTGGAGAAGGAAATGGCAACCCCCTCTAGTGTTCTTGCCTGGAGAATCCCAGGGACAGAGGAGCTTAGTGGGCTGTTGTCTATGGGGTCGCACAGAGTCAGACACGACTGAAGCGACTCAGCAGCAGGTTGAGTATAGAAATCTAGGGAGCACATATATGCAAATTAAAGGAGAGGCAATCACAAAGAAATAGAGCAAGAGTCAGATATTACTGTTTAAGTTCAGTGTTTTGCAAAGCTAAAACAATTGTTTTAAGAAATAACAAAAATTCAACACTACCAAGTGAAACATAGATTCCAGTGCAATACAAGCTCTCCCAGTACTCACTGGATTGAAAAAAAAAAGTTTAAATTGTATCATTGTTACTGTAACAAAAAGAGAAGATGTGGAATTCAAATACCAGTGGATTGAAAAATGAGGTAGGATAAGAAGATAATCGGAGAAAGCAATGGCATCCCACGCCAGTACTCTTGCCTGGAAACTCCCATGGATGGAGGAGCCTGGTAGGCTGCAGTCCATAGGGGCGCTGAGTCAGACACAACTGAGTGACTTCACTTTCACTTTTTACTTTCATGCATTGGAGAAGGAAATGGCAACCCACTTCAGTGTTCTTGCCTGGAGAATCCCAGGGATGGGGGAGCCTTGGTAGGCTGCCGTTTGTGGGGTCGCACAGAGTCGGACATGACTGAAGTGACTTAGCAGCAGCAGCAGCAAGAAGATAATACATTTTAATTTTATGAATGTAGACTAGTCTTTTTTAAAGATGTGCATGCAAAGGAAAGGTAAACTGGTTAGTAGCCAGATATATCTGTAAGATTTAAAAAATATTTTAGAAAACATTTACAAATAAACGCTGAAGTTGTTGTTGTATCACTAACTTGTATCCGTCTCTTCTGTGACCCCATGGACTGTAGCCTGCCAGGCTCCTCTGTCCATGGAATTTCCAAGGCTGGGAATACTGGAGTGGGTTGCCATTTCCTACTCCAGAGGATCTTCCCAACCCAGGGATTGAACCCTTATCTCCTTTACCGACAGACAGGATCTTTACCATTGAATCACCAGGGAAGCCCAAATGTCTGAAGAACCACTTGTAAATAAACTTGTGTTTAGTTAGCAACAGCATCACCTACCTGACTTCCAAACTTAAAAAAATAAATACCCATAGTACTCTGTAAGGTGCTGCTACTGCTACTGCTAAGTCGCTTCAGTCACATCTGACTCTGTGCGACCCCATAGATGGCAGCCTACCCAGGCTCCCCCGTCCCTGAGATTCTCCAGGTAAGAACACTGGAGTGGGTTGCCATTTCCTTCTCCAATGCATGAAAGTGAAAAGTGAAAGTGAAGTCGCTCAGCCATGTCTGACTCTTAGCGACCCTATGGACTGCATCCCACCAGGCTCCTCTGAACATGGGATTTTCCAGGCAAGAGTACTGGAGTAGGGTGCCACTTAGATTTTATTATTTGTGTTTGGTGTATATTCAGAATATTTGGGTGATTGGAACAAGATCTCAATGTTTGTTTGGCAGCAGAGATGAGACATGAAAGCATTTTTTTTTCCGTAACTATTGCTCTCACATACAAGGAGTCATATACAGCGATATTTCTCAAACATAAGCCCCCATTACACTCCAAAATGCCCACAGAATCCACTTTGAGAATCATTACATTAAAAACATTAAACAACCTTTTGTGATCACTCGGTGCTGGTAATGTAGAAGTCCCCAGAATTATGTTTCTGCATTTGGTCATTGAAATAGTCAAAATTACACGTATACAGCTTGCAGATCTGTTGTTAATTCACTCTTGCTCATTTGCAGATGAAGAGACTGAGCTCCCCTCAATTTGAGTAAATATGCCAGGAATACACAGGTTAATTTGTAGATTCAGGATTTAGATTCATACTCTTGACTCCAATGTCTGCTATATTCCCTGTTTTGTAGACATGTAGAAAATGGATTAGAGCCTCACCCCTGTAACGTAACAGAATATGTCCTGTGTGTCTCTATTTAAACTTTTGTAGCCCAAGCTCTCCTATCTGAGTCACATGGCCAGTAATCATTGTGAATATGACAATTAATAGAAAAAGAAGTAAAGTTGCATGTATACCATTCAAATAAATCCCTAAATTGAGTCAAACTGCATGCGTTTATAGCCCAAATCTCAAAGTAGATAACAGTGGAGATGACCTGCAACACTTTGGGTTGCTACATGTAACATGTTTCATATCAAATGATAGTCTATTTAGAGAAGTGCAGTGGATTTTAGTTCCCTTCCTATCATTATTCAGACAGAGGTTGATAGCTTAGCAGCCTTGTGTTGTATGTGTGTGTGTTCAGAGGACAGGTTTGTAGTTGAACCTGATTGTTTCCCAAGCACCATCTGGCCTTCCTATTTATAATATGTCAAGTGAGACGGCCCAAGGTGTGAGGGAAATCTTAATTTCTCTTTTATTCAGGTTATATTGCTTGAGGATTCTCTGGCCACAACTCAAACTGCACCAATAAAACATCTATATTTTTACTCCAGCCCACATGTCTTTTAATATTCCTAAATCCTCTTGAATGCTGTTCTGATTTTCACTGCCTTCCCCTTTTTGGATCCCTAACTATTAAAGGTTTTCACCTTCCCTCACTCATAACATTAAGCATCTTGCTACAGTATACAGACTATTATAAACTTCAGTAGAATAATTTAATATTTTGAAAAATAGATGTCTTTGACTAGACCTTGCTCGTATTCTTTTCTGTTGGAGTCAAGTTTCCATTTGCTGAAATAAATATATATATAAATTACAAATATATATATTATCACTCAGCTGTGTCCTGTTCTCTGTGACCCTCATGGCTCCTCTGTCCATGAAATTCTCCAGGCTAGAATACTGGAGCTGATAGCCATTCCCTTCTCAAGGGGACATTCCCAATTGAACCTGGTTTTCCTACATTGAAGGCAGATTCTTTACTGTCTGAATCACCAGGGATGACCATATAAATATACAAATATTTAGAAATGAATTATTGCCTCTTGTAAAGAAAAAATACTCATGCATATATGGACATCTTGAAAAATTTACTTGTAATTAATAATAATTTATGCTCAAGTGAAATTTTAGCAGAAACTTAATGACTCAGGAATTTTAAAATAAGTGGCCAGTTAGATAAAACTAAGAAAATAAACATTTTGCTCTGCATTAAGCACTCCTGACAAAATGTGTTTCATTAGAAGGAAATGCTGAGAAATATTTTATAAAGTGCATTAGACACGAAATTACCTTTATAATTATATAATGACCTTTACTTTCCTCACTGAAAGAATGATTAGTAGTAATGTCTAGAAAAATATATTTGATAAAAATATACTACTTTAATACTCTGAAAATAATTCACATTATGAATATATGTTCTAATTGATCAATGCCAAAATTATATTGAGAAAGAAATCATTTTATGTAGAAATTGATTCCTATTTAGAAAGTGGAAATTGCATATTACTAATTTAAATTAATATGAAAAGCTTATGAGCCATGATTTTTTCTTTGAAATGTTATATTTCTTTGTGTAACCCCTTAATTGTTAGCTAAATGAAAGCTCCAGGAAAGGTATTACCAAAAAGTATTCTGACATTTAAAGAATGAGAATTCTCATAGTCATTTAATAGTGGATGTCTTCTTAAATACTTTTAAAATTCTACTTCTGTGATCATTATTACTGATTTTTTTAATGTCAGGAAAATTATATTTTTAAATTAAATTTTGAACTTGAAAGGATAAATAGAACTTATTAAAAAATATAAAGAATTTGTGAAAATTTCTCATAATATACCTTATTGCACATACATGTTTTTCTCAGAATGCATACATTAAGACAGAGCTTAGCATAAGAATCCCACATTAATGATCTGTCCTCTGTATAGTCCTATACAGAGGACTATAGTACTGCCAATTATTACCTTAGTGATGGTTAACAAGGTAGGTTATGAGAAAAAGGCAAGTCATTTATATTAGTGATGGATAAAATATACCAGAACAGAACCGTTCCTCTCTTTAGTCTGATGCATGAAATGTCAGTAGTCTATAACTGATATGATAGTTTGAATTATATATTTCTATGATAAGAATTGCATATTTCAAACAGCTTAAAATCAGTTTAATATATATCATTTCTCAGTTAATCATATTGAATGTTAAAAGTTACTGATATTACTGTGAAGTATGCAAAGCTTTGAAGTCCTGAAGTGATGTAGTCAAATTCTTTCTAAAGTAATTCAGGAATAGCAGTTTTATTAACTGTATACTTTAATTCTTAAAATAACACAATTGCTCATTTGGCTTTTAAATAGTTTTTACCCTAAAGCTACATGGAAATAATTCTTCAAAGATAAGTAAATTAATACATATGTACTGCTTTTAGAAAAGTATACTTACATGCTATGAAGAAATAATAGTTAATTTTATGTCTCCGTATATTATGTAAAAACTTAGAAATTAGATAATGTTGACCATCTCTATTTTAATTGCATAATTAGAATGTTCATGAAAACTTTTACAGAGCTTTTATTTACCAAGTCAATTTCATAATTAGATGTTGTATTTCATATGTATTGCAATTAACTTTATTATCAGTCTGACACAATCAAATTATATACAGGTAGCTGTTAGATAGTTAATGAAAGTTATACTGACATAAATATTAAGAAAGGCAAAAGAAAATCTAAGCTTTTACTTCTTACAAAAATATCAGTCATTAATTTTAAATGAGATTTTGTTACACAAACTCATCTTAATATCAGACTAAGCAAAATATCATAAATGAAGATATTATAGTAAAAAAATAATTATCTTTGTGATCCTTTCTACTTCGGTATTTTTAGCTTTTGGACATGTTTGCCATTTTCAAATATCTATTTGATTTTTAAATTATATACCTTTTGTAGTATGTGAAATGTTATTCTTCACCTGGGCAAATAACCGTTCTTTTGAAAAGCAACAAAAATATAAACTGCTCATAATAATAATGAGCCTGATTGCCTAAGAATGAATCTTTCATGAATGCTAATCAAAAACTTCATAAAAAGAACCCATGTGTAATGAAAATGCAATTATCCTTGGTTGATTTTGAAGATGTATTTTAAACAAATTGCTTTTTTAGTTAGAAGCCCAAGTTCCCTTTCTCTCTTCAAACTATGGTTATGACAATTCAGTCTGTTATTACAGAAAGGGTTGTGAGGTTTGAAACTGCGTTGAAATTTCACTACTCTATCAGTTTACGTGAGAAACTGCATGCTATGAGGTGGATGTTTTCTTAAATGAACTTAACTATTTAACTTCAATGTTTTTTGAATATTAAAAATAAATACTAAAAATCTATGGAATAATTTGGGCATTATTTTTTCTTATTTGAAAGCCTTTCCCTTAAAATCTGTTTATTGAATAAAGCATTTTCATTTAACTTTCCATAGAGACTATTTCAAAATGGAATATTGACTTTTTTTCCTGCAATCTGGAATTTCAGGTTGTTTTTTATTCTACACAGTTAGTGTAATAATTAGTGAAGAATTAGAAAATTAATACAATGAATATGCTGCGATATGCTGTATGATAAATTATTCCTTCATTGTTGGAATACTTAATAGTTTATATGTAATATTCTTCTACATAATTTTAAATATTTATTGTCTATACAAGGTTCAGGAAATTTGATAGATTGAAAATTCCTTGCTAAGCTGGCATCATGATTTCCTTGATGAGCAGGCCTTCACTAACTGCTTGAGTTGCACTTGATTGGTTCATTTCTTAACATCAGCAGAAACTCTTGGCTGAAATACTGCCATAGAGTCAGGCAAGGTCATCTGTAAGTACAAGTGCTGAGGGAATAAGTAATAGATGCTTAAACAAAATGTGCATGAACACTTATAATGTGAATATACTAACAACAGAGAGAAGTTATTGGTAAACTGTGGGCTTCCTTGCTGGCTCAGACAGTAAAGAATCTGCCTACAATGTGGGAGACTTAGGGTAGGATCCCTGAGTTGGGAAGATCACTTGGAAGAGGGCATGTCAGCCCACTCCAGTATTCTTGCCTGGAGCATTCCATGAACAGAAGAGCCTGGTGGGCTCCAGTGCATGGGGTTGCAAAGAGTCGGACATGACTGAGTGACTACACAGAGCACCTGGGTTTTTTAATGGAAGTATAGTTAGTGTGCATTATTGTATATTAGAGGTGTCCAATACAGTGATTCACAATTTTTAAGGGTTATAATCCATTTCTAATTATAAAATATTGAGTGCAGTTCCTGTGTTGTACTACATATGCTTGTAGCTTATTTTATACATAGTAGCTTGTACATGTTAATTCCTATATTCTCCCTCTCCCTCTTCCTTCTCCCCACTGGTACCCACTAGTTTGTTCTTTTTATCTGTGAGTCTATTTCTTTTTGATTATTATTTTCATTTTATTTTATTATTGTTTTAATTTGTTAGTTTGTCAATTTTTTTCACTTGTGCATGTAAATTATGCAATATTTGTCTTTCTCTGACATTCTTCACAATGTATAACATTTTTGAGGTCCTTTGATGTTGCTGAAAATAGAAAAATTTTATTCATTTTTATGGCTGAGTAGTATTTTATTGTGTGTGTTAGTGTATACACATATCTCTCTCTCATATCAATCTCTACATATATATATATATATATTTAATATATATATATCACATCTTCTTTATTCATTAATTGGTTGGTGGACACTTAGAGTGTCTACATTTTGTAATAAATGTAAATAATGCTATGAACATTGAGGTATATGTATCTTTTTGAAAGTGTTTTTGCCTTGTTTACATGTATATACCCAGTTCTATTGTCAGCTTTTTTGTGAAACTGCTATACTATTTTCCACAGTGACTATGTCAGTTTACTTTCCCACCAACAGCATATGAGGGTTCCCCTTTCTTCACACTCTCACCAATATTTGTTATTTGTGTTCTTTTTGATGATAGGCATTCTGGCAGATTTGAGGTGATATCTAATTTTATTGTTGATTTGCTTTTCTCTGACGATTAGTGAGGGCTTCCCTGGTAGCTCAGTTGGTAAAGAATCTTCCTGCAATGCAAGAGACCCCAGTTTGATTCCTGGGTTGGGAAGGTCCGGTGGAGAAGGGATAGGCTACCCACTGCAGTATTCTTGGGCTTCCCTTGTGGCTCAGCTGGTAAAGAATCTGCCTGCAATACAGGAGACCTGGGTTTGATCCTTGGGTTCATAAGTTCCCCTGGAAAAGGGAAAGGCTACCCACCCAGTATTCTGGCCTGGAAAATTCCATGGACTATATAGTCCACGAGGTCACAAAGAGTCAGACATGACTGAGCGACTTTCACATGATTAGTGATGTCGAGCATGTTTTCATGTGGCTGTTTCCCTGTGGTTCAGACGATGAAGAATCTGTCTGCAATACACTAGGCCTGGGTTCAATCCCTGGGTCAGAAAGAGACCTTGGGAAAGAGAAAGGCAACCCAGTCCAGTATTCTTGCCTGGAGAATTCCCTGGACCGAGGAGCCTGGTGGGCTACACTCTATGGGATCTCAAAGAGTCAGACATGACTGAGTAACTGACACTTTCACCTTGGCCATTTGCAATCCCTGTCAAGATCTCAATAACACTTTGCACAGAATCAGGATAAATATCTTTTAGATTTGTATAAAAAGACAAAGGGACTTCCCTGATGGCCCAGAGGTTAAGAATTTGCCTGCCTATGCACAAGGCATGGGTTTGATCCCTGGTCCAGGAAGACTTCACATACCATGGGGCAACTAATGCCTTGTGCCACAGCTACTGAGCACATACATGCTCTGCAACAAGAAGGAAACGCATATGTAGAAAAAGGTTTCTTAGTATTGTAACAGTTTTGCTATATGTTTATTCAGCATACCTAATGTGACTATACAAACTATCACTTTTTTTTTCTTTCACAGCTATATTTTAAGTTGTGATCATATTGGCAATATTTCAGATCCTTCATGATTCTTCTTTCCTGGCAAATTAAATACATACTTAGTCTGAAAGTCACATCCTCCACAATATAACCAAGCCTTTGTTCTTAGGCATCTCACTCTTTCTCTTACATCTCTCATCATCAGGGGAAAGCTGATTATTATTGTTTTTCAAATATATATATAAGCATAGTTGGCTTTGTTGAGTCAGGCAGTCTGGTGTCTAAGATTGGGCATCATTTCTTATAAGATGCACAGTTTTAGGTAAAATATGTGAATACGTCCAAAATTTTTTTTCATTAAACAAGATCTACTATTCCATTCCCAGGCTGTTGGAATTTTACTCTATTTTTATCTTCTTGACTTATACCTTTTCTTATACAGTCAAATTACTAAATGAAGTTATCATTAACTAAATTACCATGTTAATATTCTCCTCTTAGGACCAAAACCACTTTTAAAAATAAATCATATCACAATCTAGAGTATAAATAAAAAACAACAGCAGCAACAAAGTTAACCTTTATCTGGTTTTTCAAATGGAATATGTGCTTAAACTGACATAAGATTAGTTATAAAGAAACATTCATCTCTGTATATTTTTAAAATATGTTGGTTTTCTGAATCTAACTGAAAACTGTTTGAATGCAAAAATATGATATTAGTTTTGAAACATTCCTTCTAAAAATTATTTTCAATCTACTTTTCTGTTGTCANTGTTTGACCACTTCCAATTTGCCTTGATTCATGGACCTGACATTCCAGGTTCCTATGCAATATTGCTCTTTACAGCATCAGACCGTTCTTCTGTCACCAGTCACATCCACAACTGGGTACTGTTTTTGCTTTGGCTCCATCCCTTCCTTCTTTCTGGAGTTATTTCTCCACTGATCTCCAGCAGCATATTGGGCACCTACTAACCTGGGGAGTTCCCCTTTCAGTATCCTATCATTTTGCCTTTTCATACTGTTCATGGGGTTCTCAAGGCAAGAATACTGAAGTGGTTTGCCATTCCCTTCTCCAGTGGACCACATTCTGTCAGACCTCTCCACCATGACCCACCCATCTTGGGTTGCCCCACAGGCATGGCTTTGTTAGCTCCATTTAAATTTATGTAACAGAGTAATTCATGTGCAGGAAGTTATTTCTCAGCCGATATGAATTGATTCATTCACATACCAAGAAAAACCTTAACAATAAAAATATTTAATAGGTGTTAATAGTACCTGGAAATATGTGTTTATTTTTCTCATTCTTTTCTTGCACACACATTTCTTGTCAGCATCACAGAGTAATTAAGAGCACAGCCTCTCCACAGTCAGGGAGCGTTAGTAGGGGGCTGGTTTTGCCAGTAATATAAGCATGTCCTATATAAAGATAAAATAACTAAGCCACAGTATGTTCATCTTGAGAACATAATGGAAAAGAGTAATTAACCCATGGGTTGACTGTGATGATATATTTTAATTCTAAATTTAAAACACTTGTTATTCTGACTTCCTCTGCCCTGAACTGTAAACAATGAAACTAATAAACAGAGTTAACTGCTAAATAAAATGTAGTATAATATTTATGTCCTCCAAATATAGATCATCTTGTGGAGGCTGTCACAGAATACCAGTTAGATAGCTTCCTTATACCTACCCTGAATCTAGATCTTAGAGCCTGCTGAGATAGGCCTGCCAAGTTTAACAAACAGAAAGACTAGAAGCCCAGCTAATTTGAATTTCAGTTAAATAATGAAATATCTTGCATGTAGTATATGAGATGTACTTGATTAAAAGTTTTTCATTGTTTCTCTTAATTCAATTTTAATTGGATGTCTTTTAGTTTATTTGATGTGGCTGAACTAGAGAGAAGGTTGTTTCCACCACAGGGACATGTACCCAACCAACCTGATGAAAATGAGAGTCTGTTAATATTTCATTATTTGGTCTTTGGGTAAACAAAGAAGACAAAAAGATGGGCCTTGCAGCCCTCAGGGCCTTCTCATTGGTATTAAAACTAGACTTTCAAGAAAAATGCCTCTTGAGACTATTCTGGTTTAAAGAGTCTTGAAAGTGTTCAGATTTAAAGTTTTGAGAGCGGTACAGAGAGGGAGATCAGCCCTCTGAGAAAATAGCAGACCCAGCCATGCTTTCAAAAGGACTTCGTCATGTCCTAAAGTCCTGTCAATGAGGTGGGTCCCTCCTCCCTTGGGTAAAGCTTTGGAAAGAGTGCATATTGGCGCATCCTTGCTTGCTTTCCTCAGAAAGCACAGGTCCTAGGAGACTTCACTTTTAGGAACTGGAGGAAGAATATTGATGATAACAAATCACATTGATATTGTTGATATTTTAAGAGCTGACCCAGTCTTCTTTTTAGTTGGTGCTATAGTGAATGTGTAATGCTACGTATTTCTTGATGCCTTGAATGTTTGCTATTTTATAGGGAAGAGTTTATGCTAACTCTAACTTGAAAATCATGTTAGCATTATTTCAGACAGACCTTGTTGATCATTTGCTTTACATCAAGTTGACTTTAATGACTAAAAGCGTAATTTTTAAATGTCAGGTTTACCTGTATCAAAATGACAGATTTATCTGTCAAATTCAAATCCAATCACATATTCCTGGCAATTTCTTCCCTCCTACAGTGTGTTAGTCGCTCAGTTGTGTCCAACTCTTTGCGACCCCATGGACTGTAGTCCCCAGGCTCCTTGTCCATGGAATTCTCCAGGCAAGGATACTGGAGTGGGTTGACATTTCCTCCTCCAGGGGATCTTCCCAACCCAGGGATCTAGCCTGTGTCTCCTGCATTGTAGGCTGATTCTTTACCATCTGAGTCACCAGGGAAGTCCTCTTTCCTCCTACCCTCTTCCATGTGAGTTCTTTAGTGTTACATATACATATTTCAGATTAAGATGTAAATTCTACTACCAATCTGTTTTGCCATTTTTGTTTAGCTTTATATCGACTAGCAAAGGATGATTGTCCTTAACCCTTGGATTAGGACAAAAGTTGCCAATGAGAAAGTTGCCAATGAGAAAAAAGAATATCTAGAGTATGCCTCCCAGAAAAATGCAAAGTAAATAAAATCATATTCATAAACCTATTTGGGGTGAGTCCAACTTCAAAGATTCAGGCAAATATTAAACTGCCCCTACATTTTGTTTTTGTCAGAGGTAAATGTAGAGAAAATCATCATGAGAGAGGAGATAAACTATATTATAAATGCAACATATGTAGAAACTAACTTTTTAGAAAAGCATATACTTTTTTTTTTTTCAAAAAAGGTCACACCATCCACTGTTTTAAAAAATATGTTGTGTTCTAATAAATTATCTAAACAAATATGCTTTTATTTTAGTTGTAATTTTCTTCATCTTCCAAAATTTGGCATTGATATTATTAGCAGTTTATTTTTGTAGCTTTTCTGGGAGGTTTTTTTGCAGCTCTGGATTTGTTGCACCGCATGGTGTTACTTTGTTCTCTAAGCCTGCTCTGCTTGCTAAAATGTACTGGAAAAAATTCCCTGTTCATCCTTTGTCTTTGATTGTGTTATCCTTTGCTAGGAAGAGTGTGGTGAGCTTTCATGCTCCTTACTAGCTCCCAGCAGCCCTCCCCATAGACTGCAGCCATAGCCTTGCCAGGAGTCCAAGCTCCCTACATGGAGGAGATCAAACCTCCACAACAGGCATCTTCCAGGCAGGTTGAGTTCAAGAGTCAGCTTGGAAAACACAGTCTACATCACATAAAGATGAGATGACTCATTGGAAATTATTTTCTGTGGATTGTTTCCATTTCTTATAACTGAGTGATATATATCAAGTTCAAATCCAATCCCATATTCCTGGCAATTTCTTGCCTCCTACCCTCTTCCATGTAAGTTCGTTAGTGTTACATATACTTACTTCAGAAGAAGACATAAATTCCATCACCTCTCTACTGTGCCATTTAAGGTTAGTTTTATATCTACTTGGCAAAGGATGATTTGTTTCATCCTCCAGATTAGTCTACATTATACATGTAATATACTTGCATTCTAGTGAATTTGAATACTATGTAAAGGGGCAGAGAAGAAAATGAAATTTATCATTGGTCTTACCTGTCCCAGCAAGCAATTTTTGTCATTTGGACATGTAAGTTCAATTGTATCTTTTCTATTTGAATATTCTATGGTAGTTATTTTCTCACATGACTGCAAATTAGTTTTCAGTGATCAGTAGTTTACTTTGCTTTTCACAGTGTATTTTTACCTAGTTTGACAGTTGGCAGTCTTTGACATATACATTAATTTCAATTCTTCAGATATAAAGAATGATTATCATGAAAATTCTTTGAGAATAAAATCTTTTCCAATGTGTATATCTTTATATTCCTGGATGTGAATTATTTCATCATATTATGAACTATTTACCTGAAGGCATTTGATATGTGTTAAGAAATTACATTAGAAAAAAATTGAGAGCTCACTTCACCTAATCTTTGCATTATCTCTAAGTGTCCATATTAAGATACAAACCAGTCTGAGTCACTTTTTTAATAGTTAGGTTGAACAGTTTCCATGCATTTATTCACTGTTTATATGCTAACTTTTTGTATTTGTTTATATAATATAAATGCTCAGTAAATTCAGGCTTCATGATGTTAGGGTCCCTGTGCATTCATTAATTAGGGTTTTTGTGCATAAAGTATTAATTTTTGTGAATGGGACAATTATTATTGCTCCCAACTCTTTCTTTGTTTATTGAAAAGTGACTAATTTGCTATCGATAAAATCTATACTACTATTTTCTTTGTAATTTCTTCTAAAAATGATGTTTTACACCAAAGTAACATAAGAGCAGAACTCATGAGGCAATTCAGATGTCAGAACATCTTTGACTTAAAATCTATCTTGTACTAGTTTTCATGGGAGTTTAAAAATATACACATATATGTTTTTTTCTAAAGCCCATGTTGTTTCTTGCCTCAACAATATCAAGGTAGAATTTTTACACTCTCCTTTTTTGTAAGAATCTGTACCAAAATACATTTACAGAAATTATTCTGATATACTCTCTTAAATTGATGCCAGTTGAGTGTATTTCACAGTAGAGTATTGTAAAGTAAAATAAAGTAAACACACATACACACACACACACACACAGAAACAAGGCTTCAGTTGTACGAATTTCAGAGTGCATTTTCACCATGCACCTTTGGAAATTAGACTGTCATACTGTTACTGAAATGCTTTATCAAACTGTTTATCAGGTCATTTTCTCTTGGTGTATAGAAGTAGCAAGCTTGGATAAAGTAGATATATTTTCAAAAGATAATAAAATAATGAGTGTGGAGTGGGTCTATTCCCAAGGAGAATTAAGGCAACTAGAACTGAAATGTAGAAAAATGAGGGAAACTGGCACAGAAGGAGAGAGAAAGATGATATCTGTTTTAAAAGATAATGGGAAACGGAAAACATTTTACTATTCCAGAAATCTAAAGCCCATGGGAGCTAAATACCTAAACTGGGAAACTGCACCATTTAATACTTTCTGATTATAAGGCACACTCCATATTAACAACTGATGAAACTTTTTGACCCTCGCTCCTAACCATCTAGATAAGGCTTAGGGATGACAGTCTGTACAAGCTCTGCATTCACCACCAACAGTTCTGAACTAGTTTCTGACGTTTTTTTTCCCCCCTGGGGGGGGGGCAAAAAATTTTGCTTCCAGCGAGATAAATAAACAACATGTAACTGAATCTAGAAAACTAGCAATGTCAGGTACAGCTCTGAAGTCAGAATGGTTACTGTAACTTGAGCAAATCTGAACACACCGTTTCTGCACTATCAATAAATTATTGAAAACTAAAAGACTTAATGATTAATGCACCCATCAGAGGGGAGGTACACATGCATATATAAAATAAGGGAGAATAATTGGATAATAAGATGTATTTATTAGTCAAAAGAAATGTGGCTTTCATGTTTTGTGTGCAGACTAATGCTTTGTACTCTGTTTGGTTTACCCAGGTATTTATGATTAGAACTTAAACAAAAATCACTACTGACTTACAATCATTATAAAATACTTGAAGGATAAACAAAATGTAAATGAAATAACTGTAGATTTTCAAATAAAATATATATGTTGTATCTAAATGATTATAATGGCCTTTAAATCATTTTCTGAGGAATTTGTATTGAAATGTAAATTTTAATTCCCCAGTGAAAAAACAAAGAAGTGTCTGCTACTTAGTGATAGCTCTAGTGGACAGCTCAGGTATCTCCAATACGGATCACTCAAAATACAGGAAAGAGAAGCTCATGTATTTCATTAGGAGTATTTGATATAGCATCTGTTTTAAAATTAGTTTCTTCAATCTCATTTTTAAAATAAAATTCTGCTCCCAGGAAGATGAAAGAGGTGTATTTTTCCCTCTTCTGCTGCTGCTAAGTCGCTTCAGTCGTGTCCGACTCTGTGCGACCCCATAGACGGCAGCCCACCAGGCTCCCCCATCCCTGGGATTCTCCAGGCAAGAACACTGGAGTGGGTTGCCATTTCCTTCTCCAATGCATGAAAGTGAAAAGTCAAAGTGAAGTCGCTCAGTCGTGTCTGACTCAGCAACCCCATGGACTGCAGGCTATCAGGCTCCTCAGTCCATAGGAGTAAGTATAACTAAAATCACTGGAAATTACATGTAAAATAAACATTTGAAGACTTTGAATAGTGGAGAGAATTCAGATCAAATAGTGACCTTGAATGCTGAGGAAAAATCAGATGATCAGTTTCTATAAATTCTTTTTATCCCATATATTTAAGACTTGTTTCTAAAGTAGCACGCCACCCGGAAATGTGATGGGTGCAGACACATGCAAGCCCTTACAGAAGGTTGCGTTTTCTAGGCAAAGGGAGACAAAGAGCCGGGAAAGGATAGCCTAACAAGATGTAACCCATCAACTGCAGCAAATATCACAGGCAAAATGCAGCCCCTCCCACTCCTAGCTGATGAAGGTTGACTGGGGAGCTCAGTGTTCCTTCCCCAGGAGGCTCCAAAGAGGTGCTGCTCGCCACCCTCCTGTGTCAGCAGAGATCATGTGGGGAGACACCCCTCTACCTCCTCCTGAGGTGAATCAAGAAACTCTGAATGGAGAGCCCTATCAGGTGTTTTGAGACAGACTCATTGAAGAATTAGCTCAGTTCAGTCAGTTCAGTTGCTCAGTCTATCTGACTTTTTTGACCCCATGGACTGTAGCACGCCAGGCCTCCCTGTCCATCACCAACTCCTGGAGCTTACTCAAACTAATGTCCATCGAGTTGGTGATGCCATCCAGCCATCTCATCCTCTGTTGTCCCCTTCTCCTCCTGCCTTCAGTCTTTCCCAGCATCACAGTCTTTCCTAATAAGTAATTTCTTTGCATCAAGTGGCCAAAGTACTGGAGTTTCAGCTTCAACATCAGTCCTTCCAATGAACACCCAGGACTGATCTCTTTAGGATGGACTGGTTGGACCTCCTTGCAGTCCAAGGGACTCCCAAGAGTCTTCTCCAGTACCACAGTTCAAAAGCATAAATTCTTTGGTGCTTAGCCTTGTTTATAGTACAACTCTCACATCCATACATGACAACTGGAAACATCATAGCTTTGACTAGATGGACCATTGTTAGCAAAGTAATGTTTCTGCTTTTTGATATGCTATCTAGGTTGATCATAACTTTCCTTCCAAGGAGTAAATGTCTTTTAATTTCATCACTGCAGTCACAATCTGCAGTGATTTTTGAGCCCAGAAAAATAAAGTCAGCCAGTGTTACCACTGTTTCCCCATCTATTTCCTATAAAGTGATGGGACGGGGTGCTATGAGCTTAGTTTTCTGAATGTTGAGCCTTAAGCCAGTTTTTTCACTCTGCTCTTTGCCTTTCATCAAGAGGCTCTTTAGTTCTCCTTCATTTTCTGCCATAATGGTGGTGTCATCTGCATATCTGAGGTTATTGATATTTCTCCCAGCAATCTTGATTCCAGCTTGTGCTTCATTCAGTCCAGCGTTTCTCATGATGTACTCTGCATATAAGTAAAATAAGCAGGGTGAGAATATACAGCCTTGACATACTACTTTCCAGTTTTGGAACCAGTCTGTTGTTCCATGTCCAGTTCTAACTGTTGCTTCCTAACCTGCATACAGATTTCTCAGGAGGCAGGTTAGGTGGTCTGGTATTCCCATCTCTTTCAGAATTTTCCACAGTTTATCATGAATCACATAGTCAAAGACTTTGAAATAGTCAATAAAAGAGAAATAGATGTTTTTCTGGAACTCTCTTGATTTTTCGATGATACAACGTATGTTTGCAATTTGATATCAGGTTCCTCTGCCTTTTCTAAATCCAGCTTTAACATCTGGAATTTCATGGTTCACGTACTGTTGAAGCCTGACTTGGAGAATTTTGAACATTACTCTACTAGTGTGTGAGATGAGTGCAATTGTGAGGTAGTTTGAATATTCTTTGGCATTGCCTTTCTCTGGGATTGGAATGAAAACTGACGTTTTCCAGTCCTGTGGACACTGTTGAGTTTTCCAAATTTGCTAGCATATTGAGTGCAGCACTTTCACAGCATCATCTTTTAGGATGTGAAATAGCTCAACTGGAATTCCATCACCTCCCCTAGCTTTGTTCATAGTGATGCTTCCAAAGGCCCACTTGTCTTCGCATCCCAGGATGTCTTGCTCTTGGTGAGTGATCACACCATCATGATTATCTAGGTTGTGAAGATCTTGTTTGTACCATTCTTCTGTGTATTCTTGCCACCTCTTCTTTATATCTTCTGCTTCTGTTAGGCCCATGCCACTTCTGTCCTTTATTGAGCCCATCTTTGCATGAAACGAGGAATCAGGACTTCTAACTCTGCCCCTACCAGTAATGAGGTAATGCCCACCACCTCCTCCTGCCCAAGTGAAACTGATGATTTAAATTAGAGTCTCATAATAGGAAATGACCAAATTAGAATTGAAAAATCATTTGTCATACCAAAAGGCAGGTAGACTGAAAATGAAGATAAAAGGTAATCAACAGATACACACGTCAAGTTAACCTTAAAATATTGTGAAGCAGTCATGATAAAGTACATGAAATGCTTCAGTGAGCAATTACAAATGGAAAATGCCAGGAAAAAAAAAAAAAAAGAAGTTTTAGAAAAGCGTCAAGAGGGAATTAGAACACTTAAAAATTAAAAATAAAGAAAACTTTAGTGGAGAGGTATAGCAGCAGAATGGAGGAGACAGAGAAAAGTATCAGTGAGCTGGAAAATAAAATAGGATAAATTACAAATTCAAAAAACAGAGAAAAAATTACAGAGTCTCAAAGATCTATGCTACTGTAGCAAAGATATTGAAGAATAATTGTATAACTGAGTTCCCTGAAGGAGAGGAGAAAAAGAAGCAAGATTAAAAAAAATTAGCTGAAAAAGAAAGAAAGAAAGAAAATAATGCCAGGTTTGGCAAGTATGTGAAACTGCAGAATGAAGAAGCTGAACAAATCTTAAAAAAAGATAAATCTAAGAAATCCATATCAAGCATAATTAAATTCTGAAAACTATAGCTAACCTCACTGACCCCTTGGTTTCAGATTTTGGCCCCTAGCCTTGTGAGAGCATACATTTCCATGGTTTGAGCCACACTGGTGATTAGTGAGGGTAGCACTAAGAAACTAGTGTGCTGAGTGACCCTGACGGTGATGGAAATCTGCATCTTGAGATCATCAGTGTCAATGATAAATGGATAGGTTGTAATATGTTATTGTGGTTTTGTAAGAGGTTACCATCAGAGGAAATTGGGTAATGGACATATGGGATCTTTTGGTATTATTTTGTATAACTGCTTGTGAGTTGACAGTTAATTCCAAATAAATTTGTGATTAAAATAATGAATAAATAGAAGTGCATTTTAACTCAGTCTTACCTGCACCACCTGGTTGAAATAGTACCTGAAGAGCATATGCATTTGAAATGCTGCTACTGCTGCTGCTAAGTCACTTCAGTCGTGTCCGACTGTGTGCAACCCCATAGAGGGCAGCCCATCAGGCTCCCCCGTCCCTGGAATTCTCCAGGCAAGAACACTGGAGTGCGTTGCCATTACCTTCTCCAATGCATGAAAGTGAAAAGTGAAAGTGAAGCTGCTCAGTCGTGTCCAACTCTTAGCGACCCCATGGACTGCAAGTGCACTTCACTCCAAATAATTACTCATAATGAAAGATAAACTGACTTCAGTTCAGTTCAGTTCAGTTCAGTCGCTCAGTCGTGTCCAACTCTTTGTGACTCCATGAATCGCAACGCGCCAGGCCTCCCTGTCCATCACCAACTCCCGGAGTTCACTCAGACTCGCGTCCATCGAGTCCGTGATGCCATCCAGCTATCTCATCCTCAGTCGTCCCCTTCTCCTCTTGCCCCCAATCCCTCCCGGCATCAAAGTCTTTTCCAGTGAGTCAACTCTTCGCATGAGGTGGCCAAAGGACTGGAGTTTCAGCTTTAGCATCATTCCT
>SJYV01026573.1:298093-344535 GCA_006410875.1 Neotragus pygmaeus | reverse complement strand
TTTTCTGAATGTTGAGCTTTAAGCCAACTTTTTCGTTCTCCTCTTTCACTTTCATCAAGAGGCTGTTTAGTTCCTCTTCACTTTCTGCCATAAGGGTGGTATCATCTGCATATCTGAGGTTATTGATATTTCTCCTGGCAATCTTGATTCCAGCTTGTGTTTCTTCCAGTCCAGCGTTTCTCATGATGTACTCTGCATATCTTTGAATTGTTCTCTTACATTCTCACCTGGAATAACAAATCCTTTAGCAAATATTGAGAGCTTCACAGAAGAGCTATGCAGAGACTACTAATGACTAAATATAGGATTACATAGGTATGTATATCTCATATTTAAGAGGATAATAGTAACATAAGATATGTAAGTGGAATAAGATGAGGAATAAGTCAATGTATTATTAGAAGTAGAAAAATGAGGGTAGGAAAAATAAGAGGAAGACAAAAGTTAAGATAGCACACAGAGTAGAAAATATATACACTTAGGAAATTGGCCTGCAAAGTTTCTCAGAGACTAATACATAAATATATAAAAATATTTAAGCAAGCATAAATTAGCCAAAATCCTTATGTCAAAAAAATAAACCTTAAAAGTAAATAGCTCAATTAAATATGTCAAGGTTAGCTGCAATTTAAAATATTCTATTTTAAGTATATTCAGTACAATTTTACAAGTGATTATTTCAATTTGAGAAAGAAAAACCTGCTAAATATTTAAGACCAAATATGTTAATCATAGGTTCTTTGCATATTTGCAGGCTTTTGTTCTGGAATAAACAAAATCTGCATAACTTTAGATTGAAATATTTTATATCAGTCTTAATAGCAGACAGTTGAAAAGCATAATCAAAGATAGAAAATGCATTTTTAAATTATTAAAAGAGGAAAGCAAAGACAATTTTAACTTAAAGTGTTTCATTTAAACACCAAAATAGAGAAATAAATATGGCCCAATTTTATTAAGATATTTAAAATAAAATTGCAAAATCTATCTATGTAATCTGTAAAAATTGTTATCAGTACAAAAAAAAAAAAAAACACCAAAAAAACCTCAAGGGTTTTGTTTTGCCAAATAGACCTTTCCAAACAGAAAGTGATTTTTTCATATTATTGTCATCTCTAATAGTTTTCAGCACATTACTCTGACACTTCTTGTCAAAGACAACCACAGGCTTAAAATAAAGCCTAGAGATTTTCATATTTATTATGATTGCATATAATGAAAAGATATTCTATACCATTAAGATGATATTAAGAGAAAATCAATATGAGATACACATTTTAAAAAGTTAGATATATTTAAAAGAACCCTCACTTATTCAGTTCAGTTCAGTCACTCAGTCGNAAAAAACCTCAAGGGTTTTGTTTTGCCAAATAGACCTTTCCAAACAGAAAGTGATTTTTTCATATTATTGTCATCTCTAATAGTTTTCAGCACATTACTCTGACACTTCTTGTCAAAGACAACCACAGGCTTAAAATAAAGCCTAGAGATTTTCATATTTATTATGATTGCATATAATGAAAAGATATTCTATACCATTAAGATCGTATTAAGAGAAAATCAATATGAGATACACATTTTAAAAAGTTAGATATATTTAAAAGAACCCTCACTTATTCAGTTCAGTTCAGTCACTCAGTCTTGTCTGACTCTTTGTGACCCCATGAACCACAGCACACCAGGCCTCCCTGTCCATCACCAACTCCTAGAGTCCACCCAAACCCATGTCCATTGTGTCAATGATGCCATCCAACCATCTCATCCTCTGTCGCCCCCTTCTCCTCCTGCCCTCAATCTCTCCCAGCATCAGGGTTTTTCAAATGAGTCAGCTCTCTGCATCAGGTGGACAAAGTATTGGAGTATCAGCTTCAGCATCAGTCCTTCCAATGAACACCCAAGACTGATTGCATTTAGGATGGACTGGTTGGATCTCCTTGTAATCCATGGGTTTCTCAAGAGTCTTCTCCAACACCACAGTTCAAAAGCATCAATTATTCGGTGGTCAGCTTTCTTTATAGTCCAAATCTCACATCCATAAATGACCACTGGAAAAACCATAACCTTGACTAGACGGACTTTTGGTGGCAAAGTAATGTCTCTGCTTTATAATATGCTGTCTAGGTACCCTCACTTTTTCAAGCTACTTAAACTACAACATAAAAAATCAACATTGAAGAAAATGATCACTCACAATCTTACTTTAAAAGTAAAATGATATTTACCACAAGAAAGATTTAGAGCACAGATTTAGCCTTGCTCAGTCAGTTAGGTTATTTTGGAAATGACTTGTTATCAATTTCTTTTCCCATTAAATTGAGATAATATTTTTTTGGAGAAAATGTTTGAGGCTTAAATAAAATGATAGATTTAAAAATTACATGAGTTTTTAAGATCATTAATGTTAATATTATTTGAAAATCATAAGCAGTGATGTGAGGCTGGAATAAGAAATGAGGATATCATTGCTAACCCGTGAGATCGGAGTTGCTGGGGTTTGGAAAAAAAGAAAAGAAAAACACTGATAACTTTGAGGAAACCATTATAGGAAAGCTTGCCTTCCTGTTCACCAACCTAATGTCCTTTGCTTCTCTGTTATTAGGCAAATAAGGTCTATACGCTAGTCCCTTTCAGGGCCAATCTAGCCAGATGATTGAGCTGTACATAACAGAATGTCAAAGGAGATTTTATGCCTCTCTTCCAGGATTGGCCATTACATTCCTCAACCCTATACCTTTCATGCTCCTTTCCATCCACTGACTGTGTGGATCCTCAAGGAGCATGTAACTGTCAGATGGCAGAAGCCTGCTTCTCTGAATGATAATATGTAAATGAACACCAGAATTACCTGCAATGAACCCTTATAGTAAATGAGAAATCAAGTTTAATCATGTTAAACTGGCCTAAAACATAGATTTTGGTTGTACAGCAGCTATACTGCCCTAACTAATTACCATTCTGTAGGAGTATGAAGCGCTAGCATATGAATAAGTAGCACCAATATCAAAGTCATGATAATGTTTTCTAATATAAAAATATAAACCACAAAAGGAACAAGCAACAACAATAAGACTTATAAGATATATCTCATACGCCAGGCACTAATGCTTAACTATGGTCAAATGTAATTTGGAGGGTAAGTTATTTAATCCTCAGACAAGCTTTTTAAATAGTTCTTGTGGATTCCTGTTAATGCTGTACTTTTCTTTAGTCTGACTCTCAGCTAGTCCTATTCTAGGAGATGGATTATTACAAGCAGCATTTCTTTTTCCTCTCTTTTCTTTATCATGTGATTTTTAGCAAAATATAAAATTACATTCTTTCTAATCTAGTGAACTAATAGTATTAACTGACATAATCTCAGCATTAGTGCCATCAGTAATGATCATTTATATTTATACTACTTTATAACAGTCCATTTCTTTTGATCCAAGCTTCTCCAGTAGTCTGTCTGTAAGATTAACATCTCCTTTCTTTCTAAGAATTATTCGACCCTTGTTTTTCCACCCCCTTCAGGGATTCTAAGTAATCATACCTATTTTTACTTATTTTCTCTCCTATGGAAAACTAGGGCATAGAAAAAAATTGGATGAATTCAATCACAAAAATATATAAATGTATTCTATGGTTTGCTATGTCAATGAAGAATAGATTATACTTGGTTGTCACAACAGCCTCCCAGGTGNATCATACCTATTTTTACTTATTTTCTCTTCTATGGAAAACTAGGGCATAGAAAAAAATTGGATGAATTCAATCACAAAAATATATAAATGTATTCTATGGTTTGCTATGTCAATGAAGAATAGATTATACTTGGTTGTCACAACAGCCTCCCAGGTGGCTCAGTGGGTAAAGAATCCACCTACAAAGTAGGAGACGCAGGTTCAATCCCTGGGTTAGGAAGATGCCCTGAAGGAGGGCATGGCAACCCATTCCAGTATTCTTGCCTGGAGAATCCCAGGGACAGATTCTCTACATGGAGCCTGGCAGGCTACATGTGGTAGCAAAGAGTTGGACATGACTGAAGTGACTGAGCACACACACAATTGACACAAAATTTTACCCATTAGAGAATCTTTAATTTTTTTTTAATTTAACCAACAATTAGATATTAGGGAAGTGTTTTTCTTAGGGAGGGATCACCATAAAGTAATTGAAAATAATAATAGTTGCTATAACTTTTTCCCAGTGAGCATTTTATACAAGGCCCCATTCTACAGATTTTGTGTGCCTAACTTCTATACTTTCATTGAAGTATTTATTTTATAAATTTACAGGTAAGGTAGCTGCTGTACTTCAATCAATGCCAGATTGGATAGTAATTTGATTTGTTGTCCCTTATTCTTCAAGCCAGGGCTCTTTTCTTGGTACTATGAAACCATGAAATGCAATTTCTTCTCTTCTCTATTGTCATATCATCTATGAAATTGATTGTTCTGTTTCTTTTGAATAAGATTAGTGTGGTGGTGGTGGTGGTGGTTTGGTCGCTAAGTTGTGTCCGACTCTTTGCAATCCCCTGGGCTGTAGCCTGCCAGGGTCCTCTGCCCATGGGGTTTCCTAGGCAAGAATACTGGAGTGGGTTGCCATTTCCTCTGCCAAGGGATCTTGCCAACCCAGGATCAAACCTGCATCCCTTGCGTCCCCTGCATTGCAGGCAGATTCTCTATCAACTGAGCCAGCAGGGAAGCCTAAGAAAATAGATATATAAGTGCAGAGGATACAAAGTGCAGAGGGTACAAAGATAAGACACTCTCAGTCTAGTTGGGGAAGTTCATTTAACAAGTAGTTACACTGTGGTGGGATACATGAGTAAATGTTAAATGGAAGAAACAGAGAAAGTAGTGATTGACTCAATATCTGGATGTTCAAGGGAAGTTTCATGGTAAAGGCAGTGCCTGAGCAGAAGTTAGGGGTTACTGGCAACTCAGTAGGCCAACAGAAAAGATGCGGACCTGGGGTGAAGATGAGGAGAAAATGGAAACAACAGTGAGCATAAGCATGGTGATACCATGGGCTATACTAAGAAATCTGAACTTTTATTCTGTGTGTGAGAACAATAACTAAAAAAAAAAAAAATTACTCAGAAGAATAACCTGAAAAGATTTTCAATATAAGAAATTACTAGCATCAGCAATAAGTATTAGAAGTGAGGAATGAAGAAACAAATTGGGTTACTGTAGTAGATCTGAGTGGATTAAAGCCAATTTGGTGACTATTGATGTAGGTATCTGTTTTTCCCATCTATCAATCCACAATTCTTCCACCGTATCCCTCAAATATTAGACTAAGAAACAGACATTCGACCATTGAGAAGAAGACAGATTTTTGAGATATTGCAAATTTTTGAGATATCATGTGTGTGCTTAGTCATGTCCGACTTTTTGGGACCCCATGGACTGTAACCCACCAGACTCCTCTATCCATGGAGATTTTTAGACAATAATACTGGAGTGGGTTGCCATTTCCTTTTCCAGGGGGTCTTCGTGACCCAGGGATATTGCAATATTGGGTGGGGGGGGTGCAATGAAGACATTTTGAAGAGTTATGGAACATCCAGGTGAAGTTCTATGATAGGCAGCTAGATATTTAGATTTTTACTAAAAAAGCAGCCATAAAAATAAGTATGGGCCTTGTAGATGGAGAGTAGGTTTTAAAACCATGGACATAAATTTTATCACCTCAGAGTAACATTAAGAGAAAGGACTAAATCTGATCCTGAAATGGGGACATATGAGTAAAGAAGAAGCAGTGAGCGTCTTGGGAGAGGGTCATGAGGGGAACCGAGGAAGACATTCTCAAGACTGCATTATGAACAGTATAAGAGCCTAGAGCCTACAGGCAGTTTAAGAACAGTGTACGCTAGACTCATGAAACAGATCAGTTTGAAAATGCTGTTCATGGCAGTTATGGCAGAAGCTATATTAAAGTGGAGTCAGTAGTTAGTGGAAAAATAGAAAGTAAAAATGTTAATGTCCATTACTATTTTCAGAAATGTATATACCAGGAATGGAGTTTATTAACAAGGAATGTGGGAGAAAAGGAGAATGGGGGCCAGGAGCAAAGGGAAAGCTTTTGTTCTCAATCATATTAAATATTTGTCAGTGTGGGGATTGTTTATTGGCTTATTTGCTTGTTCATTTATGTTAGTGGGAGGAGAGAATGAGTATCAAGAGTTTGCAGAAAAAGAGAAGCTGAAAATAGAATAAAGTGAGTCATGACTAAGGAATTACCTAGGTAGGCAGTGAGGAAATAGGATGAAAAGCCTATTAAAGGGATGGTGTGTGGGGGGTGCTCTTCTGAGATCAGAATGAAGGATAAAGGTTGGAATTAGAGATTTTGGTGAAAGTATGTGATGGATGAAGTAGGATGAATTTATTTTTTCAAAGTAAGTGGCAATTCATCTATTGGAAATTAAGACGGTACTTGATAGTTTGAGGAATTAGCAAGTCCAAGGCACTTAAATGGAGAAGGCATTGGTGAACCACTCCAGTACTCTTGCCTAGAAACTCCCAGGAATGGAGGAGCCTGGTAGGCTGCAGTCCATGGGGTCGCTGAGAGTCAGACACACTGAGCAACTTCACTTTCACTTTCCACTTTCATGCATTGGAGAAGGGAATGGCAACACACTCCAGTACTCTTACCTGGAGAATCCCAGGGACAGGCGAGCCTGGTGGGCTGCTGTCTATGGGGTCACACAGAGTTGGACATGACAAGCAACTTAGCAGCAACAGCAGCAAAACACTTAAAAAAATTATTGAATTACTCCTTTATTTAGCAAGTAACATTATATTACATTACATGGTTGCACTAACTGCATTCATGAATTTCCAAAAACCATCAGTATTTCAAAATTATTTTCTGAAAAGATCAGAACTTCTTTCAACCTATAATTTAATTAATATATCACCACATTTAAAAATAGAAATATCACAGGGATTGTTCNTTATATTACATTACATGGTTGCACTAACTGCATTCATGAATTTCCAAAAACCATCAGTATTTCAAAATTATTTTCTGAAAAGATCAGAACTTCTTTCAACCTATAATTTAATTAATATATCACCACATTTAAAAATAGAAATATCACAGGGATTGTTCATATTACTAGTAATAATAAATATTTATACTGCTGCTACTGCTAAGTCACTTCAGTCGTGTCCGACTCTGTGTGACCCCATAGATGGCAGCCCACCAGGCTCCCCCCAGTCCCTGGGATTTTCCAGGCAAGAACACTGGAGTGGGCTGCCATTTCCTTCTCCAATGTATGAAAGTGAAAAATGAAAGTGAAGTCGTTCAGTCGTGTCCGACTCTTTGCGACCCCATGGACTGCAGCCTGCCAGGCTCCTCCGTCCATGGGATTTTCCAGGCAAGAGTACTGGAGTGGGGTGCCATTGCCTTCTCCAGATACTTATACTAGTAACATTTTATTTTTAGAGAAGATAAATCAATCTGTTTTCCATTTAGACCCATTTTCTAGCTATGGCTGAGGCCAGTGCCCCTTCCAGGGCCAAGTCCTACAGCTCCTCCCACATCTAGGGAAGGGTCAGGGCACTTTGTTCCCTTTGTGTTGAAAGAGAACAATTCACCTCTTAAATAGCGCAGGGTAGTAGGGGTGGAGGGAACAAAACCCGTATGTTCTTCACAGTTTTAAGTAGTATGGGAGTTTAGCTGCAGTTTTAACAAAATATGCATGTTTTCCTTTTATCCATGAAATAAATTCATATTATTTATGAATAATATCTAGCCAAAAATAGATGGTTTAGGTAGGTAGGTGGAGGTGTTTTATATTTTCACATGTCACTACTCTTCATAGGTTTATTTTGCTTCAGAATCTAGGTTTATTAATGTTGTGAATGTAATGTTTACTGCTGTTAGGTTTATGACTAGGAGTTCGTTATTCGTAAGCAAGTTGAAAAGACTTCAGTATTTTCCTTATGGTCCAGAACGAGGTAACATAGCATTGCTTGGCATAGAATTTTACTTGGAAATGTGTAAGAATCCTAGAGATAAATGTTTGGGATCACAAAGCTTTCAGAGTAAACTCTGGTTTATTGTTCGTTTGTCTTCTTATCTGTCCTCTTTCCTTGTAAATTAATAACGTGGACTTAGATTAGCTTAGCTTATTCAAACTATGACACTTAAATCATAATAAAATAGAGTCTTTGCTCATTTAAAAAATAGATTTTATACAAGCATAATCTTATACTATTTTTAACACATTTTTCCAACCTACAGTGGGCTTCACTAATTGTTAATAAACACTAGATCCCCTGGAGAAGGGAAAGGCTACCCACTCCAGTATTCTGTCTTGGAGAATTCCATGGATTGTATAGTCCATTGGGTAGCAAAGAGTCGGACACGACTGAGCGACTTTCACTTTCACTCAAGGTATATTTTACAAACCCTCCAATCTGTGTGTGAGAGAAAGTCACCTTAGTTATTGCTATAAGCATTGCTCTGTAGGCTTGTTACAAAGTGACAGACATTGCCTTAATAATCGATTGTCAGTAAAACAATTATAGAAGAATTTCCTTTGATATTGATAATATTTTAATTGAAGTCAAACTGAGAGGCTTTCCTTCAGAGGAATGTAATATTTTAATTTTTTAAGGACAGTGATAGCTATATACCTTTACTGTAGCTCATTCTTTATTCTGTGGTATTAAATTTTGATATATAGACTATTTTAAAACTAAAAAACCCAGTGTTTCCTTTCTGCAGTGTTTGTAGTAATTATATCCTTCTGTATAAATCTTGGGTTTCCTTTAATTTAGTATGAAGAAAACACAATAAAAAGCAGAAAATAAGACAATATTTTTGACAAATAAATTTTAAAACATTCACATGTAACCTGCTTTATGTATATCATTAGTTTAAAAATTTGACATAAAACTCAACATGAAGTGGGTAAGTGTAAGCCTGCTACTGAAACATATATGTGCAAGAGTTTGTCAACTTTTGTGAAAAGTTTATCCAAAGATTTATTATTTTTAATTTCCCAGAGACTGTCAGTTCCTTGAAAATCACTCCCCTCCTTAATATCATGCACTCTTTTCAGTAAAAGAGAGAGTTTGTGGTTCTTAAATATTCATGAGGCACAATAGTTTCACAACAAATCAAATTTAATTAAATGATGCATTTCCTCCACNTATATATATATATATATATATATATATATATATATATAATCTAATTATAAACACTTTAAGAATACAGAGCAAACTTAAAATTTCTCCTTCACTTTCCCCATCAAAATTTCCTCCCTTAGACCTTTTTTTATTATACATATATATATAATCTATGCTTAAACAGGTTTTAATTTTTATTTTTTATGAAAATTTTGGCCACACTACATGTAGACCACTCTTCAAATCACTCTTTTTCTCTAAAAGTAAGTTTTGAAAAATATTCCAGGTCAGGAGTTTTCCCTTTTCTTAATTTTAAAAAGTGTTGTATAATATTTCGTGGTGTGGGAATACCCACATTTACTCTACTTTTCCTTTATCAATGAACGTTTACACACACCTCTTTGGGCACTGAAACACTTATGAAGAGTGAATTCACTGAAGAAGTATTCCTGAGTTAACGGATAGGTGTCTTTAAAGCTCTAGTTGTGGAGAGTGGGGGCTACTCTTTGTTGCGGCGCTCGAGCTTCGCTGAGGTGGCTTCTCTTGTGGTGAAGCACAGACTCTAGGCACATGAGCTTCCGTAGCTGCAACGTGCAGCTTCAGCAGTTGTGGCCCGTGGGTTCAGTTGCCGCGTGACATGTGGGATCTTCCTGGACCAGCGATCAAACCCATGTCC
Source organism: Neotragus pygmaeus (assembly GCA_006410875.1). NCBI lineage: Eukaryota > Metazoa > Chordata > Mammalia > Artiodactyla > Bovidae > Neotragus > Neotragus pygmaeus. The sequence goes on along the minus strand of SJYV01026573.1, from coordinate 334,728 downwards.
CCAGCATTGGCAGGCACATTCTGATCCACTGTATCACCAGTGAAATCTGCATTTTAAGTTTTGACAGATATCGACTTGTACAGAGAATACTTGTGCCAGTGGAGGTGCCTAATGCACAAAAAGGGCAACCCTGTGCCCAGGGTCTCCGCCCCCTCCCCTCTATCCACCCCAGTCTGCTGCTGGTCTTTTCCTACCAGCTCCCCTCCAGCTGCCACCTCCCCCTCAGTGGCAACAGCATGCATTTATCCAGAACGAAGCCCAGTGTGTTCCTGGGAAGAATGAAAGAAACGAGGGGAGAAATGAGAAAGGAAAGAAATGGGAGAGAAACAAGGGGAGGAGACACCGGCCCTGCCTTCCAGGAACTTTCTTTCTCTTGTGGGAAAAGGAAGCAACATCCAAGGTGGTTAATGATTCAGCAGAGATGCTATTAAAAATATTTAACAACCTGTATTAGGAACAGAGGGACAGAGGCCTTGCCTTAGTGCCTCCAGCCGGGGGAGGCTAGAGGCCCTCTGCTCAGCCAGACATTTAACCCTTCATGTCAGATCCATGAAGGTCTGGGAGGATCCCAAGGAAGGGGCTGATGAGAGTTCAGATAGCATGGTCACAGCAGTGCAAATGGGCTGACGCCCCTGTGACATTTCTAGAGGCCGTAGGGTATCTTGGGAGGCACAGGTCCTGGGTAATATGGGACTCCAAGAGAGCTTCTGGGAGGAAGAGGTTTTCTTGCAGAATTTGGGTTGGGAGGAGAAGAAAGCAGCCCAGGAGTCAGCAAGGTCAAGGCAAGCCCTGATGTTCTAGTTCCCTTCTCTGTGTAAGTGTTCTCCTTGAGGCCTCTCTTCTTCGTAATCTGCCCAAAGAAATACACATTGATCTGGGGTCAAATTTACTCAGTTTGAAAGAAACAGTGGACTGGTCATTTTTACAATATAAAGACCCCATCAAATGTTCTCTGACTCCAATTTTCTTTATGTTGTGCAGCAGACAAAGGCAAGATTCCAAACTGATCTACTTTTCCTCCATATTGGGTTGAAAAGGCTAGGGAGCTGACCTCAGACCGTGAGCCAGCTCCTGGTGAACACACTCACGGGTCTTTCACTAAAAGGGCCTCCTACCCCACCAGGACCCTGTGAGGTCCTTGTAGGAGCCTTGTCTCGTGCCCTGCTGTTGGATGATCCCTGAAACCAGGGCCCTAGAGACCCTGCATCTGGCACCAAGGACCTGGATGAGGATCTGCCATCCCTCACAGACAGACCGGGGGACACTGAGACTCCAAAAGGGAGAGCTGCCTGAGGTCAAACAGGTATACAGAAGCAGAGGTGAAACCAGGGCTGAGTGCTGTCTGGGGGGGCATGACTTAAATGGCAACCCACTCCAGTACTCTTGCCTGGAAAATTCCATGGATAGAGGAGCATGTGGGGTTGCAAAGAGTCAGACACGACTGAGCGACTTCACTTCACTACTTTTCAGTGTCTGATGGAGGAGAGGCTAAGATGGAGATGCAGGAGGCTGCTTAGTTCAGGGCACACCCTCAGGATGGAGAAGAATCCAAGGGCCAGCAGCCAGCTGTCCTTGCCTGCAAAACCCAGGACTCAGGAATGTTTAATCTGTTTTAAGAGAAACACAGGAGACTGCCCAAGAGGCCAAGAAGCAGTCAGGGAGAGTTTTCGGGTTTCCGTTTCTGCCGGGCGGGCCGTGTCCTCTGCCTGGGGACGATGCCATCTTTGGTGTCCAGGTCCAAGGTCCTTCAGCACTGTTTCTCCTGCTTACCAGGTTGCCCTCAGGGCTGGACCAGTGCTTTCCCTTTTCTTTCAAGGCGTTTGCACCACACTTGCGGGCCTTCCCTAGTCTTTCTGCACTAAAGTTCCAGATTGGTGATGGAAACACAGGTCCAGGGTTTCTTGGGGAATCATAAAGAGCAAGAACCTCAGTGATGCTTCTCAGATCTGCCCGTCAGAGGTCACCTCGGCACAGAGCTGTTTATTTTTACTTTTAGCCCAGAGGATGAAGAGAGGGCATTTTTTTGCTTTTAAATCAGGTCTTTTTAAAATTTTTATTTTAATTGGGGGTTAATTACTTTACAATACTGTAGTGGTTTTTGCCATACATTCACATGAATCAGCCATGGGCGTACATGCGTTCCCCATCCTGAACCCCCCTCCCACCTCCCTCTCCATCCATCCCTCAGGGTCATCTCAGTGCACCAGCCCTGAGCACCCTGTTTCATGCATCGAACCTGGACTGGCGATCTATTTCACATATTTTTTTTTTCTATAGAAAGACACCGAAAAGACCGTTTTAAAAAAAAGTCCCCCCTCGGCAGGCGGAGGTGACTGGTTGTTCTTAAAAATTTTTTTTTTTGTTTTAACAGCCCCTCCTGTGCGTGTCCCTTGTTTAAAACAAGGTTCTGAGTTTCCAGCACTGGCAGATTGGGTGAGGGAGGGCTTACAGCGCCCCCATCCGCAGCCAGGGAAGGGTTCCTGGGTTTCATCACCCCGGGGCGCCCCCCGCACAGTTTCCGAAAGTGTTCCTGCCTGGGAGTCCTACGCACCTGGAGGGCGCTCTGTGTCCGCTCCCAGAGGGCGCTGCAGACTGGAGCCCAAAGTCGACGACCAACTACCGCCCCTCCCGCCACTCTCCCGGGCAGAGCCTTCAAACCCTGGGCCAGGGAGGCAAGGACTGGGCCCAGCCCCCACCACCGGGTGGTGGTGGGGGGCCGCGGAGCTGAACGGTGAGGGAGCCACGGCCCGCGGGGGACCATGGCTCCGCAGGTAGGCGAAGCTGCGGCCCCGCGTCGCGGGCCGGGGGNATTTGCTCATGCAAATTAAAGTGTTAGAGTAAAAATCCACATGAAACTTGGCACTAACAATTAAAAAAAAATATTGAAAGATTTCTCGCCTCACTGCAATACCTTGCTATGTTGAAACGGCTCAGCTTGTCATTTAGAATCTTTAATGAAACCAGGGAGGAGGCTATTTATTTGCATAATAGGACATAATTTGCTGTGGTGAGGTTTTAATTATTTATAGGCTGTCTGAAATATTTAAAATGGCATCACTAAGGAGCATGAAGTGTTGGATAATGCCTTCATTTCAGGTTTCCTGCCGTTTCTTTTATGGGTCAAGCGATTTATTTCTAATTAGCATACCAGGCTAGTGGCTTTAAAAACATAAGGACAACAAATTGGTTTCAGTCTGTTTGCAGCCTGAATAGTTGGAGACGGCCAAGGGTCACTGAAAGAGACAGTAGAGTTAAGAGATGAGGCCAGAAGTCAATCCAACACATGAAAATCACTGACTCAACGCAGCCACGCATTCATTCCTGCACACCGTCTGCAGTCCACAGTAGTTTCTCTTTGGATGGTAGCAGGTTATAGCTAATGGATTTTATGTTGATTGTTCTGTAAAGTATTTTGTAGCATTAACCTATTTCTTAATAGAAATGATGTTTGAGCAATACAAAACCTTCCTTTTCCATAGAAAAAAGATACAGTCATTATTCTGAGTGCAGAGAAAAATCCAGCAGTTTAGGGTAAGATTTCGTGCAGAGAAAAATCCAGCAGTTTAGGGTAAGATTTCATATTTATATATATACAGTCTTATTTGTATATAAGAACAAGAGCCTATGGATAAAACAAGATAGTATGCCTTTTCAAATAAGCCGTGTAGAAACTAAGATATTTTATGAGAAGTTCTGAATTAGTAGAATGCACTAACATTAGTTTAAAATTATGAAATAATCATTTCTGTGCATTGTTTATATTACAGGTAAAATGAAAGAAAAAGCCACTTGGTATCATGCATAAGATCTATTCTTTCATAATAAAGGAATTTGCATATTGATTGATTTCTGCTTCAAAAATCTGTAACTTTCTTTGGAGCAATTTAAGAACTGGCATGTTTTAGACATCATTGCAGAATTAAGAGAATGTTTATGCGAGGTTTCATTATGTTTCCATGATGATCTTGATATTCTCATCATCATGCGTATGGATTTGAAGTGGTGATTGTGCCCTGTTGTCAAACATTCTCTCATCTGTCACCTTTGCCCTCTAAACATGGAGAGAGAGATTGTTTCCAGATGTCAAGAAGCAGCCGTTGGGCATCACAGGGACTGTTCTCTGTGCCTCTTTAAGTAGTAGGCAGATGCTCTGCTTAAAGTGAGAATTTTTATGATTATCACTCACATGACCCAGGTGATTGGTCAAGGCTGAAAAAGTCTCCAATCTCAGAGTGAAAGTTTGTGAACTTATCTTGAAAGCAAGAAATAATTACAAGGAATTATTTTATACTTCCTGGATATATTACCATCAATTATCAAAATATTTTTTTAAGTCTTCATTGGACACAGATAGTGGTACTCAGGAAAACAGCAGGTGATGAAATTTAAGGAAATAATAGTTTTATTATCAAAAAGTTTATAATCTAGTGAGGAAGTGAAAACTGATGTGAAATTGAGATGTTCATAATCATCAGTATACATTAAAATTAATTATATTTGTATTATCTACAGATACAATTTCAAGTAAAATGCTGATCAGAATCAAGCATGGTAGAGGGAATGGTTTAGGGAAAATAAGATCCATGGTAGAATGGTAGAATTCTGGGTTTGAAAGGATTAAGTTATTTAAATTTGTCAGATTAACACTAATTTTTAAGTGCACTTTTTAAAATTAAATAGTAACTTATTAAGTCACCCTTTTTAATGGTAAAAGTCAACTTATTTATTTTATAGGATTCAAACTAGTTAGTTGTTACTTGAAAAGAATGAATTCTTCATATAAGCAAAAACTGTAGAAGTGTTGGGGCTTCCCATCCAACCAGTCCATTCTGAAGGAGATCAGCCCTGGGATTTCTCTGGAAGGAATGATGCTAAAGCTGAAACTCCAGTACTTTGGCCACCTCATGCGAAGAGTTGACTCATTGGAAAAGACTGATGCTGGGAGGGATTGGGGGCAGGAGGAGAAGGGGACGACCGAGGATGAGATGGCTGGATGGCATCACGGACTCGATGGACGTGAGTCTGAGTGACAGGGAGGCCTGGCGTGAGGAGATTCATGGGGTCGGAAAGAGTTGGACACGACTGAGCGGCTGAACTGAAGGTGGCGCAGTGGTAAAGAATCCACCTACCAATATAGGAGAAGAGAGGCGGATTTGCTTCTGGTATCAGGAAGATTTCCTGGAGTAGGAAATGTTACCTGCTCCAGTATTTTTGCTTGGAAAACTCCATGGACAGAGGAGCCTGGTGGGCTATACTCCATGGGGTCACAAAAAGTCAGACACGACTGAACACACACAAGTTGAGAATAGACATATTGGTTGTTGTATGAGATACTGTACTTTAAAAATAAATCTATTAAAAAGCTGGATAAGAAAAAATAGACATTTTAATAACAATTTTAGATTCACAGCAAAATTGAGCAGAAGATACAGAATCCTTTATACTCTCTACCCTCAGTACCCACAGCCTTCCCACTGTCAAATCCCAAAGCAGATGGTACATTGTTACTATCGATGCGGCTACAGTGACACATCACAGTTACCCGAACTCCATTAGTTCAGCTTTGATGTTGTACTTTCTATGGGTTTTGACAAATGTATTGTCATAGGTATCTACCATTATATCGTACAGAATGGTTTCTCTGCCCTAAAAATTCTGTTTCTGCCTTTTATCCCTTCCTCCACACTAACTCCACTGATCTCTTTGATGTTTCCATAGCTGTACTTATTCCAGAAGGTCATAGAGAGTTGATCCTTGAGCAACATGGGAGTTAATGAGTGCCAACCCCCCACATAGCCAAAAGTTTCTGTACAACTTTATAGTTGGCCCTCTGTATTTGCAAAATACTGCATCTGTGGATTCAGCGAACGTGGAATCTTGTAGTGCTGTATGTATTTAGTGAAAAAAATCCCAGTGAAATTGAACCTGAGCAGTTCAAACTCCTGGTGTTCAAAGGTCAATTGTAGTTGGACTTACTGAGTAAGTAATCTTTGCAGCCTGGCTTCTTACATATTATAATGTGCATTAACCAATACAGTATTGTAAAGCAGAATAAAGTAAAAAAAAAAAAAAGATTGCTCTATGTGTTTTCATGGCTTGATAACTTATTTCTTTTGAACACTGAATAATTTTCCATTGTCTAGATATATCACAGTTTATTTATCTATTCACCCACTGAAAGATGTCTTTGGTGATTATGAATGAAGCAACCATAAACATCTATGTGCAGGCATTTGTGTGCAGACAGAAAAACATGTTTTCAACTCACTGGGGTATATACCAAAGAGAACACTTGCTGGTAAGATTTTATTCAGTTTTGTTAAAAACAAACAACNTTGGTGATTATGAATGAAGCAACCATAAACATCTATGTGCAGGCATTTGTGTGCAGACAGAAAAACATGTTTTCAACTCACTGGGGTATATACCAAAGAGAACACTTGCTGGTAAGATTTTATTCAGTTTTGTTAAAAACAAACAACAACAAAAACCCCGCGAAACTGGCTTCAAAAGTGGCCCATTTTGCATTCACACTAGCAACGACTAAGAGTTCCTGTTGCTCCACGTCTCCATCAGCATTTGGTGTTTTAGGAGTGGTTTGGGTTTTTATCATTCTAATAGTTACATAGTGGCATCTCCTTGTTTTAATTTTAATTCCCTATTGAGATAAGATGCTGAGTATCTTCTCATATGCCTATTTCCCATTTGTGTGTCTTTTTTGGTGAGCTGTCTGTTCCAAAACGTTTGCCCACTTGTTTCAGTCAAGTTGGGAAGTTTCTTAGTATTGTGTTTCAAAGGTTCTTTGTATATTTTGGCTATGGGTTGCCTTCTCATTCTTTACCTATTTTGATGATACATTTATAATGAAGTACCCAGGGCATTGTACTGAAGAAATAATAATCTTCCAGAATATTTTCTCTGCAGTCTGAGAAAACTTGTCAGACTGCTGAGACCTTGTTTTGTGGCTCATGCCTATCACCCTAGAACTGAAACATACCTAGCGGGTATGGGAAGAGAGAGCAATATCTGAATTGTATGTGGAGACACATTTAGCAACAAAGGACCTTTCCCTTCAGCAGAAAAAAAAAAAAAAAAAAAGAGAGAGAGAGAGAAATGTAGTGTAGGGCTTATTTTAAGAAGCTAATTCTGATAGTGATGCATTAAGAAATAAAAGTGGCATAACTGGATTAATCTGAGGACCTCTGGCTATTTAAGGTGTAGCATAACCAGCATTTGTCAGGCAAAATACGAGGCTAGGTAAGATCCCCAATGCAATCACCCAAGGGAGCTGAAATCCAAAGGACTTCCTTGGAGCAAGACTTCTTTTTCTCCTTAAAATAAAATCAGCTCAATCCAAATTTCTGAAAAACACATACATAAGCTGTTTTTCATAATCTAGTGACATATATGATCTGTGTAAAGGTCTAGATCTGATGTTACTAGGTTAGAAATTGAAAGTTAGTATCTAATGTCCGACTCTTNCATATTTTAAAATTGCTTTATATACACAAACAATTTTATATAAAAACACAAATCAAATATAGTCACTTAATACATTGTACTTTGACTTTTTCATTGCAGGTTATTGGTTTACTTTTTTGTTCCTACACGTACTACTCTTCCACATGTACTACCCACATTATTCCTTCTTAAAACTGCAGGTTACTTATGTTGACAATCTGTGCATTCCTGCCTAAATTTTTCTATGCTAGTCCTATCAGGTATAAATGTATACATGAGACAGGTATAGGGCCCTAAAATGAGTTTGATAAATTGACAGACTCAGAGTATATATGAGTTTACATTTTGCTTTTCTTCCTTAAATGTACCTTGTAGAAATCTTTCCAAGTCAACTTGTTTAGTTTCATTTTAATAGCTGTGTAATATTCGATTCTGTGGATGAGCCATAAATTATTCAGCCATTCCTCTGTATACATTCATTTTTGAGCCAGGTTTTTTGCCACTAGGAATGATGTTGCAATAGAAACCTTTTCAAGCATTATGCCATAATGGAGCTTTTAATTTCATGTCATGTTTCGTAGATGTAGAATTGCTGAATCAAAGAAAATATTTTCTTAAGTTTTCTTCTGAAATGCTTTCCTCAAAGATTGTAATAATGTTCATCAACAAGGTATGAGGCCACCTTTTCTCCCTTATTCTTGCCAGCATGTTTTAGCACTTTTGATTTACTTTCCAAGTAGTGACAAGAAAGTGATATTCCATTTTGCTTTAATTTGCCTTTAAGTAGCATCTAATGTGTTTGAATTTCTTTTTTATATTTGTTAATCATTTTGATTTGATTTTCTATAAATAGCTTATTCCTGGATTTTCTCTATTTTTCTATTAAACCATTTATATACCTTGATCAGTTTGAAAAGACTTTTTGTATTACATATATTATATACTTATGTATATACCCTCTGTACATATGAATATATTTTCCCAAAATTTTTGCTTGCATGTTGCATTTGCTTATGACATCAGTTGCCATATGGAAAGATTTATATTTGTTAACACAAATGTATTTACTGCAACTTCTGAGTTTCCACTTCTGGTTAACAAATTTTTCCAGCCATTAAAGTGATGTGTAGTCTTTCAAATTTTTATACTACTGAGTTTGTCATAAATATGTATTGTATAAGTAAATATGTAACCCACTCCAGTATTCTTGCATGAAGAATCTCATGGACAGAGGATCCTGGCAGCATAGAGTCCACAGGGTTGCAAGGAGCCGGACATAACTGAAGTGACTTAGCACAGTGCTCATGTGACTATATATAATATATATGTATTGTTCGACTATACTGAATACCCTTGTATGCCACTTCAGCTTAATTATTATAGCATTTTCTCCCAATAACATCTCATTTGTATCCAACTGCAGGTAATTAGCATCTTGAATTTTTGTGGTAATCATTCTTTTCCTTTTGTTATAGCTTTAAAACATATATGCATATTCCTGAATAATGTTTTGTTTAGTTCTATATGTGACCTTGTATTAATGGATCCAAGCTGACTATATTGCCCTGCACATTTTGTTTACTTTTATATTTATGGAATGTGTCCATTTTTATGAATGTAGCTACAAATTATTTTGACTTTTTTAGGATATTAATATTTAAATATACTATTATATATGTCTTTGAAGGATTCTAGTTGTTTTATTTTCATATTTCAGCTTTAACCCATCTAGCATTTAATTTTGTATACAGTAAAAGATAGATACCCTTTTATATTTCTTTCCACATGAATAATCAGTTCTGCAAGCAGCTTATTAAAGAATTAATACCTTTCCCACAGCATGGAGACATCAGTTTTGTCATATATTAAATATTTGGGGCTCTCATTTCATATTTTCTACTCTATTTTTTGATATTTTTAGATATCCCACATCTGTAAGATGTAAATTTAAAGCATAGTCTGGATCCTTGTAAGGAAAGCCCATATCTCCTATGGACACATGCACACAAACATACACACACACACGCACACACATAAACACACAGACACATAGAGAGACACATATGTGTGCACACAAAGACACATATATATACACACACATGCATGCACACACATATGCACACGACCCACAAACACCCCACACAGACACACACAGACATGCACATTCACACACATACATACACCACTATTTTCAGAACTATTTTAGACAGTTTTTCTCTTCCTGTAAATATCTTAAAATAACTTACAAATACCTGCAACCACAAAACTTGTTCTGACTCTAACTGAAATTACATTAAATTTATATGCTGAAAAAAAAGTTCATATACTGAATGAGGTTAAATTCATTTCCAAAATAAATTCCACTTGGTAATAAGGTATTATTGTTTTAAGACATTTTTGTTTTCATCTTTTAATTAGACATTTTGCTTATATGATGAGTATAGTTTTTGTTTTCATTTTTAAGATAGAAATGAATTTGATTTAATCTTGTAATGAATCTAAGAACCTTCTATGTTTTTCTAAATTCAAATGCATTGTAAGTAAAATGGATATTAAGGCTTCTTTAAGAATGATAGCAGCTTCATCTGAGAACCCAGCTGCTCTTAATGCCTTTTTCAATAGTAGGTACTCATTCTCTTCGGTGCTCTGATAACAGAGCTGTTCAACTGTTCCAATTCTTCTTGAGTTAATATTAGAAACTGGGAACAGAAGCTGTCCACTTTCTCTAAGATTTCAAATCTGCTGTTATCAGAGTGTATCGTAGTTTCTTCTGCTTCTTTAATCTGATCAGTTCTCATTCCTAATATGTCTGTTTACCTCCACTCTTAAAAATATTCATCGGGCTTGCAAAGTTTTGATCTTACAAACACATTTTAGACTTTATATGTCCTTCCTGCTGTTTTTTTTTTTCTATTTCACTTAGTACAAGCTCTAGCCTTATTAATTCTTCTACCTTGTTTATTTCATTATACTCTGTAGCTCTCTTTCTAATTGCTTCTATTTGTATTAAGTTCTATCTTTTATCTTTCTTTTTTAATAAAGAAAACATTTAAGGCCATGCATTTTATTCCTAGGACAGCTTTCACTGTATCTCATCAGTTTTGTTCAGAAGTGTTAGCTTTTTCATTACTGTGTAGCTAGTTAATGATTTCCTTTTGATTCGAGGGCAATTTAATCCAGTTTGTTTTTGTTTTAATTTCCAACTAAAGATGTTTGTTCATTTATAAACTACTTTAAAAAAAGTTGTTAAGATTTTGTTTGTGGCCAATTATGTGATATGTAAAATATGTTATAGACATAGAACACACAGGCTGGCACACAAATACACATGCATATACATTGTTCAGAAGCTGTAGATTTCTATATTTATATGATAAATCAAAAGCCTTGAGTGCATTGCTCATTTCTTCTTATCCTTTGTATGTTAAGTCTACTAAGTCTTTTAAATTTCAAGAGAATTTTATTTGAGCTTTCACATGCATTTTATTTCCATCATATGCTGGTTTATAGATGATGCCATGCTGGTTGGTAAATGCAAGTTTGTTGGAGATACATTTTTCTTGTCACACATGCCTCCTTTTATCCCTTTACAGTTTTCTTACTTATAATGTACAGTGTTTTTAAGATTATATTATGATTTTTTTCTGAAAATATCATCACAAATGTTATTTTCCTTTTCTTTGCATTTGTAAGTTATTTTTATATCATCTTTACATTTTCAGGGCTTCCTTGGTGGCTCAGACCATAAAGAATCTGCCTGCAATGCAGGAGACCTGGGTTCGATCCTTGGGTTGGGAAGATTCCTTGGAGAAGGGAATGGAACCCACTCCAGTATTCTTGCCTGGAGAATCCCATGGACAGAGCAGCCTGGTGGGCTGTAGTCCATGGGGTCGCAAGTTGGACATGACTGAGTAACTAACACTTATATTTTCAATCTTCCTTTATGGTATTCAATGTTTTTCTTATTAAAAAACATAGATATCTTGCTTTTTAAAATTTTAATATGACAGTATTGGATTTTTAAGGAGGCAAATTTCATCATTGATTTATCATGAGTGATTTACATAGATTTATCCTTTAAACCTTACCTAATAGTTATTAATAAATTTGTATTGTTCTTTCTCCTTTTGTTATTTTCTAAATTTTACTTTAGACTCATTTTTCAGTTCAATGTATTCATTTCTCCTTATTAATTTGAAAATTCCATATATTATTTTTATATTGTATGGTTATTTCCCTCTTCTTTTCATTCCTAATCATATGTATAGGTATTACTATATATTATTTTTTGAAAACAAGATCATATTTCCCCAGAAATATTCAGTAATCTTAAAGCTCTACTATCTTGCTACTCTGCCTTACCTCAGCCCCTAACTTTACCCAGAAGAGTCTAGTGGAGTATGTCAGCTTTCCTCTGTCCAAGACCCGTACCCCTGACTCCCTTTACCGATGAAGCAATTGGCTTCTCACCTCCCTACCACTTGAAACCTTCCCCATACTGACGTTTACTTAGCTTCTGTAGTATATTGTACTCTGGGCCATAGTTAGACCTTGCTTTGGAGTATATTCTGCTGCTTGATTATCTTGTCTTTATTGCTTCTGCTGTACATTCTTAGACCAGCCATCAGTGTGTGTGTGTGTGTGTGTGTGTGTGTGTGTGTGTGTGTGTGTGTATGTGCACATGTGTGCATGTATCTGTTGGAAGGACACAAGACTCAGGGCTGGTGATGATTGCTTCTCTATCTTTTGGAGTTCTCTGTTCCAGACCATTTGCTCTTTGCTTATCCTGTTCTCTATTACTGTCTTCAGATGAAAGACCTGTGTGGTTCACTTTTCAAATTCTACATTTTGAAAATTCTTTTACTCAGATAGGGAAATGGTATGGTTCTGACACAGGATTTCAAGCTTCCAGTTCCATTACCTCAGGAGACTTACAGATGTTTTGCTTCTGCCTACTGGTTTCAGACTCAACGCAGGATAATCACAGTGTGATTCTTTTCATTTGGGGGCTCTTCCTTTCTCCCCAGATGCCTGTAAGATTTCTGTCTGCACTTACAGCTCAGTAAGTTTTCTATAATATGTCCAGGCGGGGATTTCCATCAATCTAGTCCATACTGTGGGGAGCTCTTTCAACCTGCAGACTCAAACCTTTCTTCACCTCAGGAAATCTTCTCCTGTTCTTTGTTTAATTAATACATCTCCTCCATGTATCTTTTTCCCTTCTGGAATGCCTATGATTTCTATGCTAGATTTCCAGATCATATCATTTTAATTTTTTCTCAAGGTTCCTTTATGGTTTTTCTCTACATAGTACTTTCATATTCTCCTTTTATTAAAAAAAGTACATTTCATTCCTGTCCTATGATTCATGTTCCATATCGTTATTTGGACAATCATGGTTTCATGGGTATGGTTTCCATTGGTTTACCTTTGCTTTGTTTTTTCTGCACTTGAATCCCCTTAATAATTTTGTTAGTTTTTCTGTGAACGTTATCTTTTGCCTTGGAGAGGACCCTTATTTTGCTAGTTGCTTCCGCTCTTTGTTCTAAATGATCTCACACTCTCTGCCTATTGAGTTCCCTTAGAGGGCTATTAACGTTCCTCCTTGGATCCCCCCACACTCTGTGTGTCTAACCCACCTAGGAGAAGCTCAGCAGCAATTTCAATCAAGAAAAGCAGATTTGGAGTCAGTAGGAATAAATAAACTATTTGTGTTCAACTCACCATCTTACCAAAATGCTCTCTATTGCTGTCTTATTACTCTTGAGATTGAAATAAAACCCTGAGTCTTTATTATCACTCCTGATAGAAAATGTTTAGTTTTCAGTAGGACATTTAGAAAAATATCAAAAATTAGTAAAAAAAAAAAATCATTAAAAATGAGCAAAGCAAAACCTGTATTTGATGATGGCTAGCATTGACCTGCATTCATAATGCAAATCCTTCGTTTTTGGTGTCCTTATCTGGTGTGCGTGAAAGACCAATTGGGCTGCCCAGGTGGCCCATTGGTATAGAATTCACCTCTGAAGCAGGGGACCTGAGTTCGATCCCTGGGTTGGAAAGATCCCATGAAGAAGGAAATGGTAACCCACTCTAGTGTTATTTCCTGGGAAATCCCAGGGACAGAGGGCCCTGGCGGGCTTCAATCCATGAAGTCAGAAGAGTCAACCACAACTCGGTGACTAAACTGTCAGCACCTAGAGACCTAGTCACACCCACACACACCCACACACACCCAAACCAGACCGTTTCTAGGGAACTGAAGTAAATACCATGTAAAACTTTTCTGTACCCTAGACTTAGAAAAGAACCCCTTAAATGTTTTCACNAAAAAAAAAAATCATTAAAAATGAGCAAAGCAAAACCTGTATTTGATGATGGCTAGCATTGACCTGCATTCATAATGCAAATCCTTCGTTTTTGGTGTCCTTATCTGGTGTGCGTGAAAGACCAATTGGGCTGCCCAGGTGGCCCATTGGTATAGAATTCACCTCTGAAGCAGGGGACCTGAGTTCGATCCCTGGGTTGGAAAGATCCCATGAAGAAGGAAATGGTAACCCACTCTAGTGTTATTTCCTGGGAAATCCCAGGGACAGAGGGCCCTGGCGGGCTTCAATCCATGAAGTCAGAAGAGTCAACCACAACTCGGTGACTAAACTGTCAGCACCTAGAGACCTAGTCACACCCACACACACCCACACACACCCAAACCAGACCGTTTCTAGGGAACTGAAGTAAATACCATGTAAAACTTTTCTGTACCCTAGACTTAGAAAAGAACCCCTTAAATGTTTTCACATATTAAACCAATACAGTATTGTAAAGTAAAAATAAAAATTAAAAAAATATATATATATAAGTTATATAATCTCTTTTCCAGAGGTACACTTCTCTAATTAACTGGAGAAAAACTAAGAAAATATTTCATTGAAAGTTGAAAGTGTTAGTCGCTCAGTCATGTCCAACTCTTTGTGAGCCCACAGACTGTAGCCCACCTGGCTCCTCTATCCAGGGAGGAATACTGGAGTGGATTACCATTTCTGTCTCAGTAATTACTAAATATGATAGCAGCCCTGATTTATTAAATTTTATCTTGAGATTTTTTAAGCTCAAGATTTTAATACTTAGCAGTGGGTTTGTGTGAGGTTAGAAACGTCAATCCTATCTCAGAATAGGAGACTTCTAGTGAATTAACTAAATGGTCACCAATCCAATTGAAGCAGCCACACTAAAAGCTATGTTAAAATATACGAACTCATTTACATCTGGTCCATTTCTATGGAAATAAAATTCTAATTGCTCTTGCTTCCCTTTACTTCTTATTCAATTAACAATATAATGTTTCTTGAAAATACCCTTTTATTTTGGGAAATGCTACACTTAAAAGGATTTTACTTCTTTTCTACATACAGTTAAGTTAACATCTTTAAACAAACAGGGCTGTTAACTATTATGTTTCATTTTTGGATTTGTTTGGCAAATTTGCTGTACTAAACTGCAGTTCCGTGTCACTGTGTTAAGTTCCTTCCTCCTGGTTTTATTCCTTTATCCAGTTGTCGTGAATGACAGTCAGAGTGTAAGGCTCTTGTTCATGTCCATTGTTCCTATCTTCCCCTCTCCAGTTCTGGTGTTCTCAAACAGCCGTGTAGAAAATGCAAGTAGTGTGAAAATAAGAAAATATCTCAAATATAGAGATCTACCAATATAGCTTATGAAGCAAAACACCTTCAAATCATAACAGTAAATGGAAATCAAACAAGAAGTTGTTTTCTGCAGGACAAGAGCTAACTTAGGGATAGAAGATAGGACTAGTGCTGATGATGCCGTCAGCAGGGTAAGCTCTGTCTGGGACATCAACTATTGTTCTCATTATTATAGGAGCTGAAGTTTACTGGATGTTTATGATGCACCAGGTGTTGTGTTAAAGTGCTTCATAATTTTCCTCATTATAACCTTATGAAGCCGCTTGATAATTTTATTTGCTATTTCTTACAGAAATGGCAAGTTCATACCTGTTATGAACACTAAAATGTCAATTAAACCTAGAGACCCTTGATCACTGGTCCTGTCTCATAACTAATATACTACTTTCTCCATCGTTTTTAATATCATCACCAATGATGAAGCCTGCATAGTGGGAGACTTGGATTTCATTCTATCACACTGTTATTACCATGGGCAATGCAGTAAAGATGCATAGAAGAAAAAATACCGGTGTTCACTCACTGTCTTCCAGTCTCATAGTCTATGGTAGGTGAATGAAAACGGGGACATTTTCCTGATGGTGAGAAGCTGGCATGGTTAAGACAACATGGAGAAGTATAAAGTATCAAGGGAAGGGAAAATAACACAAAATGTACCTTTCGTTTGACTTAAAAAAAAAAAAAAAGCCTTCAGTTTTGAACATGAACGAGAAGCTGCAGGAAATTGCCTTCCAGATTTTCCCAGATGGGCTGCAAAAGTGTGGCTTACATCAAGCCACTAGTGTGTACTCTGCGACACCCAATCTTCTCCCTCAACTTCCCCAATTTAAGTATGTGTTCAAAGGCACGTATGTGTGTGTACCACATACCTTGTTTCATTGTGTTTTGCTTTATTGTGCTTTGCAGATATTGTGGGGGAATTTTGTTTGTTTTTCTGTGTCTGTTTGCTTCTTTTTTAATTGGATGTTTTTATAAGTTGAAGGTTTATGGCAAACCTCGCATAGAGCAAGTCTAGTGGTATCATTTTCAGAATAGTATTTTTTCACTTTGTGTCTCTATCACGTTATGGCAATTCTCAAAATATTTCAAACTTTCATTTTTATTATATTTGTTATGGTGTTCTGTAATCAGTGATCTTTTCTATTACTATTAATATGTCATTGTTTGGGGGTACCAAGAACCTCACCCATGTAAGACAGAGAACTTAATCGATAAATGTTGGGCATGTACTGACCACCGCACTAATCAAATGGTTTCCCATCTGTCTCCCTCCCCTCCAGTCACATTCCCTGAGGCACAACAGTACTGAAATTAGGCCAATTAATAGCCCTACAATGGCCTCTATGTGTTCAAGTGTACAGTCACACCTCTTTCACGTAAATTAAAATAATTAGGTTATAATGAGGACTTGTGAGGAAGGCATGTCAAAAGCTGAGATAGGCTTAAAGCTATGGTTCTTGCACCAGATGGGTAGCCATGCTGAGAATGCAAAGAGAAAGTTCTTGAAGAAAAATAAAACCTCGTCTCTAGCATGCATTTGGATAATAGAAAACAAAATAGACCTTTTGCTGATAGGAAGACATTTTTTAGTGACCTGGATAGAGCCTCAAATTAGCCCCAACATTCCCTTAAGCCAAAGCCTCTTCCACAGCACAGGCTTAACTCTCTTTAGTTCTGTGAAGGCTAAGAAGGTGAGGAAGTTACAGAAGAAAAGTCTGAAAGCCAGCAGACATTGGTTCGTGAGGTTTAAGCAAAGAAGCGGTCCCCATAATGTACAAGTACAAGGTGAAGCCGCAAATGTTGTTGTAGAAGTTGGAGAAAGTTACCCAGGAGATCTAACTCAGATCATGAAGTTCTCACTACCTTCTTGAAGGTGGCTACACTAAATGACAGGTTTTAAATGTAGGCAAAACAGCCTCGTATTGGAAGAAGATGCATCTCGGACTTTCATAGCTGAAGAAGAGAAATCAATGCCTGGCTTCAAAACTTCAAAGTGCTGGCTGACTCTCTGGTCAAAGGCTAATGCAACTGGCAGCTTTCAAATGAAACCAGTGCACATTTCCCATTATGAAAGTCTTAGGGCCCTTAAGAATGATGCTAAATCTATTCTACCTGTGCTCTCTAAATGGAACAGCAACACCTTTATAAGAGCACATATGTTTGTAACATGATTTACTGGATATTTAAAGTCTGCTGTTAAAACCTACTGACCAGAGAAAAAGGTTCCTTTCAAAATATTACTGCTTGGTGATATTGGACCTGGTCACCTAGGAGCTCTGATGGAGACATACAAAGAGGTGAATGTTGTTATCATGTGTGTGAATTTGCACTTTGCAGCTCACGAATCAAGGAGTAATTTCTACTTTCAAGTCTTATTATTTAAGAAATATATTTTGTAGGGCTATAGTTACCATAGAGAATGGTACCTCGGATGAATCTGGGCTAAGTCAATTGAAAACCTTCTGAAAAGGATTTACCATTATAGATGCCATTAAGAACATCTGTGGTTCACAAGGAGTCTAAATATCAACTTCCACAGGAGATCGGAAGAAGAAGTTGATTCCAGTCCTCAGGAATGACACTGACGGGTTAAAGACTTCAGGAGAGGAAGTCAGTGAAGATAGGGGTAGGAGTAGCAAGAGAACCCAAAGTGGAGCCTGGAGATGTGACTGGATTGCTGTAAGGTCAGCATACAATTCGGAGAAGGCAATGACACTCACTCCAGTGTTCTTGCCTGGAGAATCCCAGGGACGGGGGAGCCTGGTGGGCTGCCGTCTCTGGGGTCGCACTGAGTCGGACACAACTGAGGCAACTTAGCAGCAGCAGCAGCATACAATTCGAATGGAGGAGGAGTTGCTTCTAATACAGAAGCAGGAAAGTGATTTCTTGAAGTGGAATCCACTCGTGGTGAAGATACTGTGAAGATTGTTGAAAGGACAACAAAGAATTTAGAATACACCATAAACTTAGTTGATGAAGCAGAGGCATGATATGAGAGGACTGACTCCAGTTTGGAGGGAAGCGCCATTGGGATTAAAATGCTATCAATCAGAACTGCAGGCTACAGAGAAACCATTCGTGAAAGGAAGAGTCAATGTTGCAAATTCGTCATTGTCTTATTTTAAGAAATTTTCACAATCACTCACATCTTCAGCATCCACCACCCTGATCAGTCCACTATCATCAGCATTGAGGTAAAGCCCTCCACCAACAAAAAGATCATGACTTGCTGAAAGCTCAGATGATGGCATTTTTTTGGCAAAAAGTAATTTTAAATAAAAGTATGTACATTTTTTGGACATAATGCTATTACACATTCAATATACTACAGTATTTTGTAAACATAATTTTATATGCACTGGGATGCCCCAACATCTTTGACTTGCTTTCTTCCAATGGTCTGGAAGTGAAGCCCTGGTATTTTCCAGGTACCTGTATGTATATTAAAGCCTATATATATAAATAAATGCAGACACATTATTATATATGTATATTACATGTATACATATGTGTGAAAATAAATGGATGAGTGAATGAATGTGTGCATCACAGTTAAAGTAGCAATTCCATATATATACTAAAGTTGTCATTGATTTCAGGAAGACTCTATGACTGTTCAGTAGATTTTCATATCTCACAATAGAAATCCATGGCATGAAGGGTTCTTTGAAGAGTCTAGTACTTACTAGCTATGAATTAAATAAGTGCTTAGAATGCTGCAGATAATACATTTTTATTATCAATCCAATTAACTTAATTGCTTTTATCCAAAGTGTGACACTTGTGAATAATTACAATATGACAGTTTTCCCACACAGTATTCTTTTTTTTCTGATGGTATTTCTTCTGTATGGAAGGTATTCCTGAAAACGGAAAGACATTTTAAAATGCTGATTTGGATTTTAGTGTTGATTATGCTCAGTGATTGAAGTGACATTTTTCTCATATACTTGTCATCCTTGGCGCTTATGTCCATCTTCTGGTTTTGGCTATCACTTTTATATCAATTATAGCAGAGCTTTATTTACAACTGCCTGAAATGTTCTATTGTCACCTAGCTGTCTCTCACACATCCTTAATATAACCTGTCAAAATATCAACTCAACTTATACTGCAGACTTGTTTTTTCTTGGGCTAAATAATATAATTCAAGCCCATTAAAAAATGGATTTATATTTTTTGCCTGATATTTTTATTTTCATGTCATCTCTATCAGATATGTAGACATTTTTCTTAGCGATTTCCTTTTTATTGAGATATAATTAACATATTAGTTTCAGGTGTACAATATAATGATTTGATATATGTATGCATTGCAAAATGATGATCACAATAAATGTAGCTAATATTTGTCATCATGCGTAAGTCTGCTTTTTTTTCTTCTGTGATGAGAACTTCTAAGATCTATTCTCTTAGCAGCTTTAGCACCTTTCAAATATGCAATACAATAGTTTTAACTGTAGTCTCCGTGCAGTCCATTAGATCAGGATCACTTACTTATCTTATAATAGGGACTTTGTACCTTTTTCTCCCTTTACCATTTTATCTTCCCTCCTGCTACCTCTGGCAGCCGTTCATCTATTCTCTATATCTACGTGTTTTTTTTTTTTTTTTTAAGATTCCACATATAAGTGAGATCATATGATGTTTGTCTTTGTCTGACTTTCTCTGTCACTTAGCATAAAGCCCTCTATTCCATTCATGTTGTCAGAAATAGCAAGATTTCATTATTTTTATGGCTGGATAATATTCTATTGTGTATAGATACCACATTTTCTCTATTTATTCATCTGTTGATGTAGACTTAGATGTTTCCATTACTCAAGTTCATTTTATCCCAGGGAATTCCTACTCTTCCACCTGTGTACATACTTCTCCACCCCCAAGTACTGTACTTCCATTGGGTTTAGACTTTTTTAGGCTTTATTAAGTCTAAGCAATTAATAACCACCATACCTTTAGGAAAGTTGTAGCAGGAAAATATATCAAAACAAGGAAGTAGACATATGAAACTTATAGGAGATAAAATCACAACCAGAATAAAAGCTTTTGTTAAAACCTGTGAAGTCTATTCTCAAAGTTGTAATGGTAGAAATTGAATCCAGTTAAAAAAAAAATAGAGGTGGCTATAAAAGGAGAATGTTCATTAAAAAATCAACAAAGAGCTGTTGAGAATTTAAAATATGATAGGTGAACTTTTAAATTCTGAGTGAAAATGTGCAGGAAAATAGAATAAAATTAGAAGTTGTATTAGAAAGATAAATTGAAGCAAGGAGGTTCAATAACAAATTAGTATCATTCTAAGAAAAGAAAAACAGACTGTGTATAATGTTACAGTGGTGGGGCATAGAAAGGGTTGGAATAGTGAATAAGAAATAACTGTTACAAAAATTTTGTTTTAGAACTAAAGGACAACAGTTTCTAGATTGACTAGGGTCACCAGTTACCTAATACAATGGTTAGGAAAATGCTTTCCTCATGATACATTATTGTGAAATTTTGGACTGTCACAGGTGAGGAGAAAATCCCACAGTTTCCAGAGAAATTATAGACCCCATACAAAGGATTGGCCTTCAAGCTGATCGGGCCTTCTTAACATCATTGATGTATAAGTGACTGTGGAAAAGAGTATCTTAGTATATATCAAGTAAAACAGTTACTAACCTGGAATTCCGTACCCTGCTAACCTGTTAAATGTGAAAATAAAATGAAGCTACTTCTCAGCTATACTGGTTTTGAAACATGTTTCTTCCCCTGAACATTTTCTCAAGAGATGGCAGGAAGATATTCTCAAGCATAAATCAATAAATAGGAAAACATGGGATGCAGGAAATGGAACTTCAACCTAGAAAGAAAGAGGAAATAATTACATCTCAGGATGGTGTTTGGGGAATACTAAAGTGAAATGAAGGGGATTTCCAAAATGACATTGTACAGCATGCTTTAGAAGCAATGGAATAATCTGATAAAAAATAGTAAAATTAACAGCAGCAAAGACAATAAGGAGAAGTAAACTGTTTACTCCTGTTTTTGACCATGTTTTGACTACATTTCTGTCAGAGTGTTCAAGAAATACTGATGAATACAAAGAAAAGCAAACCAAAACACATACAAATACACGACCTAGGGCTTCCTTAATGGAGAATGCCCTCAAAAACAGTGACATCAGAGAAAAATTGGAGTCTTGTCCATGGTTCAGTTTTGAATAATACTGGCTTAAAATTGTGATAGAACTCTTAAAAGACTGTGCAAGTGAGTATATGTGTGTGTTTTATTTTGTTTCACAAGGAATAACTGGTATATTTATTAGAAAAGAAAGAGAGTTTAAATCCTTCTTTTTTCCTCTTAGGAAAGTACTACCCACTATCCAAAATTGAGAAATCAAAAATAGCACTTTGAGCACATTTTTTAGAAGTATTATGATAAATATCATACCATGAAATCAGCCAACTGTTTAGAGTGGTTCTCAGATTTAGGCAGGTGTGTGTTACTAAAGTGTATTTGGTTTGTCAAGGTATATATTTACTTGATAACAATGAAGATGAATTGTTAAATGACATAATAGAAACAAGGAAAGCATCCAGTAAGTTTTCATGAGGACCAAATTGGCACATATTCAAAATGTGGCCTGAAACTAACTTGACATTTTTTGCTAATTTAGATTTTGTATCAACAAATGCCTTTCCAAGCCTGTTTTTTAATCCAGTGAAAGGATAAATTAATAATGTACAAATCTCTCATCTTAAGGACATTGTAATATTTTCTCTAAGTTTTTAAAAGTGAGGCCGACATTAATGTGTATTCAGAGATGTATACAGAAATGAAACGACGCAGTTCCCCCCTCAGATCTTCTGTAAGTCTGTTGCATCCACTTTTCATTCTTCTATGAGACACTCTGGCTGCACTTCCTTTCAATTCTCTTTCAAATTATCCGCTTTACTCCTGTCCCACTGAGATCTTATTAAGTGAGTGTTGAACTGATCTGAGAAACAAACTATTTTATGTAAGAGCACAAAGGAGCTAATTATAGCTCAGTGACTTTATATTGTAGCATGTACGCATTCTGGCAAGTTGGCTACTGAAGGAAGGGATCTAATGATGAGAATTGCAAAGGCTAGGACTGTCCAGGACCTATTTCTGGCCAATGGGTCCCTCAGACCATCTCTCTCACTTTCCTATGCATGGGGCAAGTGCCCTTTTGTTGTGTGATTTTTCAGACACACACCAGAAGAGATTTCCAGTCCTTGTTTGTTTTTAATAAAGATAGATTACTCTGTAGTATTTTTTTTTCCCCTCATTAAACAGTCAAGGACTGTTTAGTCTTTTGAACTTGGACGGTTTAGGCAGATGCACTGTGAAACTTCATAGCAATCTCTCTTTTCTCGTTGGGCTGCTTATCAAGTGATCATTTATTCATAAATACTTGAGCACCCACATGTCCCATGTCAGGCACTCACAGTACCAGTATCCCTAGACCCTTCTACAAAAGCAGGAACTCTGAATATCAAGAGATGGTGAGGATACATAGTGTGGCATTAGGTTCCATGTTTAATACGAGAGTGTATGTTGTTCAGTTGCTGAGTTGTGTCCTACTCCTTACAACCCCATGGACCGCAGCACTCCAGGCCTCCCTGTTCTTCACATCTGCCGAAGTTTGCTCAAATTCATGTTCATCGAGTCGGTGATGCCATCCAACCATCTCATCCTTGCTTGCCCCCTCCTCTTCCTGCCTTCCATCTTTCCCAGCTTTAGGGTTTTGGGGTTTATTTACTATACTTCTTTTCCTGACATTTTTTTAGGCTTTTAAGTTTTATAGAAATGACATTTAAAAAATATTTTTAAAGTTTTTTTTTTTTCCCTCAAAGTATTTCCATTGTCTGTTTTTTACTTTGTATCTACCAAACACATATGGACTTAACTATCAACCTTGTTCTATATGAAAAATTACAGAGGAATCTACTTACCAGAGGGAGGGGACTTTTCTAAACTTTATTTGAAACATGGCTGCTAATGTGCTGGGCCTTTTAAAAGTCTAGTAGTATTCTATTTTATTGGTTATATGTGAAGCTTGATTATTAAAAAAAAAAATCCTTGTGTCTTCTGGCTAACAACTGTTTATGATATGAACAACTCTCTCTTTTTGAGAAATGACATATTTTTGAAGTAAAGTTTTATAATAAAATAGCGATGTGATGTTTTATTACTATATTTTACATATTTTTTGTGTCTTAAAGATGAGAAACTGATCTTGGGAACAGGACAGGACAAAATTCAGTTTTGCAGAAATGGAGCTCAGGAAATATTTCAAACTTAAACTCCCTAACATTCTAGTCCTCCATATGAAATATTCTCAAGTATCCTTGATTTTCATAATGTCCAACTCAAAGCCCCATAAATCAAAAGAATCTGGGCCTAAAATTTTAATGCTCAAAATTATAGACTAAATGATAATTAAATGGCTATTTGTCAGTATACTTTGCTTCTCTTAACAAATGTTAGAAATAATATTTATACCTTTATTACAATATGATGTTATGACACATTGTTTAGGTGGAAAATTTTTACTGGTGAGTTTAAACCTATTTTTTAATTTACAAATCAAAAATGAGTTTTAATTGATGCAGTGATAGTCATATATAAAAGGTAAACATGACTTAGCAATAATATTCAGTCATTTCAAGCTATTTCTTTTTTTACAGTTACTTTAGACATTTTGGAAATTAGCAGCTAACAGTATTCTAACATAGGTCAATACTGATTGTCCTGTGTGTGTGTGTGTGTGTGTGTGTGTGTCCTGCTATTGTTTTAGATTTTCCAGCTTGAGTAGATAGATCGTGCAATGAACTGAGGATCTGTGTCTCCCAAATGTCATCAGTTGAGATCTAATCTCCAGTGTGATAGTATTTAAGGTGGGACCTTTGGAAGATGGTTTGGTCTTTAGGGCAGAGACTTCCTGTGTGGGATTAATGCATTTTTTAAAAAAAGGAACTTGACTTTCATATAAATGTTTAGTGGTGTGAGATGTGTGTGTAATATATTTGCATCTGATAGAAGAGATCTTAGTTCTGTACAAATGAGGTACTATTACATAACTGTATTCCTTTAACTATTAACTTTAATAATCACATATGACACTTATGCAGTTTCTTTGTAAAGTAGTTCTAGGTAATTATGCCAATCTGATTTGAGATTAAGCACTATTAGAAATCATAGGAACAAAAGGATGTTTTTACAATAATTCACCAAGCTATTCCCAAGGACACAGTTTTTGGTATTTTGTCGATTTTTTCAAAAACTAGATTTTACTGATCCAAGAAATATTTCTCCAGTTGAATAATTCACATTCCAATTAAAGTTCATTTCCAATTTCAGTTTCTTTACAAAGCTCTCTCTGTCCCGTTAAAGGCTGTTTAGTTCCCTGAGCTGCTTTGCTATTTTGTGGTGCAGCAGATAAACTATCCTGATGCAATAACACTGATCCGCTGACAGTGTGTATTATGCAATGTTTATAACTTTTGTTATTGTTCCCTTTGGGTGTCTCTCACCCCCTGACCAGACTGACTGCATGAGAGCAGGGGTCCTATGGACTGGTAGAACTTAAGGGCTAGTTAATATTTATTGAGCATCTAAATTAGTGAATGGATAATTAAATGAATGAACAGATGGATAAATAAAATTTACTTAAAAGTTAATTTGAGACTTCAAGAATATGAAGCATATATATTTTATAATAGTTTAAACTTTTGATATGATGTATTAAAACAATTGTGTTTCATCCAGAAATATGTTTATGAATGATACAAATGGTCTCCTTGAAGTCTTCTTAGAAATTTAAATGTCACTAACTTGTTTCAGTTCAGTTCAGTTCAGTTGCTCAGTTGTGTCCGACTCTTTGTGACCCCATTAACCGCAGTATGCCAGCCCTCCCTATTCATCCCCAACTCCCGAAGTTCACCAAACCCATGTCCATCGAGTCAGTGATGCCATCCAACCATCTCATCCTCTGTCGTCCCCTCTCCTTCTGCCCTCAATCTTTCCCAGCATCAGGGTCTTTTCCAATGAGTCAGTTCTTCGCATCAGGTGGCCAAAGTATTGGAGTTTCAGCTTCAACATCAGTCCTTCCAATGAACACCCAGGACTGATCTCCTTTAGGGTGGACTGGTTGGATCTCCTTGCAATCCAAGGGACTCTCAAGACTCTTCTCCAACACCACAGTTCAAAAGCATCAATTAGTTGGTGGTCAACTTTCTTTAGAGTCCAACTCTCACATCCATATATGACCACTGGAAAAACCATAGCCTTGACTGACTTGTCTACATTAGATAATTTGAAATTAAAGCTTGGTATAAAAGTGTGGTCAGATTCCATATTCCAGTTCCAGTAAGGACTCTGTGGATTGTAGCCTGCCAGGCTCCTCTGTCCATAGGATTCTCCAGGCAAGAATACTGCAGTGGGTTGCCATTCCCTTCCCCAGAGGATCTTCTTGACCCAGAGATTGAACCCAGGTCTCCTGCATTAGACAGATTCATTACATCTGAGCTTCCAGGGAACCCAATAAGGAACTGACCTACTCTTAAATCTATATTGTAGAATAGAAATAATGCCATATTTAAAAGGAAATTTTTGAGGCAAGTCTTTTACAAATGATCATATATTTTGCTTTTATCCATAGATAATTTTATTGTTAAAGAGTCATATGACGAGGCACAAAACAGATGTACATTTTAATGAATTATGTTTATATATATGCCTGTGTAACCATGGTTCCAGGAAGAAACATAGTGTTGTTACACCAAAAGTGCCCACCAACCACAACACTCTTTACCCTGCCTAAGAATAACCTCTGAGTTTTTAAACAATAATTTATTTTCTTTATGTTTGCAGACCCAACATTTTCAATCATCCTTTTTAACCTGAGATTATATCACTCCTTACTACAATTTGGTCTTGCAGATTTTCGAAACATACTAATGGAATCAAACATGGCCCATCTTGTTTGTACATTTGGGGTACGCATATTTTTTTACTAATTTATAAGATACTGAAATAAAAGTATACCATATTCATTTTTTCCATTTAACTGATGAACATATGAGTTCCTTCTAGTTTGGGGCTTTTGTAAGTAATGTTGCAAATACCACTCATGTTGATGTGTTCTGAAATACACGTGAACCCATTTTGGAGGGTATGTACCTGTGAATAAGTCATAGGGAGTCATCATTGCCTCTAGTGAATAAGATCAAGCTGTCTTCTAAAGTGGTTGTACCAGTCTTCACTTCCATGACCAGTGCCAGAGAGGGCTTTTTGTCATATATTTTTGCTTACATGGGGGCATCTCCAGTCCTTTCTGTTTTCTTCTGGTATGCTGCTGCTGCTGCTGCTGCTGAAGTCGCTTCAGTCGTGTCCGATGGACTACAGCCTACCAGGCTCCTCCATCCCTGGGGTTTTCCAGGCAAGAACACTGGAGTGGGTTGCCATCGCCTTCTCCATCTTCTGGTATATGTGCTTTTATCTATTTTGCTTCTTAAGTTCAGGCTAATAGTACATGGTAATACATATTGAAGTGTTATTACATTTAGCAAAGCATCCGTTTTTACCTTTTTAAATTTCTCTAATGTTTAAATTGGGCTAATGCTTGTAAATTACTTAATATCCAGCACTTAATAATTAAGCAAAATTATTTTCTGAAACACTTCTTCCTTCATCTATTTTTGCCTTTGCCAGATCAAATACCATCATTTAGAATATAAGCATAAATTAAAAAAGTATCCTGTTAACCTCCCAGTGAGTTATTTTTTTTCAACGAGCATCTTTCTCTGTTTCAAAAGGTACTTTTTTCCCAAAGTAAATTACTTTATTAGGAAAAAAGTTAAATACACAGCACGTGTGTATAGTTTCTCATTTTTATTTGTCATAAAATATGTTGAAATGTAAAATATTTGTCTGAATTTTCTTCCCAATGCATTTCTTGAAGTTATGAGAACCAAATTTCATAAACATCTTTCTATTGATACTTCCTCAATGTCTGGTGATTCTTCGTTCCTGTTATACCTAAATTAGGCAATATTAAAAAGTTCTGATCTTTATAGGCGATAACAATCTTGTTATTAAGCAGACTTTGGAAGAGCTAAATGTTATTTTCTAGGAATGCAAAAAATATCAAAATGATGCAGGATTTGTTCTGCAGCAGCTTTTCCCAAGCCAGGCTTTCTACGTTTCTCAGAACAGTGACTTCAATGTTTTTGCTGATTTGTTTATAAGATAAACCAATTTGTTAAATTTGGTAATATTTTTAGCTGGTTTTTTGCCACAGGGTAAACATGTGGCTGTCAGGCCTTCTGCAAACCCGGACAGAGAAACATTGGTCAAGAGCTGTTTTTAGTTCCCCAGTTCACTAAAAACTTCCAAACATGCTGACCTTTCTCTCCCAGTCCTGTAGGTTCCATCCCTTCCATCTGTTCTCTGCCCAGTTTGTATTTTGTCTGCTACAACTTCTTCTGCTTAATTTTGGAAACTGTGATGTATCCACTCATATTTCATCTTCTGGAGAGGCCTTGGAGTATCTTGTTCTTGATATTTCCTTCTTGATTTATTTTGTTGTGTAGAAATTTATCTTTTTCCTCTTTCCTGAAACTCTAATGGGATTTTATTAAAGAGAAGCAATAAACTCACATTCTGAACATATCTTACTGGTTTCGGATAGAAACTCATTTATTTGTTTTACCATTGGTGGAAAACTTAGAGAATCAGACAGATGTCTTCTTCAATCAGCATCTTGTTTTACCCATTAGTATTCACAGATAGGACCCTTGTCACATTTCTTGGCTTAATATTGTCATATGCAACTGGATTTTTTTTTTTTTGCATTTTATATATAATTTTGAGAAGTATACCAACAAGTCAGAAGGGACAGTCAATTTCTTAAGTACATTCGGCACTGATTTCTTTTGCCAGTTACATTTTGTTTTGTATTCCTAATGAACACATTTCATTTTAGTCTATGCTAAACAATGAAAGCATGCTGCTGCTGCTAAGTCGCTTCAGTTGTGTCCAACTCTGTGCGACCCCATAGACGGCAGCCCACCAGGCTCCCCCGTCCCTGGGATTCTCCAGGCAAGAACACTGGAGTGGGTTGCCATTTCCTTCTCCTATGAAAGCATGGGGATTAACCAAATTTTAAACACTTATCCTCAGTCATCTATAAAATCTTCTGGGGCTAGAGCTGTTTGAGGCTGGTTTCACTTTGATAACTTTCTCATTTTTTTTCCCTCATTTGGCTATGCTCACATATTCCACAAAAGTAACATAAGGAGCTATTCTTGTGTAAAAAGCTTGTGCAGGTTGTATATGGAGTATACATGTACATGTACATGGAATATACATGGAATAAAACATGAAGCAAGACCCCTGTACATACACGTATGTACACTCTGGACTTTCACACATGTTCTTTCTCTCTGCATTTCCCTCTTTCTTTCCCAACTTCTCTTCTCATAGGTGATGGTTTTTATCCTTCCTCTCATTTTTCTGACTGTGTGTGTTCAGACACTTCAGTCATGTCCGACTTTGTGTGACCCCATGGTCTTGACTTAGTCTACTAGGCTCCTCTGTCCATGGGATTTTCCAGGCAAGAATACTGGGGTGGGTTGCCATTCCCTCCTCCGGTATCTTCCTGACCCAGGGATTAGAACCCGCATCTTCTGTGTCTCCTGCATTGCAAGCAAATTCTTTACCACTGGGCCATCGGAAAAGCCCCTCCTGTTTCTGTACATTTCTACATATCAGTGTTGTTCTGTGCTCCCCAGAGTCATTCCAATTACATTTCCCTTACAGGCTGACTTTGAAGAGCTCTCCATGTCTTTTTGTGTAACCTTATCTTTTGTTGTCATACTTCATTTTTATTGGCACTTTTTTTGTGTGATTTATGGCATTTATTTTGTGTTTCCGACGTATCTTGCTTCTTGTTTGTTACCTTTTATATGTAATTAGATGTTTTAGTGTCACTTGTCTAGTCTTTTGAAATTTTGTACTTTATTTCTTGTTCTCTAAAGAATATTGTTATATTTAACAAAATTAGTGTCTACAATTAATTGTCGTTTTTGTTGTCTGCAATCCCAGTCTGAGCATGCTTTCCCTACTCTCAGTCCAAACTCCCCAGTTCTGTCCTAGGGGTCATATGGGAATGAACAAAGCCTTGTGGCACCATTTTTGTTTTAAGTTCTGTACTTCAGTTTTCCCTTTACCTGTCGCTGTCTCTTAAAATGTAAATGTTCCTTTGGGCAATGAATCTTTCTGTTTCTCCCCTGCAAACCTGTTTTGTTGGCATCCTTTTGAAGGCTAGTTTCCCAGAGAATTGAATTCTATGTTCAAAACACCTTTTAATAAGAAATTTGACAGCATCATAAGTGTCCTATATTGCTGAGGATAATTCTTATAATTCTGAAGCAAATCTGTCTATTGTTTCCTTGTCACATTCTTGGTTTAACTTTTATCTTTTCTTCCCTAGTCATTATATTCTTAAATACTTCAGGATTCTTACTTCTTTTATCTGCACAAATCTTCCCATTGTTTTTACACTTTAACAGCCTAAGTGGCCTTAAAATGACTAAGTAAGAACCATTTTCCTCTTAAATATTTTAAAAACTCAATTGTCATGCAGCATTTAGTGATAATTGTGTGCCTTTTTGTTCATAACACCTTTTATAGCTTAAGTATTTTCTCTGCTTATATGAGTATGAGCATTTCTCTCTTCTGTTAGGATTTTCCCCAAGTATACCTAGATATGAATCCCTTTACATTTATTTTGCTTTCCCATGAGCCTTTTCAGTTTGCCTACCACAATTTTTTTTTCTTTTCACCCCACTGACCTTGTCTTTAGCTGTCCTACCATCTTTTATTGCATCTCTTTTGTCTGTCCTGCTTTCTTCTTTTAAAAGACCTGTAATTATAGGCTTCAAGTTCCATGGATTGTCCTGCATGCCGACTCTGCGTTCTCAATAGTTCCATGTCTTCCTCCTCTGATTTTAAAAGAGTATTTCTTAAGTAAGTCATCTAGTTCTGTTTTAATTTTTTGAGGTGTCTTTTCTACTCTAATCAACTGTTCAATTAAAGAAATATCACTGTTATTCAGACACACACACAGCCTTCATCCATATAATTATTGCCTGGACAAGGACAAAACCTAAAACTGGCTGACAGAGGTGAGGAATAAAGTATAGCAATTTATTGATGTACATAGTTTTATACTTCCATGCTCAAACTTAATTCCTGCATAACATCCAGTACGAGATTTTAGGCTGGGGTTGATAGTATTTATTTAACCAAACATTGTGGAATATTAGATGTTTTATTGCTCTTGGTGCTTCAAATGGCTGATTTTATCTAATTTTCATGAGAACATTTCCATCTCCAATTTATAAATATGCAACTTGTCAAGGGACACAGGACTGTTTTAGGACTCCAAAGTGTTTTATGTCAGGTTATCCTTGTTTGAAGAAACTTTAAAAATAAAATGATGCTTATTAAAAAAAGCCTACCTTTAGAAGGATAAGTATAAACTATAGCCAATTTGAAAGCTTTCCTATAATTTAATTAACAATTGAGATTGTAAAATATTTTCAGCTTTTACTAACTTGTAAGTTAAAAGACACTCACTCCTTGGAAGAAAAAAATATGACTAACCTAGACAGCATATTAAAAAGCAGACATTGCTTTGCCGACAAAGATCTGTATAGTCAAAGCTATAGTCTTTCCAGTAGTCATATACAGGTTTGAGTTGGACCATAAAGAAGGCTGGGTGCTGAAGAACTGATGCTTTTGAGTTGTGCTGCTGGAGAAGGAGAGTCCCTTGAATAGCGAAGTTATCAAACCAGTAAATCTTAAAGGGAATCAACCCTGAATATTCATTGCAAGGGCTGATGCTGAATCTCCAATACTTTGGCCATTGATGCGAAGTGCTGACTCTTTGGAAAAAACCCTGATGCTGGGAAAGATTGAAAGCAAAGGAGAAGGGGTAGCAGAGGACGAGATGGTTGGATGGCATCACCAACTCAATGAACCTGAAATGAGCAAATGTCAGGAGATAGTGAAGAACGGGAACCTGGCACCCTGCAGTCCATGGAGTAGCAAAGAGTCAAACACAACGTAGCAACTGAGCAACAGCGGCAAAATACATACTTTAGATTTCAGTATCATAAACTTTGTAGAAAATAATTAGCCAGGAGGTACTTAGTGTGAATACTTGTAAATACCTATGTTTTAAACATCTAAGCTTGTTTAGAAATTCATTGAAGAACCACTGTGCATAATTTTAGCATTGGCCATTAAGTAAACTTTCTTTACAAGATTAAAAGTTATATAAAATCCAGCAAAGCAAACTTTACAGAGACAGCAAGAATGCTGTAAAAACTTAATGGGGGAACTGTAAGTGTCCTACAAAGGAATATTCTTTTAAACGTCTTATTTACTCTTTTAAAATAAAAAAAGGAATGCATGTTTACTGAACTCTACATTATAAGCTCTATTAGAAACAAACTTATAAGATGATGGTATGACACTCCTTTGCTCTCATGAGAAAACAGAGTTTCTAAGGAATAAATGACTGATCAAAATTAATTGAATAATGTTATTGTTCAGTTACTCAATCGTGTCTGACTCTTTGTGACCCCATCGACTGCAGCACGCCAGGCTTCCCTGTCCTACACCATCTCCCAGAACTTGCTCAAACTGATGTCCATTGAGTCTATGATGCCATCCAACCATCTCATGCTCTGTCATCCCCTTATACTCCTGCCATCAGTCTTTACTAGCGTCAGAATCTTTTCTGTTGAGCTGGTTCTTCAAATCAGGTGGCCAAAGGATTGGAGCTTCCGTTTTAGCATCAGTTCTTCCAATGAATATCCAGAGTTGATTTCCTTGGTTTGATCTCTTTGTTATCCAAGGGAGTCTCAAAAGTCTTCTCCAACACCACAGTTTAAAATTGAATAATGAATGACCACTAATTTTCAAGCCTGATGTATGTCATCTCTCTCCATCAATCTTTGTTCTTCCTCACATAGCAGTGTTTTAAAACCTAGAAATCCAAAATATTAAGCTTAACACTAATACTTGACTCTTCAATCTCACTTAAAATAGAAAGATTTCATCTCATTAGAACTGATTCAAATTTATTCTTTTTAATGGCAGAGTAATACTCCATTGTGTATATATGCCACAGCTTGCTTATCCATTCATCTGTTGATGGACATCTAGGTTGTTTCCATGTCCTGGCTATTATAAACAGTGCTGCGATGAACATTGGGGTACATGTGTCTCTTTCGATTCTGGTTTCCTTGGTGTGTATGCCCAGCAGTGGGATTGCTGGGTCATAAGGCAGTTCTATTTGCAATTTTTTAAGGAATCTCCATACTGTTTTCCACAGTGGCTGTACTAGTTTACATTCCCACCAACAGTGTAAGAGNAGGATTGATGTTGAAGCTGTAACTCCAATACTTTGGCCACCTGATACGAAGAGCTGACTCATTTGAAAAGACCCTGATGCTGGGAAAGATTAAGGGCAGGAGGAGAAGGGGACAACAGAGGATGAGATGGCTGGATGGCATCACCGACTCAATGAACATGGGTTTGGGTGGACTCCGGGAGTTGGTGATGGACAGGGAGACCTGGTGTGCTGCAGTAATGGGGTTGCAAAGAGTAGAACACGAATGAGAGACTGAACTGAACTGAATGGAATCATTTTGAATCTTTTACTTTAGCACCAACTGGTGGGAACATGCCTTTAGTGACAGTGCAGTGCCTGCCTTAGTGTTTTTAGCTCCAATGGCAACCCACTCCACTCTTGCCTGGAGAATCCCATGGACAGGGGAGCTTGGTGGGCTACAGTCCACGGGTCGCAAAGAGTCGGACACGACTGAGCAACTTCATTTACTGAATTAACGATTCATTGGCTACCTGTTTTCTCTTTTCAGAAGATTTAAGTGAAAAGAGTCTCCGTCAGGGATGCAGCTTTCTACAGACAGTATGATTCAGGCTTTGGCTCTTGTCAGTTGTGGGTGCTTATTGTGTTCCTGACTCGTTTCGAACATTTTTACCTTTTATCAGTAATGCATCATTTGTAGGTGCTAAGGCCCACTGGTGTAAGTTTGCAGCTAGAGGTGGATTGACAAGGAACTTTAGTTAGTTTCCAAAGTTTCTATCTAAAGCTTGATAGTTTAACCTGCCTATTTTCCCCTCTATCTTCTGACTTAGAAATATGGAGAAAAAAAAAAAAGTTGAAAAGGATCATAGGAATAATTTGCCCCATTTTACAGATGTTTAAGGTGGTGCTTTTTCATACTATTCATACTATTTATGGGGTTCTCAAGGCAATAATTCCAGCTGAGCTATTTCAAATCCTAAAAGATGATGCTGTGAAAGTGCTGCACTCAATATGCCAGCAAAATTGGAAAACACAGCAGTGGCCACAGGACTGGAAAAGGTCAGTTTTCATCCCAGTCTCAAAGAAAGGCAATGCCAAAGAATGCTGAAACTACCGCACAACTGCATTGATTCACAGGCTAGTAAAGTAATGCTCAAAATTCTCCAAGCCAGGCTTCAACAGTACATGAACCATGACCTTCCAGATGTTCAGTTGGATTTAGAAAAGGCAGAGGAACCAGAGATCGAATTGCCAACATCTGCTAGATCATCGAAAAAGCAAGAGAGTTCCAGAAAAACGTCTACCTCTGTTTTATTGACTACACAAAAGCCATTGACTGTGTGGATCATAACAAACTGTGGAAAATTCTATAAGAGACGGGAATACCAAACCACCTGACCTGCCTCTTGAGAAATCTGTATGCAGGTCAGGAAGCAACAGATCTGGACATGGAACAACAGACTGGTTCCAAATCGGGAAAGGAGTACATCAAGGCTGTATATTGTCACCCTGTTTATTTAACTTATATGCAGAGTACCTCATAAGAAATTCTGGGCTGGATAAAGCACAAGCTGGATCAAGATTGCCAGGAGAAATATCAATAACCTCAGAAATGCAGATGATACCACCCTTATGGCAGAAAGTCAAAAAGAACTAAGGATCCTCTTGATGAAAGTGAAAGACAGTGAAAAAGCTGGCTTAAAACTCAGTGTTCATGGCATCCGATCCCATCACCCCATGGCAGATAGATGGGGAAACAGTGGAAACTGTGGCTGACTTTATTTTTCTGGGCTCCAAAATCACTGCAGATGGTGATTGCAGCCATGAAATTAAAAGATGCTTGCTCCTTGGAAGAAAAGTTATGACCAACGTAGATAACATATTAAAAAGCAGAGACATTGTCAACAAAGATCCATCTAGTCAAAGCTATCCTTTTTCCAGTAGTCAGATATGGATGTGAGAGTTGGAATATAAAGAAAGATGAGCAATGAAGAATTAATCCTTTTGAACTGTGACCATAANGATAACATATTAAAAAGCAGAGACATTGTCAACAAAGATCCATCTAGTCAAAGCTATCCTTTTTCCAGTAGTCAGATATGGATGTGAGAGTTGGAATATAAAGAAAGATGAGCAATGAAGAATTAATCCTTTTGAACTGTGACCATAATCCTATTACTCAAAGATGAGCATTCGATCTTCCCAAACCTTATTTTTCTATGCATTAACATAGACTGTAGGCTATAGTCCATGGCGACTTCACTTTCACTTTTCACTTTCATGTACTGGAAAAGGAAATGGCAACCCACTCCACTGTTCTTGCCTGGAGAATCCCAGGGATGGTGGAGCCTTGTGGGCTGCCATCTGTAGGGTCGCAGAGAGTCGGACACGACTGAAGCGACTTCGCAGCAGCAGCAGCATACGTGATAACGTAAATAGGGGGCGAGGAAAGGCAATTTCGACAAGGAACCCTACACATGTTCAGCGAAATGGGCAGTATGGAACAATCTCAAGATTTTCTTCCGAGTATCCCGAACAGGATTTCTCAGAATTTCCCAAAATGTTGGTAAGTCCCTTAAATTAATAAAAAACAAACTAAACCTCCAAGCGACGAAGGGATGCCAACCTGTCCTAGGCTGCGAGCTGGGCAGAAGAGAGAGGGCGTTCGCAAGATTGAGGACACTCGCCCGAGGAGTGTCCTCACCCTGAAAGGATCAGGCTCTCAGTCCCACCCATGGCTCACCCCCATCCCAGGGAGGTCCGCAGATGCTCCCCACGGAAAGGACGCGGGGAGCCGCAGCCGCTGCGATTCAGCCCAGCGCGCCCGGAAGCCAACAGCTGTTCCCGGACAAGGAGAGGGAAGTGCAGCGGCCGGCGCCCGCCGGGACGCGGGGCGCCCCTCTCTCCGGGGAGGAGGGCGCGGGCGCGGGCCTTTACCTGTTTCATCTTCCCAAGGCTCGGGGCGGGCAGGCGGGGACAGCGCTCGGCACCTCCCTCCCTCCTCCTTCACCGGCCGGTCTTCACACAAGTCTTGAATTCTTTTATCCGCTCTTTTCCCCGCCTCCAAAAAAGATCGACTCCGAAGCCGGAGTTGTTCTGCGGCACTCCACAGGAGCGTTCACTGCAAGGGCCGAGGGCTGGGGTTGAAGCTTGGGCAGCTGCAACCGCTGGGTCGCAGTAAAGGGGTCCACGACCCAGGACTTGCAGCAGGACGAAAACAGCCAATCAGAACGAGGACAGAGAGAGACAACCCAATCTGGGAGCCAGGCTGAGAGTGGGGGCGGGAACAAGGGCTGAGGTAGACTCAGGTCTGGGGCTGGGCGGGGGCAGTTTCCTTGCTGCTGCTGCTGCGCTGAGAGTCCTCTAGCCAGGTAGGGTGTGTGTTGTGGGGAGAGGTAAGTATCTGTGTGGCTTCTAATGGAGAGGATCCGCACAGCCTGGAAAAATGGAGGTGGGCTAGAAGGAAGATACCTGGGAGGCAACCTTGTAGGGAGAAAAGAGATTTCAGAGACCAAGAGAAGAGGGAGCTGGGAAAACAAAGAAAGTTTGTAGGGACAGAACGAGTGAATCGATGAACGAATGAGTGGCCACTCTGAGCCTGGCACAATGCGAGGAAGCTTTGCTTTCTAAGTTGATTCTTATAATAACCCTTGGCATGGGTCATTTTAATCTTCATTTTGCAGGTAAGGAAACTTAAGCTGTAAAGCGTGAATTACTTGCCAGTGGTCACACAGCTACTGAATGGTGAGACCAGGAAAGGAACCACTCACTCCCGACTCTACTAAACACCACACCTTTCCTGGCCTGGGTCAGGGCAAAATGGGGGAATACAGGTTGGATTCTCTCAGAGGCCCTCAAAAGCTTTGAGGAAGCCGTGCCGAGGGACTGGCAGAGCCATCTGTAAGAGTGCTCAGGCTCGGCCTTCACCCGCTATCTTCTGGAGTTTCCGAGAGCTTCTGTGAAACGGGCATAAGTTCTGTCAAAGAGGGCAGCCATCCATGCAGCTTTTCTGACCCTGAGAGCTTAAGTCTCCTACTGAGGGAGGGAGAGAAAAC
>SJYV01026573.1:269973-295484 GCA_006410875.1 Neotragus pygmaeus | reverse complement strand
CGCTCTTCTCCTGTCTTTGGATCAACGTGCCCTCAGGCTTCAAAGAAGGATTTTCCTGCTATCTTCTAAATAAAAGAGAGCTGTAACACTGAGCTGTAACGCTGATTTGTCTAAGAGCTATAACATGGTCCATTTGAGACCTGAGAGCTATAACACGGTCTATCCAAGACCTGAGAGCTGCGACACGCGGAGGGGGCTTTAATGTCCGTCACTCCAAATCTTTGTTGTGACGAGACAAAGAACCGAGGAACATACACTCGCGTGACACCATGAAGTGATGGACCAGATGCCACGGTCTTATTCTGCTGAATCAAGGTCATAAATAGCTGGGGGAAGGGGAACCTTCCCTCCAAACGGTCTCAGAAATTATTCTCCCTTGTTGAAAATAACAAACTAGGATCCGAGTATCAAATTGATGTTAAAATTAGCCTATTGCTAATTAAAATACTTTAATAAAGAAAGGGTACATTTCATTGTGTTTGAGGATGGACGAGAAATAATAGATAAGAAAATGTTTGAATAACCATAATCTTATTACTCAAAGATGAGCATTCGATCTTTCCAAATCTTATATTTCTATGCATTAACATACGTGATAACATAAATAGAGGGCGAGGAAAGGCACTTCCGACAAGGATCCCCTACACATGTTCAGCGAAATGGGCAGTATGGAACAATCTCAAGGTTTTCTTCTGAGTATCCCCAACAGGATTTCTCAGAATTTCCCAAAATGTTGGGAAATCCGGTAAATTAATAAACAAACAAACAAACAAACAAACAAACTAAACCTCCAAGCGACGAAGGGATGCCAACCTGTTCTAGGCTGTGAGCTGGGCAGAAGAGATAGGGCGATCAGAAGATTGAGGGCACTCCCCCGAGGAGTGTCCTCACCCTGAAAGGATCAGGCTCTCAGTCCCACCCATGGCTCACCCCCATCCCAGGGAGGTCCGCAGATGCTCCCCACGGAAAGGACGCCAGGAGCCGCAGCCGCTGCGATTCAGCCCAGCGCGCCCGGAAGCCAACAGCTGTTCCCGGACAAGGAGAGGGAAGTGCAGCGGCCGGCGCCCGCCGGGACGCGGGGCGCCCCTCTCTCCGGGGAGGAGGGCGCGGGCGCGGGCCTTTACCTGTTTCATCTTCCCAAGGCTCGGGGCGGGCAGGCGGGGACAGCGCTCGGCACCTCCCTCCCTCCTCCTTCACCGGCCGGTCTTCACACAAGTCTTGAATTCTTTTATCCGCTCTTTTCCCCGCCTCCAAAAAAGATCGACTCCGAAGCCGGAGTTGTTCTGCGGCACTCCACAGGAGCGTTCACTGCAAGGGCCGAGGGCTGGGGTTGAAGCTTGGGCAGCTGCAACCGCTGGGTCGCAGTAAAGGGGTCCACGACCCAGGACTTGCAGCAGGACGAAAACAGCCAATCAGAACGAGGACAGAGAGAGACAACCCAATCTGGGAGCCAGGCTGAGAGTGGGGGCGGGAACAAGGGCTGAGGTAGACTCAGGTCTGGGGCTGGGCGGGGGCAGTTTCCTTGCTGCTGCTGCTGCGCTGAGAGTCCTCTAGCCAGGTAGGGTGTGTGTTGTGGGGAGAGGTAAGTATCTGTGTGGCTTCTAATGGAGAGGATCCGCACAGCCTGGAAAAATGGAGGTGGGCTAGAAGGAAGATACCTGGGAGGCAACCTTGTAGGGAGAAAAGAGATTTCAGAGACCAAGAGAAGAGGGAGCTGGGAAAACAAAGAAAGCTTGGTAGGGACAGAACGAGTGAATCGATGAACGAATGAGTGGCCACTCTGAGCCTGGCACAAGGAGAGGTACCTTTGCTTCCTAAGGTGATTCTTATAATAATCCTTGGAATAGGTAATTTTAATCTCCACTTTGCAGATAAGGAAACTTAAGCTGTAAAGTGTGAATTACTTGCCCATGGTCACACAGCTACTGAATAGTGAGACCAGGAAAGGAACCACTCACTCCCGACTCTACTAAACACCACACCTTTCCTGGCCTGGGTCAGGGCAAAATTGGGGAATACAGGTTAGATTCTCTCAGAGGCCCTCAAATGTATTGCGGAAGCCGTGCTGAGGGACTGGCAGAGCCATCTGGAAGAGTGCTCTGATTCTGCCTTCACCCGCTATCTTCTGGAGTTTCGGAAAGCTTCTGTAAAACGGGCATAAGTTCTGTCAAAAAGGGAGGCCATCCATGCAGGTTTTCTGACTCTGAGAGCTTAAGTCTCCTACTGAGGGAGGGAGAGAAAACAATGAGGAGGGAAAGGGAGGGGTGTGTGTGTGTCTTGGTCCATGCTGGAACTGCTAGTGATTCCATCAGGGCTTCATTCTCTCTGGACTTTGACAGAGTCCAGTTTTGTGACCCATTTGCACTGAGACTTCTGTCCACAGACCCTTCTACCTCTGGAACTTTGTTTTTGGTGTGTCACACCGCCTTGCGCCATTACTGATGTTAATATTTCTTTCAGCTGAGTAATGCAGGATTATAACAAAAGGCCTACTGTCAAAGTGACAAAGGAAGCCTGATGATTTATTGCCACTTCAGGCCAAAGAAATTAACCAGACAGTAGATAAACCATGGGTCACATACCAAAGATGAGAAGAATCAATTCCATGATTAGATTTCTATCTACATGGTTTTTATTTAAGCCAAGATAATTTGAATCAGTGCTCAGCAAGGGTTGATCTAACATTTTGTTCCCTTTTTTAATAAAAACTACATACCCCGATGGTATTTTCTATACCACTGAAGACAGGTGGCTATGGTTTGCTTGCTTCTCTCAAAAATGGAAACTTCATCAGTATATTCTCAGTGAGACCATCTTAGAGACCCATAGACCATGATTTGTATCTCAGCTCTTTCATCTATTGACTGTGTAACCTCAAGCAAGTCACTTAATATCTCTGCCAGCCCTCATCTGAAAAGTGTAAATATTAATAGTGTCTCCCGACCATGTTTAAGGATTCAGTGAGATAACAGATAGGTTTTTGGCACAGCACATGGTGTATAGAAATAATCAATAACGGTAATTTCTTTTGCAACCCAACACCAACATAGCTGTTCCTTCTCCATCTAATTTTCTATTTCTCAAGTCACCACAATTTATTTATTTTTGAATATTGTTTTCCTAATTTATGGAACATGGAATCCCTGTGAACCAAAGTAGAGAAAACTTAAAGCATGTAAGTATTTCCCTCAAGCCATAGATGGCACTCAGACGTGCAAGACTTCTCTGTGCTGGGAAGGCTCGATCAGCAGTAGCCAGGCAGGCATCTGTTAGTAGATTTATAATCACCTTTGAGGTACTTGAGAGGTACAAGAGAATGACTTGAAGCACCAGGTTAGAAGTAAAGATCCCAGGGGTCTGATTTCAGCCAAGAGAAGAGAGTTCTGCTTTAGGCTAATCTTTTGGAGAAATTCCTTAGCCGGAAATAAGCATGGTGCCACTTGTTGCACAGTATACTGTTGACTCGCCATTAGTATGATGAAATATTGTGACCAATTTCCAGAAATCGTTCATTAGAGTCCATTCTATTTCTTTGTAGTGATGTTTGGACACCTCCCTCTCCTCTGTTTCCTTTCTTTCCATTTTTCCCACAGGTCTGTCATTTCCACCCACTGCATTATTTAGCCTTTTTTTATTACTCTTGTCAGCACACTTTGAGTTAAGGTAGATATTCAAAGGCAAAGCCAACCCTATGAAGGGTGCCTGGGGATAACCGAGCCTCCAGTACTTGGGAGAGGAATTTATGAAATGGCTGATGAAGTAAGATTAGCACAGCCCGCATGAATGGGACACAGGTTAACTACAGAGCTTATGGTTGAAGCACATTCACCATCTGTGTCTCCTGCCCTTTGCTTTTGTTTCCAAGGCAAAAAGCCCTCTCAGTTGGAGGGGAGCCATGAGCCGATTCCTGAACGTATTACGAAGCTGGGTGATGATGACGTCCATCATAGCCGCGGGTCACTCGCTGCTGAGCTTCCGAGACCACAACTTTCTCTGTGAAAGGATCTACACCAGCAAACCAGACCTGGGTAAGAAAGCAAAGACCTGCATCCTTTGTGGGAGTGGCCTAAACGGTGGTCCCCAGACCTGGCCGTACATCACAGTAACTGTGAAAAACTAAAGCCAAACAAAGCACATATGGCCAGTCCCCTGTCCAGACCTAATTACTGCATCACTCACCCTCTGGATGCGTCACAGGAAGTTCTTTCTAGAAACTTCCCAGGTGATTCTGACTGTGCATAAGCTAGTGATCCTAAGCCACTAGGGTAACACACGTGGTGGATGACAGTTGATCCATTTTGCCTGCAAGCTTCTCTGAATACCTTTAGCTTCACTTTACACTGCCCTTGACAGCTGGTCTGTACAAATATCATTACAAGGACAAGTGAGGACACAGACTTTCTTGATGACTCTGATGCCTGATGAGGAAATCATGAAGAAGGTTTTCCTGTTGCTTCTTTCAGAAATCAGGTCATGGGGCGTTTGGTTTATACCCTACATTGCATATGGAGAACCTAAGGTCCGTCTGGTCAAGGTCTTCTCAATCTAAGGTCTTCTCAAACCGTATCAGTTCGGTTCAGTTCATTTCAGTCGCTCAGTCATGTCCGATTCCTCACGCCAGGCCTCCCTGTTCATTACCATCTCTCGGAGTTCACTCAGACTCAAGTCCATCTAATCCGTGATGCCATCCAGCCATCTCATCCTCGGTCATCCCCCTCTCCTCCTGCCCCCAATACCTCCCAGCNTACTTGTTGCCTGAAATAATTATATATATATTTCTCTAAAAGGAAATATTATAATAAGTAAAAAAAAAATGGAAGTACTTAAAGACATTTCGTCAAAGGAAAAAAAAAAGTGTTATGCACAAAAATGTAACAGGTAGGAAATAGAATTTATATTTTGTTTTACTGTATTTTTATCTTCAAATTATCTGTTAGTTTAATCTTTTGTGGTCTTTCTAAAAGAAGGATTACTAGGACCTTTGCTACATACAAAAATTAATCAATACTGAAATAATATTTGAAACTCTGTACTAATCTTTATTGCACTGTAATCTTTTTTTTAATCTTTTAGCAAATGCAAACACAGAGTTTAAATAGTTGAGATACTACAAATCTCCAAGTAAGCATCACATTGATGAGTGGAAGAAATCAGCATTAGATGATCATTCTTTAGAGAATGAGACATTAATGAATTGGCATTTAAAAAAATTCTAGTTAATGTCTCTAAAATATTATTTTGCATTATATTATTTGTAAGGCAGGCTTTATTCTAAAAAATTAATCATATATAATTATTAAATAAAAGTCTTCTGTGTATAAATGTAAGTGCTCTTATTGAAAAGAAGATTTTTAACAGACTAGGCACACTAAAAAAAAGTATTAATGTGATTTTGTAAGAAAATATTAGGAGCCATTCTTCTCAGTAAAAGCAAAATCCAC
This sequence comes from Neotragus pygmaeus, assembly GCA_006410875.1. NCBI lineage: Eukaryota > Metazoa > Chordata > Mammalia > Artiodactyla > Bovidae > Neotragus > Neotragus pygmaeus. The sequence continues at coordinate 290,043 of SJYV01026573.1, read as the reverse complement.
ATGATCCTTTACTCAAAACTTTCACAAAATTATCTTTTGTATTGTTTCATGTGTGTGTACATGTGCATGTGAAGTCCCTTCAGTTGTGTCTGACTCTTTGCTACCCTATGGACTATAGCCCACCAGGCTCTCTTTCCCTGATATTCTTCAGGCAAGAATACTTGAATTGGTTGCCATGCCTTCCTCCAGGGGATCTTACCAACACAAGGATTGAATCTGTGTCTCTTATGTCTCCTGCATTTGGCAAGTGGGTTCTTTACCACTGAATCCATGTGGGAAGCCCTTGTACTTTTCCAACAGCTGCCAAGGCAACTCATTTTGAAAAATAGAAAAATAATTAATGGCAATCTTCCAGTGAACCAGTGTTCCAAAAGATAGTTTTTCTGTGTTAAAAGAGTGACAATTCATAGACTCATTACCCACTTGCAAATGACTTTAATGAAATAGTTAACTGACTTGAAATTCTTGTATCTGTTGTTTTTGAACAAATACTCATTCTTGGTCATAGATTGAACAATTCTGAAAACCCATCAGACAAGTTACAGGAAAATTGTAACCAATAGGGCTGGATCTTACATACCAATATCTTCAGTTAAGTTTAGTCGCTCTGTCATGTCCAACTCTTTGCGACCCCATGGACTACAGCATGCCAGGCCTCCCTTTCCATCACTAACTCCTGAAGTTTTCTCAAACTCATGTCCATCGAATCGGTGATGCCATCCAACCATCCCATCCTCTGTCGTCCACTTCTCCTCCCGCCTTCAACCTTTCCCAGCATCAGGGTCTTTTCAAATGAGTCAGTTCTTTGCATAAGGTAGCCAAAGTATTGGAGTTTCAGTTTCAGCATCAGTCCTTCCAGTGAACACTCAGGACTGATCTCCTTTAGGATGTACTGATTGGATCTCCTTGCAGTCCAAGGGAATCTCAAGAGTCTTCTCCAACAATGCAGTTCAGAAACATTTATTCTTTGGTGCTTACCTTTCTTTATAGTCCAACTCTCACATCCATACATGATGACTGGAAAAATCATACACTTGACTAGATGAACCTTGGTTGGCAAAGTAATGTTTCTGTTTTTTAATGTGCTGTCTGGGTTGCTCGTATCTTTCCTTCCAAGGAGTAAGCGTCTTTTAATTTCATGGCTACAGCCACCATCTGCAGTAATTTTGGAGCCAAAAAAAGATAAAGTTTCTCACTTTATTCTCACTTTACAAATAGATGTTTCCCCATCTATTTGCCATGAGGTGATGGGACCAGATACCGTGATCTTAGTTTTCTGAATGTTGAGCTTTAAGCCAACTTTTCACTCTCCTCTTTCACTTTCATCAAGAGACTCTTTGGTTCTTCTTCACTTTCTGCCATAAGGGTGGTGTCATCTGCGTATCTGAGGTTATTGATATTTCTCTCAGTAATCCTCAGTCCACCTTGTGCTTCATCCAGCCCAGCGTTTCTCATGATGTACTCTGCATATATTAAATAAGCAGAGTGACAATATACAGCCTTGACATACTCCTTTTCCTATTTGGAATCAGTCTGTTTTGTTGTTCCATGTCCAGTTATGACTGTTGCTTCTTGACCTGCATGCAGATTTCTCAAGAGGCAGATCAGGTGGTCTGGTATTCCCATCTCTTTCAGAATTTTCCACAGTTTGTTGTGATCCACACAGTCACAGGCTTTGGCATTTTCAATAAAGCAGAAGTAGATGTTTTTCTGGAACTCTCATGCTTTTTTAATAATCCACTGGATGTTGGCAGTTTGATCTCTGGTTCCTCTGCCTTTTCTAAAACCAGCTTGAACAACTGGAAGTTCACAGTTCACGTATTGTTGAAGCTTGGCTTGGAGAATTTTGTGCATTACTTTAATAGCATGTGAGGTGAGTGCAATTGTGTGGTAGTTTGAGCATTCTTTGGCTTTGCCTTTCTTTGGGATTGGAAAGATAACTGACTTTTCCAGTTCTGTGGCCACTACTGAGTTTTCCAAATTTGCTGGCATATTGAGTGCAGCACTTTCACAGCATCATCTTTTAGGATTTGAAATAGCTCAACTGAAATTCCATTACCTCCACTGTCTTTGTTTGTAGTGATGTTTCCTAAGTCCCACTTGGCTTTGCATTCCAGGATGTCTAGCTCTAGGTGAGTGATCATACCGTCATGATTATCTGGGTCATGAAGATCTTTTTTGTACAGTTCTTCTTTGTGTAGTTACCACCTCTTCTTAATATCTCATGGTTCTATTAGGTCCGTACCATTTCTGTACTTTATTGAGCCCATCTTTGCCTGAAATGTTCCCTTGGTATCTAATTTCCATGAAGAGATCTCTAGTCTTTCCAATATATTGTTTTCCTCTATTTCCTTGCATTGATCACTGAGGAAATCTTTATCTCTCCTTGCTATTCTTTGGAACCCTGCATTCAAATGGGTATATCTTTCCTCTTCTCCTTTGCTTTTCACTTCTCTTCTTTTCACAGCTATTGTTATGCCTCCTCAGATAATCATTTTGCTTTTTTGCATTTCTTTTTCTTGGGAATGGTCTTCATCCCTGTCTCTTGTACAATGTCATGAGCCTACATCCATAGCTCTTCAGGCACTCTGTCCATCAGATCTAATCTCTTAAATCTAGTTCTCATTTCCACTATATAATAATACGAGATTTGATTTATCTGTGACTGATGTAGTGGTTTTCCATACTTTATTCAATTTGTCTGAGTTTAGCAATAAGAAATTCATGACCTGAGCCCCACTCAGCTCCCAGTGTTGTTTTTGCTGACTGTGTAGAGCTTCTCCATGTTTGGCTGCAGAGAATACAATCAATCTGGTTTAGGTATTGACCATCTGGTGATGTCCATGTGTAGAGTCTTCTCTTGTGTTGTTGGAAGAGGGTGTTTACTATGGCTAGTGTGTTCTCTTGGCAAAACTATTAGCCTTTGCCCTGCTTCATTCTGTACTCCAAGGCCAAATTTGCCTGTTACTCCAGGTGTTTCTTGACTTCCTTTTTTGCATTCCAGCCCCCTATAATAAAAAGCACATCTTTTTTGGTGTTAATCCTAGAAAGTCTTGTAGGTCTTCATAGAACCATTCAACTGCAGCTTCTTCAGCATTATGATGGGGGCATAGACTTGTATTACTGTAATATTGAATGGTTTGCCTTAGAAANTTTTTGCATTCCAGCCCCCTACAATAAAAAGCACATCTTTTTTGGTGTTAATCCTAGAAAGTCTTGTAGGTCTTCATAGAACCATTCAACTGCAGCTTCTTCAGCATTATGATGGGGGCATAGACTTGTATTACTGTAATATTGAATGGTTTGCCTTAGAAATGAGCAGAGATCATTCTGTCTTTTTGAGATTGCATCCTAGTACAGCATTTAGACTCTTTTGTTGACTATGATGGCTACTTCATTTCTTCCAAGGGATTCTTGCCCATAGTAATAGATATAATGGTCATCTGAGTTAAATTCACCCATCCCAGTCCATCTTAGTTTGCTGATTCCTAGAATGCCGATGTTCACCCTTGCCATCTCCTGTTGACTGCTTCCAATTTGCCTTGATTCACGGACCTAACATATTGCTTTTTACAGCATTGGGCTTTGCTTCTATCACCAGTCACATCTACAACTTGGTGTTGTTTTTGGTTTGGCTCCGTCTCTTCATTCTTTCTTGAGTTATTTCTCCACTGATCTCCAGTCACATATTGTAAGAATTAGCATAGCCCTTACATAGGACTGGGAAATAGACTCTTGGAGGGCACAGACAGAAGCCAGAAAGAAGGCGCCATTATCTTAAAGCCCTGAATTAGAGATCTCGTGTCATATGTTTTCTTAGGTGGCAAGGACATTTCTGTTTCCATGATAATGAATCCTCTCAAACAAGGTCTTGACAGAGAGAGTTTAAGAGCACATCTCTTTTAATAGAGAAATGATAAAGATTTGATATCAAAACTACTGACAGATCTGTTTGCTTGAAGTGTTCAACATGAGTTGGCTGTTGAATTATGAAAGCTGTAAAGAGCAAGTGCCCCGAATGGAATTCCCAGCTGCTAGTTGAAATTGAAGAGGTTCTAATAAAACATTGATTATATGTCTTTAACTCTCCTGACTGCTCTGGCCTGGACACTAGCAGCCAGGCAAAGCAAGAGGGTTCACTTTAAAACAGGCTTTAGCATTTCATTTCCTATTCCTTTTTCATATTGTGGACATTCTTGATTAGCTTCTTCTCTGTTAAGAAAGGATTCTGTAGGAATTATGACTTGACAGCGTCCAGTGGGAAACCATCTGAAAATCCCATTGAAAAGGAAAGAGAAAATGAGAGAAACAGAGAAAGATTATCGTCTGCTTAATCTTAAAATCAAGAGAGCCCCACTAGCCTCATTTGGAAAAGTTGTGTCACAGTCAACATAAGATATAACACAAAGCTGGACCAAGCAAAGGGAAAGTTTGAAAATAAAAGAGTCACCTTCCCCAAAAGCTTCTAATAGAGGGACGCTTTTCCTTGCTACTTAAGATGCAGAGATAGTAGGAGCAAGGGTGGGGCCTGCCAGGAGTAAGGCTGAACACAAAGGGGCTAAGCACTGTTGCAGTAGGAGAAACAGTTTCTCCTCACCGCTTTATCTGATGGAGCCAGTCAGGAAGCCCGCCCTTGAGAGCGATTAGAGGTGGGCCAGGAAAGGCGCTCTTGTCACATCTGGAACAATCCCAGGGCACTTGGCTGTTGGAGCAGAGTGAGCAAGGGGTGATGGTGGACCTAGAGGAGACTGGATTCCAACCTGAGCCGCCATGAACGGTGGGACTGAGTGTGTGTGGTGCACGTCCATGTGTATTGGAGGAGGGAGATGAGCTCTGACGTGCAGCACGAAGTTTCCCCAGGAAGAGAGAGTGAGTTGTGTAGTGGACACCAGATCAGAGTGAGATTGAAAAATGGCTCAGGATCAAGTTTTTACATCCAGCTTCTCAGTTTGTTTATATTCACATCCATTCAACAAATATTTATTGAATGCCTGCTGTGTAAGGCGTTGTTCTTGGCTCTGATATATAGTGGTATTAATACATAGAGGGAAAAAAATGGGCTTCCCAGGTCACGCAGTGGTTAGGAATCCTGCTGCCAATGCAGGAGATATAAGAGACACAGGTTCAATCCCTGGGTGGGGAAGATCCCCTGGAGAAGGGCATGGCAACCCACTTTAGTATTTTTGCCTGGAGAACCTCTGTGAGGTTCTCCTCACCTAGGAGAATACTGCTGGTAATGAAGAAGAAAAGAAATATATGTGACTTTGAGCAGGAAGAGATTCCATGCACTAGAAATTTGTTAATTTGCACGTTGGCAAACTGCAAACACAGACTTCAATATGAAAATGAACTCTAGTGGACTTTTACATAGAAGTGCAAATTAGGGAAGCGCTTCGAGTTCTGTCATGTATGAGGATGAAACATATGGCATTCTGCTCTCCACTGCAAAAAGGATAAGAAATATATATATTTTTTCTAACATTAGCTTAGAGGCAACTAAGCATAGCACAGCACACGTACTATTTCTAGTCCTACTTCTTTAATTTTTTCTTTTGTAAGAAACAGATACTTTATTGGGGGGTGGTTATGTTCATCACTTTTAATGCAACTTTTATAATAAAATTTTTTGAGAGTAGACGAATTTTAAAAGTATCTCAACATTCAGTTGTTTGGCAAAGAAATGTATTTGAGAACCAACAATGCTTTTCCAGTGTTACAAAACATAGTTGATTCTTGACACTTTTGCCAGTTAGGGGAGATATTTCTGCTAAAATTGTACATTAGAAATGAGACAGATATGAAATCCATATTTTTGATGATCACTTGATATCAGATGGAGAAAAAATTTAAGAAGAAATATTGCTTTTGTAAGAATTATTGCCCCTATAAGAAGGCAAGGCCAATTCTTGTTTCATTAAATGGTTCTCTTTATATATACTTATTTACATTTGTAACATTTGATTGCTTACTACATGCAAACAGAACTAAACATGCTGAAGATATAGGAATGAACTAAGCAGATCTGTTATATTTTGTTTGAAGACACGTGTTCAATTCCTAATTTTCAAATTAAGTATAATTGCTATACATGTTTTAACATAGAAGTTCAGGATAATGTGAAAGTGTAACAGAAAATAATTCCTTCAGGACTTTTGAACAGAACACTAAAAGATACACAAGAATTTGCCGAGCATAGTTGAGAAGGGAGGAGAGCAGGGAACTCCAGGCAGAGGGAACAGCTTGTATAAAACTCTCAGGCTCGGAGAAGCTGGCTCTTCTAAGGACACGAGAGAAGAACCCTTGGACAGAAAGCAGAATGTGTTCTGGGAACGGCCTGTAGAATGATGCAGGACTTCATAAACTATGTTGAGAATTTTGGTCTTTATTTTGCGTGAAGAGAAGCCACTGAAGGGTTTTTAGACATAGCAAAAGCAATAGACAAAGTTGGAAATACCTTAGGGTTTATATGGTACAGTGTTAACATCATAAACAGCTGAGGCCCTAAAAACAGAAGAAGGGACTTTTCTCAGGTTTACAATGGACATTTGTGTTGAAGATGGATTTTCCCAAAATTTCTCAGAATGTTTTCAGTGGAGGCTTACAGCTACAAGTAAAGAGATCATGACATCTTTTCCTGCACAGATGAGTTGCACTGGGAGGAGGGTGAAAACAGCGGTCCATTTATGGAAAGATTGATAATGAGTGATGGGTAATTATTGAATCAAAAGTGATGATAATATCAAAGAATGCTTTGTGTTAAAGTTCATGCATATTAGTATCTAAGGTCTCTCTGTCTTTTCAACTTGGCTGATGAAGAGAACAGAAAACAAAGCATGTAGATAGAAATTATCACATATCTTCCCAAAGCAAATTTTAATTAATGTCATTGTCAAATCATTTGAAATACTTGGAAACTCACAAGACCTCCTTCCCAGTCTATCGTTGTGAGTCATCAGGATCATCGAGTTAGCCCCTGTCTGCACTCACTCTACAAGGCAGATGCCCTGGTCATCTTGGACCATGGTGATCCCTCTATGTAAAGCTATAGACTTGCTGAAAGCTGCAATAAGATTACACCTGGAAAGCACTTGGCACAGACCTGGTGTGTGTTAACTACACAATAAATGGTGATCACTGTGATCATGGATGATAATGGTTATTATCACAATCATCATCATAAACACAAAAACTTTCTCTGAGCTCCACACCCTCACCCCTCTTCATAATAAAACTCTAAAACAAAAACAAAAACAGGTTGATGCAGGAGGAAAGCATTGACTGGAGTAATAGGGAAGACTTTTGTCCTTATCTTCTGAAATTAACCTGCAAAATGTCATGGGGAAATGGGTTACTTTTACATTACCTTTATAATGAGTTGAGCAACCATGACCTTCAGCCATGAGACCCACTGCTTCAGGCAAACTTGCCTCCTCTTTCCTAAAAAATTCACCTGTATCCCAAACCTCAAGTGAATTTCTGCTCCCTTTTCATCCACATCTGAAGTTTGCAATGTTCTGCCCTTCTCTTTCTCTTTCCCTTACAATTCTTCCCGTATTTAGTGCTGTGTCCCCTTGTACTGAAAACGTCTCCTACCACCAAGGCCACTGACTTGTCTCCAGCCACTGACTTCTTGAAGAAATGTCCATTTGCTTTTCTAATCTAGATTATGCTACTAAATGAACATTCCACATGTGGGACATGTCTCTTTCCTAAATGTCACACCTATTTCCTCATGAGCAGGGATTGTGGCCGCTCCTTCTACCTCTTTGTATTCATACTCTGCATATCCACTGGGGACTTATTTTATTTTGAAGATTATAAATGTAAAGACTACGATTATCTTATGCATATTTAACTGATGGACGATCAGGTCCCTTCTGCTCCAGCTTTCTCACCTGAAAAATGGTGGACAGTGAAGGGTCCTCTGATCTGGTAAATGCAAGGCACTGCTTATCGCTGCATCTTGTCATCCAATACCCGTGTAACTTCCACACAGACGAGAAAGTAAGTGAAGCAAAAGTGTTTGTATTTACATATCATCCAGCCTTGTAAAGAGAAAACTATTCTCATAGACCCCCCAAAGAGAGTTTTTCACACTTTTCATACCTAAAGTGCATGAAGTCAGTAAAGTCACAAGTAAACAGAGAGCTTGTTCTTTTGAGAACAGCATCTTGGGGTTTAGTCTACCAAATCATACTACATATGCAAATGCTGCTTGAATGCAATTTAGCTGCATGCTAAACAGCACAGAAATCTCAAGGGTCAAAGAATTGAGAATGTTTGCAGCATGAAACTCATAGAAGCAAATGTTTGATGTACAGATGTGTGTACCAAAATAGGTCACGGTTAGATGAATTCATTTATTTTATTCAATCCCTTATTTGGAAGTGTTTGCTAGGATTTTTTTTTTTTTAGTGTGTGTGATTTTGGTTTCAGTTCTACAATGAATTTAAAATGGTATTTCAGAGTCAATATTAGCCCCAAATATCGCATATGTTTACTATGTGGATGGTGGGGGATTTATAGCAATCTCTAGGAGCACAAGAATAAATTCAGTCTGGAAAAAAAAAAGGACTTGCTTTTTTTCTCTCTCTCTCTTTCTCTCTCTTTCTGATTAGGTATGTTTCTGAATTCTGAGGGACCTGTCCCCTGCCATAAGTTTCCCCGGAGTTATATTGTTTTTCATTTTCTGGTTGAGGAACTTAGTTCTGCTAACTTCCTCGCATGTTTCTAGATTGTAGTTTAAATTCTGACTTGTGATGTGTTGTTTTACTAAAGTGTTTCCCATTTGTAAAATGTAACCAACTGTATAACCATCACTGTTAGGCAAAAATTTTGAAATTTAATATTAAATTCTGTGTGTGTGTGTGTGTGTGCTATTCTTTTTTTAAATAAATTTATTTTAATTGGAGGTTAATTACTTTACAATATTGTATTGGTTTTGCCATACATCAACATGTATCCGCCACAGATATACACATGTTCCCCATCCTGAATCCCCCCCTCCCTTCCCATACCATCCCTCTGGGTCATCCCAGTGCACCAGCCCCAAGCATCCAGTATCCTGCATCGAACCTGGACTGGCGATTCATTTCATATATGATATTATACATGTTTCAATGCCATTCTCCTATAATGAATACAACAGACATAGTAAATAAGCATATTCTAAAAGATTAATAGCCAGAAAGTCAGTAACACTAGAAGTTTCCAGTATGTTTAGTATTAATATAATTTATTATTTCATTTATTCATTCACTAAGCATTTTTGGACTCTATTGGGTCCAGTATTATGATGGGAACGGAGATATGATCTTAACCAAGACAGATTTAGTCCTGGCTCTGGGAAAGGTGCCACCCTGAAACCCCAACTGAGTATTCAAGGATGAAAACAAAACAATCTAGAGCTAAGGTGACATAATTCAAATGTTCATAAAGAGAAAAAATATTACATATATGGAAACCTCTCTTCATTTAATTTATTAGCCCCGTTATTAAACTGACTTCTCATCAAGCATTTCCCTAGAATTTCATGTTGATTGCAGTATTTGGAAAATTCAAGCTCTCCTGTGATTATATAGCTGACAAATATAATAAAAGGCATTTCCTGGTCTCTTTTCCAACTGAGTACTGAATTACCAATATTTTAGTATGTAGAGTCTAAATATGCCCTGAAATGGATCATAAAAATACTAAAAAATATTAACTCAAAACATTTTAAAGCAATAGAAATATTATTTAAGTGACCAAACTAATTATGGAATAATCTCATTATTTTGAGGAACTGAATTGTATATAATGTATTACAGTAAAAATTTGAGCTAGTTTTATAAATTGACATTTTTAAGGTGAATTTTAAGTGCCCTTGACTATTCATATTTTTCTAGAGAAAGAATATATTCTACTAGAACTATTCACATTTGGCATAGACTACATTTTTACTCATTGCATATGTTCATACTTTTCAGATTAAGAAAGCATAGGTGATCAAAGCAAATATCAATAAACATAAATCAGGTTAATCTGGATTATTTTTACTTTAACCATATACTCATAAAATTAGCAAAAGTTTAAAAATGTTATTAGATGTTGGTTGACATTCATATATAAAATTATTCATTGGAGTTATTATACCTCTAACAGTTGTTCATACATGCTGTGAGATAATGTATGGATTAGAGGATACTCTCAGTTCAGTCGCTCAGTCGTGTCCGACTCTTTGTGACCCCATGAATCGCAGCATGCCAGGCGTCCCTGATCCATCACCAACTCCTTGAGTTCACTCAGATCCATCGAGTCCGTGATGCCATCCAGCCATCTCATCCTCGGTCGTCCCTTTCTCCTCCTGCCCCCAATCCCTCCCAGCATCAGAGTCTTTTCCAAATGAGTCAACTCTCCACATGAATTGGCCAAAGGACTGGAGTTTCAGCTTTAGCATCATTCCTTCCAAAGAAATCCCAGGGCTGATCTCCTTCAGAATGGACTGGTTGGATCTCCTTGCAGTCCAAGGGACTCTCAAGAGTCTTCTCCAACACCACAGTTCAAAAGCATCAACTCTTCTTCTGCTGCTGCTCCTAAGTTGCTTCAGTCGTGTCTGACTCTGTGTGACCCCACAAATGGCAGCCCACCAGGCTCCCCCGTCCCTGGGATTCTCCAGCCAAGAACACTGGAGTGGGTTGCCATTTCCTTCTCTAGTGCATGAAAGTGAAAAGTGAAAGGGAAGTCGCTCAGTAAGTGTCTGACTCTTCGAGTGAAAATGTTAGTCACTCAAGTCATGTCCAACTCTTTGCGACCCCATGGACTGCAGCCTGCCAGGCTTCTCTGCCCATGGGATTTCCCAGGCAAGAATACTGGGGTGGGCTGCCATTTCCTTCTCCAGGTGATCTTCCTAACGTAGGGATAGAATCCAGGTCTCCTGAGTTTTAGACATAAGGTCTAAGTTTTACACATCATTTATATTCATGAATTTTATTTCTAAGAGAAAATTGTATGTTCATAGATAGTTTATTAATTGTTATACAGTATTGCTTCTCTAGGAACTTAGAAAAAGTACTAGTATCTTTCCTTCAAATATTTTTCTTTTCCACCTCACCTGACAGTTGATTTCTTCATGTGTTTTTATTTTGCCCTTTTTTGTTGACAAGCATGCATATTAGCTGATTTCTGCTTTGTTGGCATATTCTTCCAATATTATTAATCCAATCATACACAGACCTTTTTAACTTCTGGATATAAATACACTGAACTCTGAACTGAAACAAACTCTGACCATCAGACACATAAGTAAAAAATTCAAGCATTTTAAGTACTTAATGTCATACACACATTCTGTGGGGCAAACAGGTTGACTGATTTCTTACACATTTTTGGACAAACTTTTACAGAAACAAACATTCTCTACAAATCTTTACCAGGCAGTTATAGCAATGGTAGCCAATCTTTTAGCATCTGAGTCTTTTTTTTTTTTTTCATGTACTCAATCTATGTGTGGCAAACTTAAATGGATTAATAGGAATAAAACAACCTTAAATAAATAAAACAATTTTTAACCCCAAATCCCTACAGCATGACAATATACAGGTACTTCTACACAACAACCTATAGTTATTAAAATGTTTGTTTGGTAGCTTTTCATCTCTGTGTAATGCTTGAGGAGAAGAGATGCTTTATTTTTATTGCTAAGCAGTACAGTTTTTGCCTTTTTCAGTGACCTGGTGGTCTGACTTCATTGATGATGGTCTGCCCTTTTTATCCCCCACACCTCAGTGCTCCATGACTAGACAAGCATTATTAAACTGTATGTTCACCACTACCACATATGCCTTTTGCATAATTTTTATATTTTGCCAGTGGTCACCTAGCTGATGCTGGAGGAAAACCATTCAACTGGCCGTAAACAAGAGTCAGACCTTCGCCTTTGGTAGTTTTCAGTTACTTAAGGTTATTGAATAGCTACAAACAGCTTAAACAAGCAAAGACAGTCTACTTAAAAGGAGAACATTTGGTCCTAGTTAATTTTCTCAAGATTTATTTATTCATTTAAATCCATTATTAATTGAACATTTACTAAGATCAGGGATGTAACAGTAAAACATCCCTCATTTGGGTTACATTTCAGTGTGGGAAACAGAAAAGAAAAAGTAAAATAATGAGTCAATAAATAATGCAAAAAGGCAAAATGGTTGTCTGGGGAGGCCTTAAGTAGCTGAGAAAAGAAAAGACGCTAAAGGCAAAGGAGAAAAGAAAAGACATATACATCTGAATGCAGAGTTCCAAAGAATAGCAAGGAAACATAAGAAAGCTTTCCTCAGTGATCAACACAAAGAAATAGAGGAAAACAATAGAATGGGAAAGACCTGAGATCTCTTCAAGAAAATTAAGAGATACCAAAGGAACATTTCATGCAAAGATGGACACAACAAAGGACAGAAATGGTATGGACCTAATAGAAGCAGAAGATAGTAAAAAGAGGTGGCAAGAATACACAGAAGAACTGTACTAAACAGATCTTCATAACCCAGATAACCACAGTGGTGAAATCACTCACCTAGAGCCAGAGATTCTGGAATGCAAAAAGTGGGGCTTAGGAAGTATCACTATGAACAAAGCTCATGGAGGTGATGGAATTCCAGTTCAGCTATTTCAAATCCTAAAAGATGATGCTGTTAAAGTGCTCCATTCAACATGCAGTGGAAAACTTGGAAACTCAGCAGTGGCCAGAGGACTGGAAAATGTCAGTTTTCATTCCAATCCCAAAGAAAGGCAATACCAAGGAATGTTCAAACTACAGCACAATTGCACTCATCTCACACGCCAGCAAAGTAATGCTCAAAAGTCTTCAAGCAAGGCTTTAACATTATGAGAACTGTGAACTTCCGGATGTTCAGCTGGATTTAGCAAAGGCAGAGAAACCAGAGATCATATTGCCAACATCCACTGGATCATCAAAAAAGCAAGAGAGTTCCAGAAAAGCATCTATGTTGTCTTTATTGACAGTGCCAGAGCCTTTGACTGTGTAGAGTACAACAAACTGTGGAAAATGTTTCAAGAGATGGAAATACCAGACTACCTGACCTTCCTCCTGAGAAATCTGTATTCGTGTCAAGAAGCAACAGTTAGAACTGGACGTGGGACAACAGACTGGTTCCAAATTGGGAAAGGATTGTCAAGGCTGTATATTGTTACCCTGTTTATTTAACTTATATGTAAAGTATTTCATGCAAAATGCCAGGCTGGGTGAAGCACAAGTTGGAATCAAGATTGCCAGGAGAAATATCAATAACCTCAGATATGCAGATGATACCACCTTTATGGCAGAAAGTGAAAAGAACTAAAAAGCCTCTTGAAGAAAGTGAAAGAGGAGAGTGAAAAAGTTGGCTTAAAGCTCAGCATTCAGAAAACTAAGATCATGGCATCTGGTCCCATCACTTCATGGCAAATAGATGAGGAAACAATGACAGACTTTATTTATTTATTTATTTTTTGGCTCCAAAATCAGATGGTGACTGCAGCCATGAAATTAGAATATGCTTGCTCCTTTGAAGAAAAGTTATGACCAGCCTAGACAGTATATTAAAAAGCAGTAACATTATTTTGCCAACAAATGTCTATCTAGTCAAAGCTATGGTTTTTCCAGTTGTCATGTATGAAAGTGAGAAAGCTGAGCACCAATGTATTAATGCTCTTGAAATGTGGTATTGGAAAAGACTCTTGAGAGTCCCTTGGACTACAAGGAGATCCAACCAGTCAATCCTAAAAGAAAAAGGTCCTGAATATTCACTGGAAGGACTGATGCTGGAGCTGAAACTCCAGCCATTTGGCCACCTGATGCAAAGAACTGACTTGTTGGAAAAGATCTTGATGTTGGGAAAGATTGAGGGCAGGAGGCGAAGGGGATGACAGAGGCTGAGATGGTTGGATGGTATCACTGACTCGTGGACTCATGGCATGGACTGCTTGGATGGACTCACCGACTGATGGCATCACTGAACTCATGGACATGAGTTTGGGTAAACTCCAGGAGTTGCTGATGGACAGGGAGGCCTGGCGTGCTATGGTCCATGGGATCGCAAAGAGTTGGACACAACTGAGCGACTGAAGTAAACTTAACTGATCACTGCTGTTGGTGGAGAGACATGGTAGAAAAACCCATGTCAGTATAGGATGATGAATGAACTCTGTGTGTGTGTGTGTGTGTGTNGGCCTGGCGTGCTGAGATTCATGGGGTTGCAAAGAGTCAGACATGACTGAGCGACTGAACTGAACTGAACTGACATAAACAACAGAACTTCAATTCAGAGACAAAGCAATGGAGTCTCAAGGGTGTTATACAATTTGTATAAGATTACATAGTTTGTAATCTGACAAAGTGACAAGAGTCAAGATTCCAATTTGGTCTATTAGTTTGCATTCTTTCCCATTGAACTTTGCTGTCTACAGAGGAGACAAGATTATTTAGATATAATCTTTTCATTTAAAAAATTTCCTTCTAAACTTTTATTTCAACAATCAATTTTAATATAAAATACATATTACACAAAACAAGGTTTCAGGAAAAAAACAACAAAGAAACATAAGCTTAATTGCTATTAACAGACTGCTGAGCAATGCTATTAAAATACTATCTATGCTGTGACTTTTTAAATTTTTAATTGAAGGATAATTACAGTTTTGTGTTGATTTCTGCCATCCATCAACATGGATAAGCCATAGGTATACATATGTCCCCTCCCTCTTGAGTCTCTCCCACCTCTCATCCCATCCCAGCCCTCTCGGTTGTTGGAGAGCCCTGGTTTGATTTCCCTGAGTCATGCAGCAAATTTCCACTGGTCTCTATTTTATATATGTTAGTGGGTATGTTTCCATGCTACTCTCTCCATTCATCCCACCCCGCCTTTCCATAAGTCTATTCTGTATGTATGTTTCTCCACTGCTGTCCTGCAAACACGGTGATCAGGATCATCTTTTTAGATTCCACATATATGTGTTAATATATGATATTTGTTTTTCTGACTTACCTCACTCTGTATAATAGGTTCTAGTTTCATTCACCTCATTAGCACTGACTCAAATGCATTTTTTATGTCTGAGTAATACTTCATTATGTATATGTATACATGTATCATATGTATGTATGTATGTATAGTATGTATCATAGCTTCTTTTCCCATTCATCTCTTGCTTGCACATCCTAGCTGTTGTGAATAGTGCTGCAGTGAACACTGGGATACATATGGCTTTTCAATTATGATTTTCATAGGGTATGTGCCCAGTAGTGGCATTGTTAGGTCACCTGGTAATTTCGTTCCTAGTTTTTTATGGAATCTCCATACTGTCTTCCATAGTGGCTGTATCAGTTTACATTCCCATCAACAGTGCAAGAGGGTTCCCTTTTCTCCACACCCTCTCCAGCATTTATTGTTTGTAGACTTTTTGATGATGGCCATTCTGACTGGTGTGAGGTGATAGCTCATTGTAGTTTTGATTTGTATTTCTCTAATAATGAGCAAAGTTGAGCCTTGTATACNTGGCATCTGGTCCCATCACTTCATGGCAAATAGATGAGGAAACAATGACAGACTTTATTTATTTATTTATTTTTTGGCTCCAAAATCAGATGGTGACTGCAGCCATGAAATTAGAATATGCTTGCTCCTTTGAAGAAAAGTTATGACCAGCCTAGACAGTATATTAAAAAGCAGTAACATTATTTTGCCAACAAATGTCTATCTAGTCAAAGCTATGGTTTTTCCAGTTGTCATGTATGAAAGTGAGAAAGCTGAGCACCAATGTATTAATGCTCTTGAAATGTGGTATTGGAAAAGACTCTTGAGAGTCCCTTGGACTACAAGGAGATCCAACCAGTCAATCCTAAAAGAAAAAGGTCCTGAATATTCACTGGAAGGACTGATGCTGGAGCTGAAACTCCAGCCATTTGGCCACCTGATGCAAAGAACTGACTTGTTGGAAAAGATCTTGATGTTGGGAAAGATTGAGGGCAGGAGGCGAAGGGGATGACAGAGGCTGAGATGGTTGGATGGTATCACTGACTCGTGGACTCATGGCATGGACTGCTTGGATGGACTCACCGACTGATGGCATCACTGAACTCATGGACATGAGTTTGGGTAAACTCCAGGAGTTGCTGATGGACAGGGAGGCCTGGCGTGCTATGGTCCATGGGATTGCAAAGAGTTGGACACAACTGAGCGACTGAAGTAAACTTAACTGATCACTGCTGTTGGTGGAGAGACATGGTAGAAAAACCCATGTCAGTATAGGATGATGAATGAACTCTGTGTGTGTGTGTGTGTGTGTGTACTTGTGTGTTAGAGAAAGAGAACCAGACACTTTTTCTTGAATTTTCTTGTAAATATAGTAAAGAAATGAGCTGTAACCTGTTTAAAGGCTGGATATATGAGAGCATAATTTGAGCATATTTAGAATCAGTCAGTGCAGTGGGGGAGCTTAGTGAAGGAGGTAAGGCAGACGTGTTGAAGGAAGATGGTTCTTAGAATGGCTAGAAGGGACTTGGATTTGATTCTTATAGGAGTAAAATAAGATGATATTAATATAATCAATAAAATAATTTTGCCTTAAAATGTAGGTAGATTTTCTTTGGCACTGGGAGTATGCATAGAGTTTTAACCTCTGGACTACCAGTTAATTCCTGATAGATGTCTAAATAGAGTGTTTATTTTAATGTAGAGTAAAGACAAAGGTTTGAAAGGAAACTTCATGGATTTGAAGTCCAGGTCTACCAGAAGTGTGCTATGTGGGCCTGGCCTTGCTTTCACTAGACTTTGTTTTATAGTTTAGTGATAGTACTTATAAGTTAAGTGACTGAACAAACTGAAGGTGTCCACCAGTTAGCATTGGATTTGTAGTCACACAGTCATATTTCCTAAGTTTAGTACCTGCATTCATACATTTTCTTAATTAAAGTGGCTGGGTCATTTTAAAACATTAATAGAACCTTCAGAAAACTGCTGAATTCATAGAAGGAGTGATTTATGTACATGTTTCGGTTTCTTTCAGTGAAACACATTTCAGCTGTCCTATTTTCAAGTGATACCTTTAGGTTGGTGCATCTGTCTAGTTTGTTAAATGACAATTTATAATAATGCAAAAAGGTCTCCTATTCCATGCACCTAAAATTTATGACCATATTTAGTTGGCAGCTATGAAAATTCAGCAAAAGCCATAGCACTTTAATTAAGCACATTTTTAAGTAAGGGCACTGCTGTGTGAAGCAAGAAAATAGATAAACCATTCGTGGCTACATTTAGACTTTGCTTACGATACCAGGCAACTCTTGTTCTACATCAAAGTAATTTCTTATATTCCTTTTAATAATTTTTCAGGATTCTTAAAAGCATTGCATTTCCAATACACATTATTTAAAGGTATGTTTGTGATGTAACACTTACAAAGGTAACATTATAGTGTCGTAACTTTCTAGTCAACTCTTGATCACTTTCTCATTCCTCTATACAATCTTACTTTTGTTCGTTGCTAATTATCCTGTATCCATATAAAGTTATTTTTTTCTATTGTGATTGGAAAAACAAAGAATTTGCTGCTTTTTTTTCAATTAAATATTACATGAATGAACTTGACTTAAAAAATAGTGTACCTATGTTTTCACATATAGTGGTTTATATGACGATCTTGAATTAGGACTTCCCAACTTTTTCAAGAACATTTTTGTGATGTAATTTCTTGTTACATGATGTCAAATTGTAGACCATTAAGGACAATCATGGGCTTCCCTGGTGGCTCAGAAAGTAAAGAATCTGCCTGCAACTCAGGAAACCTGGGTTCAATCCCTGAATCGGGAAAATCCCCTGGAGAAGGGCATGGCTACCCACTCCAGTATTCTTGCCTGGAGAATCCCATAGACAGAAGAGCCTGGTGGGCTATATCCATGCAGTCACAAGAGTTAGACTGAGTGGATAACACACAACACAAAGGACAATCATGGGTTTCCCTCTTGGCTCAGATGATAAAGAATCTGCCTGCAATGCAGGAAACCTGGGTTTGGTCGCTGGGTCAGGAAGATCCCCTGTAGAAGGTAGTGGATACCCATTCCAGTATTCTTGCCTGGATAGTGTCATGCAGAAGGAAGTCTGATGGGCTTAAGTCCATGGTGTCTCAAAAAGTTGGACATATCTGAGCAACTAAACATGCATGCACAGGGACAATCATATGTTTATAAACAATTGCCAAAACACATTCTCTCTCTCTCTATATATATATATATTTCTGCAATAAAGGAAGGAATAACATCTGTTAAAGCAAACAAGAAACAAATAAGAACAGGAAGAAATGAAGCAAGAAAGTGTGAATATAAAATGAAAAGGATGAGGAGGACTAGACAAAAAAATCTCTAAAGGAAAAACTGTCAGGGTAAATAACCGTTAAGCTGAGATGCAAAAAGTGTGAGATACTGAAGCAAGGGTATACATTTAAAAACATTTTTCACAAAGACCAGGTAAATATGTATTGACTGTATTTTGGGAGTAGCAGAAAATCAGAATAAATAGATGATGGATATCTCTCTCTCTCTACTGGTGCCTTAACTGAAGTACTTACTTGTAAAGTAAATAATTTTCACTTATCTTTTCTTAGAATACATATCAGTAACACTGACATCAAAAGGTTGAGCTTATTGAGAAAGAGAAAGAGTTGAGCCTTTGAGAAAGAGTAGTGGTCTATAGGTTTCTATAATGAAGCTATAATACTGGTAATAACCAAGGTTATAATAGTGATTGTCTGAGTGATGTTAACCATCTTAAATCTCCCAGATTTGATCTCTTCAGTATTACAAAGAAAGAGTTGGTCCATTTGAATTCCAAAATTCCTTCCACCTTGGAATAGGACACATCTAGGAAAGAATGAGAAGACTCGACATACCAATTTAGCTATGTTATAAAATAACAATAAACTATTCTGTATCTAAAATTTTGAATACAGACCAAATAATAAATTAATAAGTCTTGATAAATACTACTAGAGCCTCTTAAATTCTTTAATGATCACACAGTTTTAATGATAGCAAATATGTTCTGAAATTAATTCTAGAACAGTGGAATATATTAGGTTATAAGAAAACAAAAGATAGATTTAATATCTGATATCTAGACTTTAGCCTAAGAGACTTTAATTTACTTTAATAGACTTTTTTAAGAGAAACCTTAGGTCCACAGTGCAATTAAGCAGAAGGTAGAGGGATTTCCTATATATTTCCCTACTCTACACACACAGAGCCCTCCCCCTTATCAATATCACTTACCAGAATAGTATCTTTTACCAAAGATGAACCTATGGTGACACAGCATAGTTACCCAAAGTCTACAGTTTGACTCTTAATGTTGTACATTCCATAGTTTTGGATAAATATATGGCAACATATATCCATCATTGAAGTGAAAGTCACTCAATTGTGTCCAACTCTTTGTGACCTCATAGACTATAGCCCACAGGTTCTAATATCATAAAAAGTATCTTTACTGCCTTGAAAATCCTATATGCTCTGTGTATTCATCTCTTCTCCTTCCCAATTCCTGGAACCACTGATCTTTTTATGGTCTCCATAGTTTTGCCTTCTTCAGAATGTCACCAAGTTGGAATTAGATGTTATCAGTTCAGTTCAGTTCAGTCGCTCAGTCGTGTCCGAATCTTTGCGACCCCATGAATCGCAGCACGCCAGGCCTCCCTCTCCATCACCAACTCCCGGAGTTCACTCAGACTCACGTCCATCGAGTCTGTGATGCCATCCAGCCATCTCATCCGCGGTCGTCCCCTTCTTCTCCTGCCCCCAATCCCTCCCACCATCAGAATCTTTTCCAATGAGTCAACTCTTCACATGAGGTGGCCAAAGTACTGGAGTTTCAGCTTTAGCATCATTCCTTCCAAAGAAATCCCAGGGCTGATATCCTTCAGAATGGACTGGTTGGATCTCCTTGCAGTCCAAGGGACTCTCAAGAGTCTTCTCCAACACCACAGTTCAAAAGCATCGATTCTTCAGTCCTTCTTCACAGTCCAACTCTCACATCCATACATGACCAC
>SJYV01026573.1:209741-268975 GCA_006410875.1 Neotragus pygmaeus | reverse complement strand
TCCTCTTTCACTTTCATCAAGAGGCTTTTTAGCTGCTCTTCACTTTCTGCCATAAGGGTGATGTCATCTGCATATCTGAGGTTATTGATATTTCTCCTGGCAATCTTGATTCCAGCTTATGTTTCTTCCAGTCCAGTGTTTCTCATGATGTACTCTGCATATAAGTTAAATAAGCAGGGTGAGAATATACAGCCTTGACGTACTCCTTTTCCTATTTGGAACCAGTCTGTTGTTCCATATCCAGTTCTAACTGTTATATAACCTTTTAATTTTGGCTTCTATCACATAAAGGAATGCATTTAAGTTTCCTCCGTGTCATTGTATGTTTTGGTAGATTATTTCTTTGTTAGTTCTGTGTAATATTCCATTGTCTGGATGTTCCACAGCTTACTTATCCATTCAATTACTGGAAGATACCTTGGTTGCTTCCAAATTTTGCCACTTATGAAGAACTCTGCTGTAAATATCCATATGTAGATTTTTATGTGTATATATGTCTTTGTTTCCTTTGTGTAAATTCCAAGGAGTAGAATTTCTGGGTCTTATGATAAAATGTATTTAGCTTTGTGAGAAACAGTCAAACTGTCTTCCAAAGTAGCTGTACCATTTTGCATTCTCACCAGCAATAAGTAAGAGAGTTCCTTTTGCTCCACATCCTCACCAGCATTTGGTTTCATCAGTGGCTGAACTTTGGCCATTGTTATAGGTAATGGTATTTTATTGTTTGAATTTGCATTTCCCTGATGAAGAAAGGTTTTAAAATTCAACAGCTTATGAGAAAATGAATGAATCTATGAAACCAAAAAAAAAATAGTAATACAATTTATATGAATTGTGATAAGGCCTGACAAAAAGCAACACAGGTAATGATGATTCATAAAATATTTAAGTGAATTGAGGATTTTGGTTTCATGTTTATTTATAAATTCATGTGCTTGTGATTAATTGATCAAATATTTCTACCCTGAATATTTTTTCTTTCTTCAAGTCAAATAAAAAACTCATTGAACATTGTCCACAATCACTTACATCTTGGTTGTTCTCCTGTACATTGTATTCCTCATACTCAGTGACAGTCAGGGTGGGGATACTCTTTTTCCCTTTTATGTCTTTATTTGTTTTTAGAGCATAGTCTTTAAATAGAGCCAACTTGGATAAGGAGACAATTTTAATTACTGTAGATATTCCTGGGGAAAAAAAGAGAAACTTACCAATTATAGGAAGGATTCACTAAACTCTGAGATTGTTCAAAATAACCAGATAGAAAAATGTCAAGAAAGTCAAGCCCATTGAACAAGATGAGGATTAGCCAGAATTTCTAAGTGATTATTGGTTTTCATAAAATTAGTCCTGCCTCTCCTGAGAAATAAAACTCTGGCCAGTTCTACTCTGTGTTAAGAAAGTTGATAATTGGTCCCTACTGATTTGAGGCCACATGAGGCTACATTAAATCTCAGCATCAATCAACATTGAGTCAAAGTGTTTAATTATTTTTGTGGAGTACATTTGAATTATATTGCTTCTATCTTTATATAGGGGATGTGTTATCACTTATGGAGCAGTAGTGTATGTTGTTCTAGCAAAGAATTGTTTTGTTGTAAAATATTATTTACTCATGATCTTCAGCAATATTTTATATATTTTGTGTATATATATATATATATATAAACTAACCCAGACTATGTTATTTTTAAATATTATTTAATATCTGAAATACTTCTTAAAGTCTAAATAGAAATTAGGGTGTCTTTTTTTTTTTTTAATAGAATTTTGTCTTAGTTTCTAATTGCTGCCATAACATTTTCCACAAATTTAGTTGCTTGGAAGAACATAAATTTATCATCTTCCAGATTTGGAAGTTAGACATCTGAAATGAGTCTCACTGAGCTAAAATCAGTTGTCTGCGTTCCTTATAGACAGTATAGGAGAGAGTCTATTTCTTTATATTTCCAGCTTCTAGAGGCTACCCATATTCTTGACCCCTTTCTGTGTTTTAAAGCAGCAATGACTGGTCAGGTTTTCCTTACATCAGCTTACTCAAGCCCTGATTCTTCTGCCTTCCTCTGCCACTTCTATGGGCTCTTGTGATTGCATTGGTCTCACTCAGATAACTCACGATGATCTCTTATCAGCTGATTACTGACCTTCATGCTATCTGCAAACTCAATGTAATGCGATAGCCAGGGATTAAGATGGAGACATCTGTGGGAAACCATTTTTCTGCCTACCACAGGTGCCTTGTTTGGAGATATCTGTAAGAAATATGTAGTTAACCAATGTAGTAGTAGTTTAGTTGCTAAGTTGTATCCAACTCTTACGACCCCATGGACTGTATCCCACCAGGCTCTTTCGTTCATGGGATTATCCAGGCAAGAATACTGGAGTTGGTAGCCATTTCCTTCTCCAGGGGATCTTCCTGACCCAGGGATTGAACCCAGGTCTCCTTCATTGTAGGCAGATTCTTTATCAACTGAGCTGCAAGGGGAAGCTGTAAGAATGGAAGGATATAAATTCTATCATGAAGGTTTATATAATCAAAAGGTTTATATTTCTCACATAACAATAAGACTGGTGATGGGAAATCTGATATACATTCCACATTGGTATTAACATCACAGATACTTTTCGGCTCCCTCCATTGTTGGATGTGTATTCAATGTGTCCATATTCAATGTGTCCCTCTATTCAATGTGTCCACATTCTCAGCAGGAAGAAAAGGCCAGAGGAAAGAACAAGAAGATATGCTCTTAAACACACACACACACACACACACACCAAAAAGACTTCCTAGAAATCCTAGTGGTGCTTGGAGTACCTTCTGATTATAGGCCACAACCAGGTCACATGGATACTTCTTACTGAAAAGTCACCAGGAGAGAGCTCTGCTTTGATGTAGGCACTTTGTCACCCAGAACAAAAACTGTTAGTAAGAACGATAGACACCAAAGATTGGTGGCATTTGCTTCTTCACTTGTAGACACCTTATAGAAATATTTCATTGAGGCCCTTGGGAAAACACGTTATCTATAGTAAGAGTACCTGGAAAATAGGTGCAAGTTTAATACAAAGAAATAACCCCCCAAAGTTAAGAAGTATTTTATTTTCATACTTGATTTACTAATTATCTTAAATGTAAAATTCTTTAAGTTAGTAAATTATTCTCTAAACCTGTGCTCCATATCTTCTGCTCCAGTGATTCCTGAAACAATAGTATGCAAGAAAATCACTGGGGAACTTAATTGAAATTTTAGACTCTCTGTTTCTACCAAAGATACTAATTCAAAAGATCTCATACAGGTTGGCATTTAAAAAGAAAAAAAAAAAAAGGCACCCCAAGTATTTCCAATGCAGGTGGACTACAAACTCTGCATTGATACTGTTTAAAAAAAATTCCCAGTGAGCCCACCTGCACTCAATTTAACATGTATTTATTGAGTACCTGCTATGGAATCTGTACTATATATCATGGAGGATATATAGAAATGGAAGACCTGATCCCTCTTTTTAGCGAGCTTCCAGCTCTCAGGGAATAAACTGCATAGATGCATCTCCAAGTGCTATAATGTGAGAATAATAATAAGCAGAAGAGCAAATAGCCTAGTGAGCTCATTTTCCTGCAAAGTATCTAACATGATTAATGCTTAATATTTATTTATATGATTATCTGATTGATTACAGTCTTTACCACTAGAATATATGCACTACGAGAGCAGATAGCACATTTTCTCACCATTGCATTTCCTGTAAGTAGCAAAATACTTAAGTCTTTTGTAGAAATGCAATCATATGTGGTAAATATTGGTCAAACTAAAACTGTGCTGTGTATGCTCAGAATAATGTTGAAACAACTTCAAAGAAGTTTATTCTGGTTTATTAATTTCTCTTATAAAAACCTTGCAAACTCAGTAGATTAAATACCATAATGGCAGCCTTATAGCCATTATAAGTATTGTTAAAGTATTATAACTATAACTATTAAAATGCACACACAACTGAAAAACCAAGATACCAAAAATGGAAGAATCACTCTATGATAGAATTGGTAAAATCCCTGGTTACTAATCATTGCACAACTTTACCTTCTTTTACATTTTTGAATCACACTCTTGATTCAATGTTTGTTAATATTTCTTAAGAATCTTCTTGGATAGTAAGTACTATCACTTATAAAATATATTAATTCATTGATTAATTTTTTTAATATTAATGTAAGTCAAAAGTCAGTATAGTATAATTTTTTCAGGTTCACATTGAAAATTGACTGAGTTATGAAGCGACAACATAAAATCTTTGCCTATTATCACAAAAATATATATCTTTCAGTGACTTCTCTTTTTTTTTTTTTTTTTGCCCCCATCTCTTCTTTACCATAAAAGCCATTTTGAAAAATTGGTCAGCTTAAAGGATAGTGACAGTGATAAAAGGAAAGAGGCCTATGATCTAATAATAAAGATGAGAGATATTTAATATATATAGTTAAGAGATATGATGACAAATGAGGAAATATGATAACTATATATAAATACTTACAGTGGTATGCATAAAAGAAAAAGAAGATTTATTTAAGCTGGCTGAGGTCTTAGAACAAGGAATAATGATCTGAAGATTTAGAAAGATAAAAAATTTAAGTATAATGAAAAATGTTTCTGTCGCTGAGAACAGTTAGGAAGAAGAATATTCTTCCCTGTGGACATGAGCACTAGAAGTGATCAAAACCAGACAAGATAAAACCTTTGGGGACTTAATAGAAAAGACATTTTATAATGTCCTATTTCCTGATCTGAGTAGGACTTTCTTCTATAATATATCCTTCATCACTTGAAGAAGAAATTAATGATCCATGAAATGGGAATTCTTATTTCAATAGGTAGGTTATTCCATAGACTTTGAAAAGATCTGTGATTGAGGCCGAAACTCCCATTACCTCCCTTGGTCCTCTATTTCTAAGTCAGCTGCTCTTTCCTTCCAAAATATCCGTTTTGTCCTCTATATTCTGTCATGGGGATGATTAAGGACTTCTTTATAAAAGCAAGCAAATGTAAAAGTTTTATTTATTTCACTTTATTATATTTTGTATCTATGTTTATATGTATCTACCTATTTACCTACCTGTCCTTGTTTCTCACTAAATATTTCAGTTCTTCTCCAGACTGAATAAGGTAATGCTATGATGTGTAATAGAATATAGGGACAGATTGACAATGATTTCTTTCAAAGTACTTACTTCAAGATCTCCATAGTGATTTTAATATTATTGTGGCTTTTATGTTAAGTAGTTTTGGTAAAATGACTATCAAGTTTTCTGAGTTGATTGATGTGAACACACAAATTTAGAAACATGTGTATATGTCTCAATGTATTACTGATCTATAATTGCTTTCACTTTTATCTTTTTTTCCCCCACAGTATAGAGTATAGTGTATTTAGTGATCTGAGAGCCAAAGAGTAATATATATTTTAATTGTCTTCAGTGTTTTAAAAATATTAATTTCATAATGGTGTGTAGGTTGAAATAGTGAGTAACTCAATTAAGGATTCAGCTTCCTAAGATGATGCAATGGAAGTACATGTGTTAGCCATGGAAACAGTGCAGACGGGGGAATTTTATATTTATTTCAAAGAACCATAGAATCATGGGATTGATTATCTTTGGGAGATCTTTAGCCAAAAAAAAAGAATCAAATAGAGTTCCAAGCTCTAGATTTGTTAACTGGTTAAGATAACTAAGGGAACATGAGGATAGGAAGTTGAATTGGGGAGGTGGATACCTCTGTTTTGATATTTGGATATTTGCTTTCATTGTATATGAAATGAATTAGTTGGAAATAGCTATTCAGAATATTCCTTAAGCATTTGTTTGGCTGTTGACACTATTTAAGCAAGAATTTAAATTATTAAAGTCTCAGCAGTTCTCTAGATCCTAATTACTAGTGACCACAAAGTTAGTCATTTCATATACTACTATTTTATATTAAAGAAGCACATCTATATATATGTATCTATAAATATATTATAAATATGTATACAAAATATATGTAAATTAAATATGATTCTTTTATATAAAAGATGATATAGACTTTTGATATATGTTGCTCTTACCAGTCTCCTAGTTGCTATCAGTCTTTTAGAATCCTGCTCTACCCTTTACTTTCAGAATTCCTGTAGGTTTAAATGGCTGGTAATTCATGGCTCAGACAGCCCTTGCAGGTGACAGCAGCTGAGGGATGAGTGGCTTCCCTCTGCTCAGTTCTGAGTGGTGTTTATCTGCGCTCTCCCCTTTGTAATGCTCCCATTGCCTGTAGCCATCACTGCTTTAGTCTTCAGCCAGCCCCATGTCTCCATCTTACCCTGCCTTCTGCTCATCAACCCTGGAGAGAAGGACTTCTGGTATCTTCTTAGAAACTCAAGCCATCCTTTCTCTTTTTCTTGAATTAAACCAAAAATAAAAAGAAGAGAAAAAAGAAAGGAAAAGCAACAAAAATCCATGTCTTCTGTAGTAAATGCAAGGTTGGCCAGACTCTCTAACTGCTCTTTGCCTCATAGAAGGTCCAGTGATGATCCACTTTATTGTGATTGGTCCTTACCATACTATCATTTTCGATTTGTTCAAAAGACCATCTTTATGTTAAGACCCTTTGTATTGATTCTTAACCCTTATACTAATTTTAGTATAACTGTAAACTTTCAGATATATGCATTTATTTTTCTTTAGATATTTCATATAATTTGTATATTTTTAACACTTAGAACTAAACCTGAATGTAACATCATACAACAGACTAGATTTTAAATTCCAAGGTATATGCTGAAATAATCCCAGATATACTCAAGGGCATCGTATTTGACAATTAAGTTAATACATAGTATATGAAAGATATCACAAGATTTCATTTCTTTGAATGCTGCTGATTGCTATTATATTCTTCAAAGCACAAATAGATTAATTTGTACTTAGTAAAATTAATATGATGAATATGATATAAAATATTTAGTAGTTTCTATAATATTTAAATCCTGTGTTAAAGAAGATATATTTAAAGATGCACATATACACACAGAAACAGACCGTTATGTACTACTGTGGTATGACTGGTGGTTTCAATTCCAAAGCATTGTTAAATATCTACTTAGATTTTTCTTAGTTAAAAAAAAACAAAAAAGCTGTCATTTGAAGCTTTTAAACGACATCTTAAGAAACCATGGGAAATCTGATAGAAGCTGAAATCATGAGTATTTATCATGTGATAAATTCTTTTATGAAAGAATGTATTAAGAAATTAAAGATTTGTATCAGACTCTGATAAAAGAGAAACAAATATCAGTTACACAATATGTTTAGTAAGAAAGTACAAATGTTATCTATGCATTAGTCACTGGTAAGATTTATTTGTTTTTCTTAAAGAAGATCCTACTATTCTTGCAGGTGGCAATTGTTCATAGGGTTTGGAAGTGTCATTTCCTCTAGTTAGATATTATAGTATATTTTCAGATTGCTATATAAGAAATTCTGAAAATAACTTTTAAGCTCAAAGGTAATTTATGAAAATACACTATCTTTTTTATCTTTGCATTAAACTTCTGATTTGAAGAAGTCATATTAATAGGATGATATCTTCTTATATCCTCTCTCAAGCAAATCTTTTGGAGGGAGTGAAATAATTGAGGAAAATAGACACAGATAAAGTGTTCCATTTATAGAGAGATAAACAGAATATAAGAAAAAAATCAAAGCAGTCAGTGTTAACCTGATCCTTTAAATATTTGGCTTTTCAACAAAAGGCATTTGGAAATTTTAACCCTACCCACCATTCTCAATCTTTAAAAACTCTAAGTGCATGGAAGTATTTAAATAAAAGGTTTAGATCTCTATTAATTAGATAAAATCTCATATACGAGTTGTGAGAAAATGTTGGTTACATTGTTTTAAATCCCTAAAATGTCATAAATGAAAAAGTAAAGATAATTGTGAAACGGTTTTTGATAGCAAGGGTAATTACTTACACTGTTTGCTACTCCATAGGGATAAGAATGAGGACATAAGCCTGGATTCCACTCTTCCTCTGATTTTTTTAATCTAGATGGATTGTTTGAGTTACTATATATATATGTATATACGCACATTAGTTTAATTCAGTTGCTCAGTCATGTCTGACTCTTTGCGACCCCATGAATTGCAGCATGCCAGGCCTCCCTGTCCATCACCAATCACCGGAGTTCACTCAAACTCATGTCCATTGACTTGGTGATGCCATCCAGCCATCTCATCCTCTGTCGTCCCCTTCTCCTTCTGCACCCAATCCCTCACACCCATCAGAGTCTTTTCCAATGAGTCAACTCTTGCCATAAGTTGGCCAAAGTACTGGAGTTTCAGCTTTAGCATCATTCCTTCCGAAGAACACCCAGGACCGATCTCCTTTAGAATGACTGGTTGGATCTCCTTGCAGTCCAAGGGACTCTCAAGAGTCTTCTCCAACACCACGGTTCAAAAGCATCAATTCTTTGGTGCTCAGCTTTCTTCACAGTCCAACTTTCACATCCATATGTGACCATTGGAAAAACCATAGCCTTGACTAGATGGACCTTTGTTGGCAAAGTAATGTCTCTGCTTTTCAATATGCTATCTAGGTTGGTTATAACTTTCCTTCCAAGGAATAAGCGTCTTTTAATTTCATGGCTGCAGTCACCATCTGCAGTGATTTTGGAGCCCCCCAAAATAAAGTCAGACACTGTTTCCACTGTTTCCCTGTCTATTTACCATGAAGTGTTGGGACCAGNCTGCATTGCAGGCAGATTCATCAGGGAATACTGCTCTTACTGCAATATTATAACATTGTTATCCAGAGCATTCTATAAAACTCAGCCCACAGGGCCAGTTTCTCCTCCTCAAAGTTTGTCAAGGTCACCCCCCTTCCCATGCCCCAGGGGACTGGTAGTTTCACAACTGTCCATTTTCAGTCTGCATCAGTATTCCAAGCTGGCCCACCCATGAGGTTCATATTTATTTTTCTTTCTCAGATTATAGGGAACACTCACGCTTCTTCCCATTTCCCACACTAGCCATACAAAGAAGCCAAGAAAAAGTGTCAATTCAAAACAGGCACGTGACACAGGGTCTGGGACACTGGTTTGTTTATTTTTTATGTTTTTGTTTTCTGTTAAACCTGCTTGTTTTGAATCCAGAATTTTTTATGGTTTATGACATATGGTGCATCTCTCCCACCTAGTGACATTTCCACCTCCTGACGAGCATCTCTACTTGAAGTCCCATTCCTGTCTCACCCTATGAGAGCCTAGTGACATGCTGAGGAGCAGTCTGGGAATGGTGAAGAGTTCCCTGCTTCAGAAGACATGAACTCGCTCTGCAATTCTAGAGCTCTGCACCATCACTCTTGGTTGGGGGTCTTGACAGAAAGCCCACCTAGTGCCATATCTGCTACAGATTCCTGGTGAACCACAGAATCTCCCTGACAGGTAACCCAAGCTTTAGGACAGTGTGTGCCCCAGTCTGAAGCCATTGCAGAGACCTTTCTTGTTCTGAGTCCTGCTCAAATTTTGCANTGTCCTCTTTTACTTTCATCAAGAGGCTTTTTAGTTCCTCTTCACTTTCTGCCATAAGGGTGGTGTCATCTGCATATCTGAGGTTATTGATATTTCTCCTGGCAATCTTGATTCCAGCTTGTGCTTCTTCCAGCCCAGTGTTTCTCATGGTGTACTCTGCATATAAGTTTAAAAAGCAGGGTGAGAATATACAGCCTTGACGTACTCCTTTTCCTATTTGGAACATACTGTTTCTCCATTTGCAAAATGAGTAATATCCCTTTTTTTGTAACTGTTACACATTTCTGTCAACAGATTAAATATTTAAATTGAGGTTCTTTATTATTTTATTACAATAGCTACTTTCCAGTATAATCTCCCAGTCCTATGGATATTAGAAACTTTATATCAGAAAATCAGGGATTCACACCACATCTGTTCTGCCAGATTGCATCTAAATCCTGGCGGGTGTGAGGCTAGCCAGTTGTAGGACCTGTGGTCAGAGCTGATCCTTGGAATGGTCTCTCTGCAGGACATACAGGCAGAGCTCAAGAGAATTCCGAAGAGCTAGAGTTGAGCTGTTTCTGAAAGATGCTATAGTTCCACTATTAGGAGTTAAATAGTAGCTCAGAAGTCTTGTTTTGCAAGACCTTCTCTCGTCCCTTCCAACACTTCACAGCTGCCTTGGGGTTCTCAAGACTCTACTCATTTGACCCTTGATCCCTGTGTTTAAGATGGGGTTCTCTAGAAATGACTCTGTGATGACGAGGTAAGTAGAGAAGGGCAATCGGCCTTGGGCAGTGCTCCCAGGAAATATACCAAAGTGAAAAAGACAGGTGGGCAGAGGAAGCTGACCTGCAGTGTGATTGCAACTGATTCTCCAGAGCACTCTGCAGCTGGGATAGACTCCAGAGTTCTCCCAAAGTGGGAGAGTCAGGCTGACTCTCCCAGCCTTCGCCAGTCATTGGCCACAGTCTACCCCTTGGGACGTCGTGTAATACAGGGAGAGGCAGTTTTCTGTAGCTGGGGGCTGATTTCAGTGTGGGAAACAGTTGCATGTCCTCAGAGGCTGACATTCCTAGCAGGAAGGGGACAGGCACATTGGCTGGAATGAAGAGATTTACAGGCTCCCAGTATGTACAATAGTACACTCCCTGATCTACTCAGATCCCACTGAGCCTTGAAGTGATGTGTCCCACCTAGGAAGAGCTTCTCCAGGATTCTTGTGCCTTGGGAAATAGAAAAGTGAGATTGAAGACTTTTCTGTTTGTATCCCTGCTATAACCTTCCCATCAGAATGGTGCCTGCAACTTGATCAATGTTTAATAGGTATTTATCCTTTATATGAGTGAATCAGTGAAGTCAATGAAATGAATCAATGAATGAATCTATGAAATCAAATGAAGATCTGCTGAGATATTTCTGTTTCCACTGGTCCTTTGATGATTAGTTCACATGGTTGTTGTAGAAAGCTATCTCCCCACTGTGGGTCCTATTGCTGTCCCTAAACCTTTCTGAGCTAAGGTTGGGAAGTGACTCTGAGCTGTCTTCCTGATGAATGTGGCTGTCTGCTGCTCTGGCATCGTGCCAAACATGGGGATTCTGGGAGCCTGCCAGCCTTGTGGCTTCTTTGCAGATCGGGATTTGCTTTCCCCTCATTTTCCTCCTTGCCCTATTTGCTTTCCCCTTGCCTTTGTTCCTCGCTTATGGAGCCTGGAATTTAGTCTTCATCTTGATTTGTATCAAGGACTTAGCATTACAAAAGCCTGAATTTTTGAATTTGAAGTGATTTCATTTTACCTCTTTCGTCTTTCCCTTGGTTAAGGCAGTGAATTCGACTGGATGAATTGGTGGAAAGTGACAGGGTATAAAAAATGCAAAATGGGAAGGGACAGCATAGAATTGCAAAATCTTATCTAACAGTGCTCCTGATACAGTTATTTTACATTTAAACAATATAATACATTTAAGATACTGGTTTTCTAGCAGTAGTAGTAATAATAGCAGGAGTATTTAGTACCTTCTTTAAAACATCTGAAGCCACATGAAAATAATAGCACTGTAATAACTTTTCGCTCCTGTGGTCATGATATGTGTTAAATTAAAAACAGAATTATGAAAGCAAAAAAGAAGAAGCAGTTCTTAGAAATAAAGGGCATGAAATAGTTTGTTGTTGTTTTTTTTTTTTTTGAGACTGCACATTTGAGAGTAATGAAGTCAGTGAAAACTTTCTAAGGCAAAAACATTAAAGTTTCATTAATGTATTGAAAATTTAATCCAAGAGCATTTTGTTCACTATGTAACTGAAAAGCCAAAAGTTTCATATCAGGTATATTTAAAGAGAAAACCATGAGAAATATATGTTTTTCTCAATTGATTTAATCAATATTCTAGTAGTGTGCATTTTCTGATGACGTCTAATTTATCTCTGAATGGCTACCCATGGATTTTTTTTCCAGGATTGCTATAAATTAGATGTTATAATATGAAAAATTATACAAATCACTTTATATGTCATTATTAATTGGGTGTTTCTCCAGCAGTCAGGCCAGGCTCATTTGTTGGAGTGGAATACCACTGCTTAATGTATCTAATAATGTCTTCTAAAGGATGAAATTACTCACAAGGGAGAGCCTGAAGAAAAGATCAATGAACTTATATTAGTGTAAATTATCACTGATTAATGAATGCAACATTGGGGATTGAAATTTACTTAGAATTTAAACTTACTGCCAGTTTTGCAACTTTAAGCAGGATAAGCATGCCAAGTATTGAAAACATAAATTATAATAATACAATATTATACCTGATAAATTTCTGACAAATTATAGTTAAAATTAAAAACTTAGGAATTAAGAAATATGTATAACATTGATATGAAGTATTGATTTAACTTTGACTATGGAATAAAGTCTACATAAAAGGATTTCTTATGTACTTATCTCAGCATTTAACCTGCAGGAAATTAAGATAAAAATGACTGCTTTACAGTGGGAGCTAACAGGTAGAAAGAGGTTAGTGCAGTCTTCAAGTTTATCTAAATTCTCTTATGCAACTAGCTCATGCTAAGAGAAATACACTGATAAAAGCATTTAGTTTTTATTTAATTGAAAAGTGGTTAAATGGTGAAATAAAGGAATAAAATACCTGTTACTATGTTTCAGTTCTTTTGAGAAGTAATAATAACCTCACCGTTGTATTATGTTGGTGCAAACGTAGTTGCGGTTTCGGATCGTGCATTTTAAATCATTATAACCAGGCTCAAACATATATTTATTAATCAAAATAGGAACCATTAAATTCAACACATTTTTGCCAATGAGAAATAAGCTTGTTTATTCCTATAGCATAAAAATTCATGCTTTGGAATTCAACAGACTCTTGGAAAGAACTTTCTGATGGTTATGGAAGCATTTTTGCTGCAAAAAGTTGTTGAGATGCTTGAAGGAGTGGTAGTCAGTTGGAGAGAGCTTAGGTGAATATGGCAGTTGAAGCAAGACATTGTAGCCCCATTCCTTCAACTTTTGAAGCATTGCTTGTGTGACGTGTGGTCAGGCATTGTACTGGAGAAGAACTGGGCCCATTCTGTTGATCACTGCTGGCTGCAGACATTGCAGCTTTCAGTGTATCTCATCAATTTACTGAGCATACTTCTCACATGTAATGGTTTCACTGGGATTCAGAAAGCTGTGGTGGATCAGACTGTCAGCAAACCACCAAACAGTGATCACGCCCTCTGTGTGTCTGTGTGTGTGTAGTGCACGTTTGGCTTTCTGAAGTGCTTTGGATCTTCTCGGCTCAACTACTGAGCTGGTCATCGCCGATTGTCTTATAAAATCCACTTTTCATCACACGTTACCATCCAATTGTGAAATAATGTGATGTTCTTGTGCAGAATAAAAGAATTTCAAAATTACAGTTTTTAAACTTTGCATTCAGCACTTATCAAGCTTTATCACCTTTCCAATTTGATTCAAATGCCAAATGTCTATAGAATGGTCAGCGTTGAGTTCTTTGACAACTTCTCCTGTAGTTGTAAGAGGATCAGCTTCAATGGATCCTCTCAGTGGGTTGTTGTCAACTTCTGATGGCCAGCCAATGTTCTCCTTATCTTCAAGGCTCTCTTCTTTCCAGAACTTCTTGAACCAGCAGTGCACTGCATGGGTCAGCAGTAGTTCCTGGGGGAAACACATCATTGATGTTGCAATTTTCTCCACTGCTTTATTTCCCATTTTGAACTCAAATAAGTAAATCACTCATATTTTCTTGTTGTCTAACATAATTTCCCTAGCATTAAATAAATATAAAATAAAAAGCAAGTGATACATCATTAGCAAACAAAACAAAATATAAAGTGAGAAATGTGCATTAAACCGATGTATAACATAATCACATTTAATAATGTAATCCAATATCAAATGGAAAATTTCAACAGTGCAAAAATAGCAGTTACTTTTGTAAAACCTAGTAAATGGATGCACTTTCCTTGTGGCTCACCTGGTAAAGAAGCCTCCTGCAATGCAGGAGATCTAGGTTCAATGCAAAGATGGGCACAATAAAGAACAGAAGAGGTATGGACCTAACAGAAGCAGAAAATATTAAGAAGAGGTGGCAAGAATACACAACAGAACTATACAAAAAAGATTTTCATGACCCAGATAATCAGTGGTATGATCACTCACCTAGAGCCAGACATCCTGGAAGATGAAGTCAAGTGGGCCTTAGGAAACATCACTATGAACAAAGCTAGTGGAGGTGATGGAATTCCAGTTGACCTATTTCAAATCCTAAATGATTATGGTGTGAAAGTGCTGCATTCAATATGCCAGCAAATTTGCAAAACTCAGCAGTGGCCACAGGACTGGAAAAGGGCAGTTTTCATTCCAATCCCAAAGAAAAGCAATGCCAAAGATGCTCAAACTACCACACAATTGCACTCATCTCACATGCTAGCAAAGTAATGCTCAAAATTTCTCCAAGCCAGGCTTCAACAGTACATGAATCCTGAACTTCCAGATGTTCAGGCTGGATTTAGAAAAGGCAGAGGAATGAGAGATCAAACTGTCAACATCCTTTGGATCATTGAAAAGCGAAGAGAGTTCCAAAAAAAGATCTACTTCTGCTTCATTGACTATGCCAAAACCTTTGACTGTGTGGGTCACAATAAACTGTGGAAATTTTTTCAAGGGATGGGAAGACCAGGCCACCAGACCTTCCTCCTGAGAAATCTGTATGCAGGTCAAAAAACAACAGTTAGAACAGGACATGGAACAACAGACTGGTTCCAAATAGGAAAAGGAGTATGTCAAGGCTGTATATTGTCACCCTACTTATTTAACTTCTGTACATAGAACATCAGGAGAAATACTGGAATGGGTGAAGCACAAAGTGAATCAAGATTGCCGGGAGAAATATCAATAACCTCAGATATGCAGATGACACCACCCTTATGGCAGAAAGTGAAGAGCAGCTAAAAAGCCTCTTGATGAAAGTGAAAGAGGAGAGTGAAAAAGTTGGCTTAAAACTCAACATTCAGAAAACTTTAAGATCATGGCATCTGGTCCCATCACTTCATGGCAAATAGATGGNCTCAGATATGCAGATGACACCACCCTTATGGCAGAAAGTGAAGAGCAGCTAAAAAGCCTCTTGATGAAAGTGAAAGAGGAGAGTGAAAAAGTTGGCTTAGAGCTCAACATTCAGAAAACGAAGATCATGGCATCTGGTCCCAACACTTCATGGCAAATAGATAGGGAAGCAATGGAAACAGTGACAGACTCTATTTTGGGGGCTCCAAAATAACTTCAGATAGTGACTGCAGCCATGAAATGAAAAGATACTTGCTCTTTTAAAGAAAAATTATGACCAGCCTAGACAGCATATTAAAAAGCAGAGACATTAGTTTGCCAACAAAGGTCTGTCTAGTCAGCTATGGTTTTTCCAGTGGCCATGTTATGGATGTTAGTGTTGGACTATAAAGAAAGCTGAGCACCGTAGAATGGATTCTTTTGAACTGTAGTGTTGGAGAAGGAGATCCAATCAGTCCATCCTAAAGGAAATCAATCCTGAATATTCATTGGAAAGACTGATGCTGAAGCTGAAGCTCCAATATTTTGGCCACCTGGTGTGAAGAACTGACTCAGTTGAAAAGATCCTGATTCTGGGAAAGACTGAAGGTGGGAGAAGTGGATAACAGAGAATGAGCTGGTCGGATGGCATCACTGATTCAATGGACATGAATTTGAGTAGGCTCTGGGAGTTGGTGATGGACAGTGAAGCCTGGCATGCTGCAGTCCATGAGGTTGCAAACAGTAGGACCCGACTGAGCGACTGAACTGAATAAATGGGTAGAATGACCATCTCATCAAAGTAAATAGAATGACTCAGAGAAAAGAGCAAGTAAGTCTGTGTTCTCTGGACTAGGCGCTTACATCTGAGAAACAGTTTCTTTTCTAACTTTTTCCTGCTCTCTCCTGATATTCTCAAGGGTTGCTGATCTTGAATATGGAATTTAGTAGTTTTACAATGAGAATATTGGAGTTTGATGGTATCACAGGAGACAGTTACCTTTTGTGAGGAGTAAGATACTTCATCTACAAGTGTTTTAGGATGACATTTATTGCAGTGGTTGAAAATTCTGTACCAAATGGGCAGTTTCAAGGAGATGCTCATTTATTAAAACATTTCATGGTCAGGAACTCTGACCATGTTACACTTTTCTTTGGTCATCACAAAATTAGTATAAAATGTTACAGTGGTTTCCAAAAACACATAATTATTGCTTTCAACAGAACAATGCCAGTTCAATTTTTTTTTCATTGTCAGAATATAAAAGAGCAATGACAAAATTATGAGTGAAAGATAGTTATTTGAGATTTATATTTTACATAAAACCTACATCCCATTGAAAGAGATTGAACCATCTTCCAAAAGCCTAGTTTAATCTACTAAAACCAAACAGTGTGCTTTAATACTTTATTTTAGAACTTTAGTTACACAATAATAGTACTCTAGCATGATAAAAATATCCAATCCTAAACTGAATTTCTGACCCTCATCTCTTTGGAATTAAAAACAAAGCATTTCTCATATCTAGATACCTATCTATATTTACAGTTGTCACATGATCTAATTCAGTCAATATTTATGACTTCACCCTAAAGGAAGCTTTATAACCATCATGTGCACTAAATAAAAGAGAACATTGATAAATACTTAACAGATTTAGTGAATAATGAATATGAGTTTGAATATAGGTAATTATGAATTAAGTGCTAAAATTATTAATCAATTGTTAAATTTAATTGTTTTGAATTAGGATTCTTAAAAAGATTTTATTATTTCAAGTAGGTGTACCAGGAAAACAGTCTCTTTCTTTACTAAATCAAATAAACTAAGCTATTTATTTTGGACTGTATCTAAATGTTGACCTAAGTTATGATGAATGAAACAAGAACAATTCTAAGCACATCAATAATGTGAATATATTTAGTAGAGAGGGTATTTATGATAATGCTGTCATTGGAAGTATCTCAAATGTTAATAGAACATAGCTGAACGATACTGACATATCTGTATATTTTCACAAAACAGTAACATAATAGAACTGGAGAAGATGTATGTTCTTTGTTCAATCTAAAAGTATTTAAAATGAACTTTTAAAATTTATAGTTTTTAGTTAACATGGATAATTAATATAACTGAGAGTTTTAATGAATTATATTCACTTTCTAATATTCTCCATTTTTGTGACTTTGGAGAAATATAAAATGAATTTGATGCTTGATTTAAAGTACTTTTTTGGGTACCTTGGATCTAAGGAGCCCATATAAATTTCTTACATTGACTTATGTTTTATTAGATGCTCACCTTTGAAATGTGATGGTACATGGCAGAGTGTGATTTTTTTGAAGCATAAGCATAATTCATTCAATCATATATGTGTATGTGGAACGCCAATTAAAACAAATATTTTATGGAACATACTAAAATAAAACATTATTTTATCTCCTAAGGTAAAAGAAACCCATAGTAATTCTATTTTATACCTTTTATATTTACATTGCCTTAAAATGCGATTCTTTCAAAATTAAGTATGGATTTTCTCTCTCTCGGCTTCCCTGGTGGTTCAGAGGTTAAAGCGGCTGCCTCCAATGTGGCAGACCCGGGTGCGATCCCTGGGCGAGAAGATCCCCTGGAGAAGGAAATGGCAACCCACTCCAGTATTCTTGCCTGGAGAATCCCATGAACTGAAGAGCCTGGTGGGCTGCAGTCCACGGGGTTGCAAAGAGTCGAACATGACTGAGTGACTTTACTTTCTCGCTCTCACTCTTTGGATCCTAATGAGCTCAGGATTTTTAATCTAAAGAAAAGAACATTTGAATGCTCTTCACATTTTTTCCTTAGCTTACTCTTTCAGGATTTCTGCTGTCATATCTCCATATGTGCACCAGTTGTATATTTCTCTGACATCTTTGAATTGAGTATTGTCATATTGTCATCTCCATTAAGAAAGAGAAAGTGCTAGGTTTCAGCCCACAATGGACAAGGACTCAAGTCCTCCTCATTTTCTTATTTTTCTTCATTTGTTTTATCCACTACACCACACTGGACTGGATGAGATATAAAAAGAGATGGTTGCTGAGCTGTCTATCTCAATAATATCTAGCTTAAAATTTATTGTTAACATGACTGTGTGTCTTTGCAATATAATCATATTTTGGCAATATATTGCTGCTGTTTGGTCACTAAGTTGTGTCCAGCTGTTTTGTGACCCCATGGACTGTAGCCCACCAGGCTCCTCTCTCCAGGGGATTTCCCAGGCAAGAATACTGCAGTGGCTTGCCATTTCCTTCCCTAGGGGATCTTCCTAACCCAGGGATCAAACATGCCTGTCCTGCATTGGCAGGCAGATTCTTTACCACTGAACCATCTGGGAAACCTGAGCAACATATTATGTTCAGTCTAATGTATCTGTGACTTCTACTTCTGAAAGAAAAGTAATACAAGGTCAATATTTCCATTGAGTGGGTCTATTTTCGAGTGGGTGCCAGGGCTCTGAAAAGTAGTAGAGAGGGCCAGAAAAACAGGGACTTTCTAAAAAAATGTGTAGTTCTGTTTTTACATGAACTGTTTAAATTATATTATCCCCCAGCCCTGTTTAAATTATGATTCTCTAATTGAGATAGTTCTCCAACATAGTCATTCAGATTTAATTCCCTTGCAATAACATCACCCCATTTCATTTTCCTCAAAACTTTCCCATTCTAACAATCTCATATCTAAAAGAATAAAAAAAAAGAAATCACATTTTTGTTTCACCTTAGATATGATGATACAATTTCTTTCCATAGATTCAGACCTTAAAAGTTCATTCAAGGTTCTTTTGTTTTAAGAGTCCAGGAGCAACATCTATTATCCCAGAAGTCTTTGAATGATATTTTCATGCAAGAATAAAATCTCCTCCTGCTTGTCAGATACTAAATAAAATGGTCATTGAAGGAACCTCTGTGTTTCCTCAAGCTTGCCATAGAAGAATGAACAGATGGCTTAAGACTCTGGGTAACATTTACCCCTCCTTATGTAGTTCACTGAAGTCATATACAAGTAATGCATTTTCCTCTTTCTTGACCACCCCACGACCTTTCAGAGGCCCTTTTCATTGAAGTTGTTACTCCCTTTGCTTCTATGTCCTCACCCTCTAATCTAGGAGTAAATTATGTTCCCAACTTGTCTTTAAATACCAGATAAAGGATAATTTCCATCAGAGATCTCGTGTCCTTGCCTTTTTAAACATCTGTGTGTGTGTGTGCCTGTGAGATACTTTCTGTGCTTCCCCCATAATACTTTATAAATGTCTTTTTAAACAGACATTCAGTCCATAATTATGTTACAGTGGTTCATCTGCCAATCTGTCATACTGTTTTCTCTCTCCTGCACATTGTGGCTTTCTAGGAAAGAATGGTCTCCAATTTGTCTTATTTTTCTCAAACTTGTAACATACCGCCTGACAAGTGGGAGATACTTAAAAAATACTGAGATGTGAATGAGTGGCCGACTGACTTTAAATCACAGTTTAAAACCTTTAAGTACTTTTTCATCATTAAAAAAAAATTATGTTCTTTGTATCTTATAATTTGTTTGGATGTATTTTTAGAGAGCAGGGACTTTTTAAATCTAAATTTTCAAGTTATATATGATGGCTATTTTAACAAGTCAGCTTTAAGATAGATAGCACATTAAAATCAGCTTCAGCATTTACCTGAAAGAGGTGAAAAAGGTTAGAATGTTTCAGTAACGAAAATGTGCATTTGTCTTCTCCTTTGTGAAAATATGCTCACAGTGATCTGTTTTTTTTTTTTTTTTTAACCTGGTCCCTAGCTATATGTCATGACAGTCTGATATCCGTTTGAATTGATGTTTTAAACTGAGCTTAATTAAGTGCTCTGTAGGAATGAAGACAATAAAATGCAGGAAAGTCACAAAGAAGCAGTGCTTCTTTTTTTTCTGTCTGCAGTTTCTTCCTCAAGTTAAATCAGGGAAAACAAAAAATATTCCTGCCCTTAGTTATTTCAATAAAATATTTAGTGTTTTTAAAGAAAGGAGTAAAACAATTTCTTTTTATGTTAGCCAGTTAAGTTTTAGAAACAAGCAAACAAAATCAGCTACACATTACTTGAGGAAGTTTAATAAACAAAGTATAAACTGTTAGGATAAACTAAAACTAAACTCATATACCTAAGATTTTATAAATAGTGTTAGATAAAGCAACAATTTGTGGTAATTAAAGATTTAGGAGAAAGATGGCAATTTTTTTCATCATTTTCATCAATCATGTTTATATTTTTTCAGCTCAGATGATGTTAACAATTTACATAGGTCACTATGCTCCAAATGTTTGGAATACAGAAAATCGGTTCATAAAATATTTATAACATACTTTTAGATGTGATAATATTTGTTTACACTTTAAAAATGATAGTGCTCATATCCCAAAACATATAAAGTGGGGAACAGCCTAGTTGAATGTGTGCAGTTTAGAGTTAATATTAAATTCACTAAATATTTATTGAGTATACACTGTCTTAGACATCAGAGACTTCTCATTGAAGTTTCTGATCATATTCTTTGTCTCATTTAATTCTCACAAAAACTCTCTGATGTTGTTATTTCATACATAACTGAGCCTGGGGAAGCAAGGTGAAGTCAGATCTGGCTGACTTGAGAATTCATACCTTTCACCAGGAGAGGTGCTGTGTCTTTGTGCAGTTTAGGGAATATAGTCTTGTGGTCGCTGTCCTTGGTGCTAGAAAGTGAAAGTAAACAACAAGACTAGAACGAATGGACGACTGAATGAGTGAACAGCTACACACTGAATGCAGGGGAGGTGGAACTGAACATATAATGATATTCAAAGTTAGAGAATAATATCAAGAAGAGAGCTCTGGGAAAGAGCTTAAAAATAGAGAAAGAGGGAATTTGAAAACTAATTGTTCAATAAACGTTAGAGAAGCAAAGTTTAAAAATAGAGGTTGTTGGATATGAAAAGCTGCAAAAGAAAACAGAGAGATAAGGAATTAATGTTTCTCTATCAGCCATCAAGGGGCTCTCAGATTGGTGAACAACTTGTAATTCTAATTACAACAGGAGATCATAAGGAGGAAATGGTAAAATCACAAATGTAACTGCCATTGAATTATCAAGACTGGAGTTTCAATTTTTTATATCAAAATATTGTCATTGAGCTTAATCATAGATGG
Source organism: Neotragus pygmaeus (assembly GCA_006410875.1). Lineage (NCBI taxonomy): Eukaryota > Metazoa > Chordata > Mammalia > Artiodactyla > Bovidae > Neotragus > Neotragus pygmaeus. Next base: position 247,679 of record SJYV01026573.1, on the reverse strand, counting down.
AGTTTGAGCATGCAGCTTCAGTGACTAAAGACTGTTATCATTATGATTAAAGTTTTAAAGGAAAAAAAAAAAACTATCATCTTATAGTAGAGATTCACATTAAATGTAGTTCCCCAGAAATCAGGTAGAGATGCAAATGACACAGAAAGCATGATTCTGGAATAGTTTTCCTTTATAAAATGCGTTCCATGTAAAAGTAGTCCTCATTGATTTTAAAAAGTAAACAGATTTTATGATTAATAAAGTACAGAAAAATTGTTAAATCAGTCTAGGTAGATATTTTATCTTAAATTTAGACTTTTCCTTAGGCTGATGTATTATTTTGTTGAAAATCATCACAAAAAAGACATTAGGAAATATTTTTCTAAAGGATAATTGGAGTCAGAAGTAAGCTGATGGCTAGTGAACCAGTAGAATATGTGACCATACTGGATCAAATGGAACACCACAATATTTAGAGGGAGAGGTTCCGTGGAGGACTTCTGATTTCAATTCACGTAACATGAAATATTATCCTTGAGAACTTTCATTTTATTAATATGATTATATAATTGTGAGTATGCACATGAGACTCAAATTAATATAGTAGGAATAAATTCCCACAGGAAATAGTAAAAGGCTAACAAAATATGTTAGAATTTTTTTTAATATAAATTTATTTATTTATTTATTTATTTAAATTGCAGGTTAATTACTTTACAATATTGTATTGTTTTTGCTATACATCAACATGAATCCGCCACAGGTATACACGTGTCCCCCATCCTGAAGCCGCCTCCCTCCTCCCTCCCCATACCATCCCTCTGGGTCGTCCCAGTGCACCAGCCCCAAGCATCCTGTATCATGCATTGAACCTGGACTGNTGGAAGTGACTGGCAGGTTATTCTCTTCTGTCAGGTAGTCAGGGGAACCCTCTGTGAGAAGATGACATCTGAGCCGAGCACCCGGTGGCCTCGAGAGTGCACCGGCCAGGGGACGCACTCCTCAGGGGGTCTGGCCCCAGCCTGCACCTTATGGGTGAGGTGGGTCTAGAGGAGCGAGGCCTTGAGCAGCCAAAGCGCTTGTGGTGGAGATGCTGGGAACCTGCGTGCAGCCCGTGCAGCACACGCCAGTTGCAAGCATCGAGGTCCTGGTGCTTGGACATATATGGTTTAAAAAGCCCACTGAGATTTAAAAAACCTCGCCTCCAATGGTCTTGAATTTTAGTTGAGGAAAAAAACACCCTTGGGTCAGGATCTGAAAACATGGTCCAGAGGTCTCTGCTCCCGTGTTGAAGCGGGGGTGTCTGTTGTCATAGGGGGGCAGGCGATGGCCTGTTAGGATAGCATGACTACGGGATTCCTTAGTGCGCACTGCAGCTCTGCCCCAGGGATAGAAAGGTAGCCCAGTGTCTGCCCAAATAGGGTTTAACCTGGCGAACAGGTCACCTCAGTGCTGCAGGGGGCTACGGTGGTGGAGATCCTGCAGGGTCCTTACTGCCTGGTGTGGTGGTGAGGAGCATCAGAAGGTTTTGGAAGAGATGATGTCTGAACTTTTAAAAATTGCTGAGGTCCAGCCCCAGTGGATCCAGGGTAATTCGAAGGTGGGGATGGAATTGGCATCCTGGAAAAAACTTATTTAATTACAGATATAGAGAGAGCTTAGAAACGGATAGTGTAGTAGGAAAATTAGTGGAGAAAGAGAGGCTGAATAATTGGTTTACGTGGAATACCAATCACCACCTATGTAGGCCACAGGCGTCTTTCCGTTCTCCTGAAGGAGANTGTGTGTGTGTGTGTGTGTGTGTGTGAAAGCCAAAAAGCTTTTATTTATTTATTTATTTTGATTTTTGCATCTGATCCCAAACACTTCCTCACACAAAAAAATACGTAGCCGTATTTTTTACCTGTAATTTTCATTTTAAGGCAGGAAGAGAAAGAGGTAGGGAGGAAGGAAAGGAAGGAAGAAATCAACATCATCTGTATTCCTAAAGAAAGTGAAAAAGCTGAGAGACAGCATGCATTGTTTTGGGCAAGGAGACTGATAACTATCTGTGTTGTCTTTGTAGCAGTGTCTCTTGTGGGGATAGCTTTGGACTGTGTTAACTGCAGCAGGGACCCAACAGTACAGAGGATTTCTAAAGGGGCTTCTGTCACAGTCAATAAAAACCCACAAGAATTTGGTTTCTTGATTTGATGTTTTGTTTGTTTGTTTTGATTTCTCTTTAACTATAAAGGAAATTAAGTGGACTCTATCCCCTTTCCTTCCTGGGTACAGGTTGCCATAATATTTCAGTTTGATAAAAGACTGTCTATCTTTCACAAGGACATAGTATCTAATTTGCCAAACAATATATTTTGCAATTCTTGCTCAAACATTTGTCAAAGAATGGACAGCTTTGAAATAAAATAGGACAAAAGGGAAAAGAGCAGAGTGACCTGGAGAGAAAAACAGGAAAAACAAACAAACATTTACCCCAGTTGTTTATGTTACTCATCTGTTTACTTCTTGTATAAGCATCCTTGGTACTCTAGTTTTTCATCTTATTTCATATCCACAAGAGGTAAAATTCAGCTGAGGGCAATGATAATTGATCTTCTTTTATTGGGTACAGAATCAAACACTGACAATTTCCTGGTTACTATCTGTAAAAATGTATGATTATAGATCAGAAGATAGAAAATTATGTAATTACTGATCCTAAGACACACAGCACCTAGTAGATTTAATAAATAATTTTAAAAACAGAATTATCAACTTATTAACTGAATCATTAAAAANCTATCTGTAAAAATGTATGATTATAGATCAGAAGATAGAAAATTATGTAATTACTGATCCTAAGACACACAGCACCTAGTAGATTTAATAAATAATTTTAAAAACAGAATTATCAACTTATTAACTGAATCATTAAAAATTCTACACATTTTTTCTTTATAAGATCCTCAGTGAGCAAAAATTAATATGAAAACAGCATAGAACTTTTGCTACCTAGAGATGAACTTGCCAAGAGTAAATTGCCAGGAAAGCATATTGGCATTTGAGGGCAGGTAGAGAAAGGGGCGACAGAGGTTGAGACAGTTGGATGGCATTGTCAACTCGGTGGGTGTGAGTTTGAGCAAATTCCAGGAGATAGTGAAGGACAGGGAAGCCTGGCATGCTGCCGTCCATGGGGTCACAAAGTTGGACATGACTGAGCAACTGAACAAAAACAGTATTTGAGAAACATGGTTTGAAGTCCTTTCTGTGCAAGATACTATGCTAGATGGTGAGAATATAGAGATGAACATTGTCCACAGCTGAAAATCCTACAGGCATACTGAGACACGACCATAAATAACTCAATGTAAGGCAGAAGGTATTTGTTCAAAAACATGAAGGTGATGTGGAAGAGGAAGGAGAGGATTCATTAGGGCTTAGCATGTGGCATCTGCTTTCCATGCATTCCCTTATTTAATTGTCCCAACACTAGAAGATTAGTATTATTACACTGTCTGTTTTACAGAGGAGGAAATTATACCTAAGAGACACTATCATTTTTTGAAGTTCACACTGTTGCTTAATGGTGGGATCAGGAATTGATCTTTGATTTATCTGACTCCAGTTCCTCTAATGTGTGTAGTTATAATATAGATGTTCAGTAACTTTATTGAATGCATGAGAGAAATGCAGTGGTACACAGAGATTTGAAAATAGGCTAAGTTGTTTGGAGAATTGGAAAGCAAGAGGAGAACAGATGATTTTAATGGTTTAAACAGGAATGGAAGGATGCATAGAACAGAGAAAGGGAAGATATAATTGTGATTCTAAAGATCTAAAGTGAAAGTGAACGTCACTCAGTCATGTCCTACTCTTTGTAGGCCAGAATACTGAAGTGGGTGGCCTTTCCCTTTTCTAGGGGAACTTCCCAACCCAGGGATCGAAACCAGGTCTCCTGCATAACAGGCGCATTCTTTACCAGCTAAGCCACCAGGGAAGCCCACAGATACTGAAGTGGGTAGCCTATCCCTTCTCTAGGGGATCTTCCCAACCCAGGCATTGAACCAGGGATTCCTGCATTGCAGGTGGATTCTGCTACTAAGGAAGCCCGNAACAGGCGCATTCTTTACCAGCTAAGCCACCAGGGAAGCCCACAGATACTGAAGTGGGTAGCCTATCCCTTCTCTAGGGGATCTTCCCAACCCAGGCATTGAACCAGGGATTCCTGCATTGCAGGTGGATTCTGCTACTAAGGAAGCCCGTCAAGATCTAATTTTGGAAAATTAATGGAAAATGACAACAAAAGAAAAACACGGCTAGGAGAGAAGATGGCTTTTCTTCTTCATCTGTTGCATTTGAAGTTTAACTGAGTTGGCCATGGAGTCATGAAGTGAAGTGAAGTGAAGTCGCTCAGTCGTGTCCGACTCTTTGCGACCCCGTGAAATGTAGCCCACCAGGCTCCTCCATCCTTGGGATTCTCCAGGCAAGAATAGTTGAGTGGGTTGCCTTTTCCTTCTCCAGGGGAACTTCCCACCCAGGGATCGAACCCAGGTCTCCTGCATTGCAGGCAGACGCTTTAACCTCTGAGCTGCCAGGGAAGCCTTTATGGAGTCATAAAGGCCATTGTAAAAGAAAGTTACTTATTACTAGGAGCATCTAATACTGAATCATCCATTGATTTTTGAGAGGAATTGAGACATATAGTGAATAGCATAAAAAGAATCTCACAAAGTGTTGCCTTTACTTTTTTTTCTCGGTTGAATGACTGGCTAGCAAGTGAGACCATTTTCAAAAAAATCATGCTGTAAATATCTGCTCTCTGTGCATTTTAACCAGCCTGCCTATTTTAAAAACTGGTATTATTTCTAATGAACACTTTAGTGTTGTTATTTCAGAAATATGAATGTCAGAAATTAGCATCAAGTCTAAAGTTATTGCCCTATCTTAGGGCTTCTTAGAGAAAATTTAAAATGAATAACATTTTCTATGGTTAACAATATCAGCATTTATGGAATTTTTCAAGAAAACATTTATGGTTTATTATTGTTTATAGCAAAGTAAGCAAAATTGCTTCTAGCCATGCTTTATGGGTTGCAATATTATATTTGGATGTAAATAAAAATAGGAAGGCTTGTATAATATAATTTAACTAAAGAGTTGCTAATATATTCAACTGTATTAGTTATTAACAAAGGAGAAAATACAATGCTGATTTCATAGTTTGGAAGTATGTCCCAGTTACCCAAATTATCTTTTCCTCAGTTATATAATTAGAATTGCATTAATTAAATATGATCATATCCAGTCTCACCTATTTATATAATCTTTAGCAGGATTGCTTTTTTTTTGAACAGTAACGTAGCTGAGAACACTGGTTCTCCCAAGCTCTATAAAGGAAGCATCTCACCTACCCTTTTCCTATTTAGCCAAAAAAGCCTTGCCTGGCATCACCCCACAGCAGGCAGTGCTACTTCAGGGCAGAGGAAGGAAGGGGCTGAGACTCCTCTGAGTTTATGTGCTTTCCCCAGTGGCTTGTGGTTTCCCTGTGTGAAGCCCCGGGAATACCAAGATCTTTGCAAGTTGGTTTTTAATCAATTTTAGTACTAGAGGACTTGCTGAACAGGGGCTTGGCATCTATGGTTATGTTGAATATGTAATCCAGTTATAGGCTTTAGCTGATTTGCATATTGTTGAAAAAAATTAAAGTTTATATTGTCTCATCAGGCCTTGTTAGTTTCCCCACCCTTATTTCCCAGTTTGGCAGAATCTGAGATGGTTATCTCTTGGAAGTCACTGGAGAACTCTCACTTAAATAAGTGAGAGTATATAAGGGCCTTTATATGAAGCACTGCTTAACTTTTTTTTTTTAAATTGTGACTGATGTCATTATATTGAGGACATTGCTCTTCACAAGCTAATAACTAATTACTGAAGAGTTTAAAACTTACATAAAAACAAGACTGCACCAGGGTGCCTCTGTTCACAGGGTGCCTCTATTTTCTGAATTCTGGCGACTTCTAGTTGCAGAGGACAACCTCTTAGCCTTCCTCCACCACCCACAGTTCAGTTCCCCTTTGCCTGTAGATCTAATTTCTGTCTTCACATCTCCCTCTACCTACAAGTTTTTGCTTTGAATTATTTCCCTTTCTCCCGGTGGATAACCTATCAGAACCCAACAATTCAACAATAGTACATTTCCTAGAGTATGAATTAGTCGATATTAACTAGCACTATTTTGAAGACACAGCACAGTATGTCTGGGAATTTACTCTTCTTAATTTGGCCCTTTGAACTTCTGCCACACCATAACATAAAGGTACACGCCCCCTAGCTGTCTTTCAGTTAATATCCAATTCGTAATTCTGATCTCTCGGCAAATTTTTGGGAAACAGCATATAGAATTATATACATGTATTTCCTGAGAACACTTAATTTTTTAGAACTAATGCAGTTATATTTTTACCGTGTATTTAAGAAAAATTTAATTTCTTAATGTCTTAGAACAAGAACTTTATCTTTGATTTTCCTTTGCATAGCCTAAGGGCCTAATTATATTTTTTAACAATTCTCTTAAAGATTAATATGAGACTTTCCTAAGATAAAGGGAAAAATATTGAAAGTTTTCTCAATATCTCTCTTATTTTCCTCTTAACTCCTTGGGTGCTTATTATTTTTATTCATCATTGTGAAATCTAATTGTTAATTTCCTTATATTACTGTTTAAAATTTCATGAGCTAGTTTGGAATGGTAGCAAAGAAGAATTTGGGGTTGCATGTACTTAATTTCAAACCCTAAAGCTGCTGGAGATTATCTGGGACACAGTAAGCAATAGATGTATCTACTTTCATTCCAGTAGTTCATCATTTATTAAGCAGGGAAAATAGCATCTACTTCTTAAGGCTGATGTGGATTAAATGTAATGTACATAAATCACAAAGCCTACTACCTAGCAAATGGCAACATTTAGTAAATGGTGGCTCTAGTTATTGAGGTTATTATAATTTCCGTATTTCTCATTATGGAAATAAGTGCTCTTTAAAGACTAAGTCTGTCTTATATTTGGTTTATGCCCTCTACAACACTATAATACTCCTAGCCACACAGTAAAGAATAAATGCATACATGAATAAGGTATTTTCAGAAACTCTTCATAAATCTCGTTTAGCAAGTGCGTAAAGGCAAGGTGAATATCTCATTTTATTGTAAGTGGTTTTTCAATACCACTCATCATTAGAATCAGGTCCCCTGAGGCCACTAGCTATTGACCATGACCCTGAAGCTAACACAGCTTTATCAAGAGTCTTTTGTTTTATGGTGCTGTGATATCTCCTAGGGAAGTTTGATTTGCCAGAATTTTTAAAGAAATCATCAATCATGTAGGTTCTTCTGTATCCAGTCTTGATTATATAACACTTCTTATTGTACTTAATATTTTTATGTACCAAGATAATGCAAGCAGTATATTCATTATGGTTCTGCAGAATAGTTTAATCAGGACATTGAGAAATGATTGCTTTCACTTCAGTTGCTGCACTATCAAAAATAATTACATTTCTCAACTTATCTCCACATCTCCATGAAGCTTTCCTTTACCTCCTAAAATTAATGAAATTTGGCTTTGTACCAAGATAGTAATTACACTATTATTAATTGCATGCATCTGGAAATAATTCAGATTTTTACCCCTTCATGACTATGATTTTGAAAGTGTCTTTAGAAAGTTGCCTTGGAAAATGTTGCAAACTCCACCTCTCAATTATTCATCACGCTTTTCATCACGCTTCAATTATTTGGATATCTGTGAAAGAGAATGCAAACTATCCAGATTTTAAAGATCTGTAGTTTTGGGTGAATGGGATAGGTTTTGCTGGTAAAATTCCGTGGAGAGCAGACACTAAAATTAGTGTGGACAAAGTCCAGTCAATCGCTGGCACCTGTGGATGGCAAGACAGCCGAGATTGAGCAGGGGAGGCTTCCGGCTTTGATGAAGTCAGTAGGTCTCACCTGATTTCATAGGCATTTGGATGCTTCTTTTCTAAATTTTTTAAGTTGAGGGTGAGCCAACCACGCCTTTATCCTTCCTCACTGACCAATCATAGGATGCAGATAGTTTTTGGAAAGGGGGTGTGACCTCGGGTATGACAGCCCTTCAGCTGAAGGCAATTACAGGAGAAAGCAGATAGGCCCGGGGCAGCCAAACCGGCAGCTAGGGGTACAAATCCTTCCATCGTGGAAGTGAGTCAGTTTGGTTCAGTTTGGTTTTCTTGGTGGTCCTGCAATCAGCGAGACTTCACAAGAGATATGAGTAACTCTCATGTTGCTTTTAAGAAGGAAATGGCAACCCATTCCAGTAATCTTGCCTGGAGAATCCCATGGACAGAGGAACCTGGCAGCCTATAGTCCATGGGGTTACAAGGAGTCAGCACTGAGCAACTATCACTTACTCAGTCTGTTTACAGTTTGAGTAGTAAAAAAAAAAAAAAAGAATGAAGGCATCTGGAAACTTTTCGATACCGTTTATTGTCTGACCATTTAGCAAAATTTTAGGCCTGTTTTATTTTTCAAAAAGCTTTTAATTACATAAATCACTTTGGGTAATTATTGCATGATCCTTAATTCCTTACACTTATTCAGGTGTTTGTTGGTTACTTCTAACTTAGAAGTACAATATTGCCGTGTTTAAATAGAGTACTGTGGTGAATGTTTACCAGGTTCAGTGTTGATATTTGAGAAGTATGAGCTTTTCTTTTTTTTTCTGGTACTTCTGCCTCTTAACATCTATGCCGGAAGGTAAGTCTGGCTTAAAAATTTTCATATTATAAGACAAATTTTTTCTCATATTAACTGTGACTTTGACTGAGTGATATGCATGTAAAATTGGGTTGACTTTTACATGTCTACTGCTGCGGAGCACACTTAAGTGGACTGGTAGAGTTTTAAGCAAAACCAAAGGTGGACTAAAGGTGGACTGTTTTGTTAGAATTTACAGTCTTAGAAGATTAGGAAATTCTCCAATTCATAAGTGTTCAAGATACTGTGCAGCTGGAAAACTCATGGTGTTAAGAGCCTTCTAAGGCTTTTGGGTCAGGGCCGTAATGTAAAGGAGCATTGTGTCTGCTTTAGCTCATTACATTTAGTGGCACAATAAGTGCATATGTATTTAAGTAAGATCAGGAGGCATGGGTATCTTTTACATGAATGTAAGTTGTTTTAAGAAAATCATTTGGTAAAATACACTAATAAAACCTAATTTGGGTAATAAAATACACATGAAGGAGAAATAGAACTGTATTTCTTGAATATCCTTCAGTTACTTCAGAACTATTCTCTTTTAAAGGAAACAAAATTATTGCCCTTTCATTGCAGCCTAAAAGGCTTTAAAATTATAAACAGTATTGCAGCTGACTGAATTGTTATCCTAATGTGTTATACATCAAGTCTCTGAAGATTCACAATGAGAGGCTTTTATAACTGAAATCCAAATGTTATGTACAATGACAATTTAAATGCATGTGCTCTCTTTAGAACTGACTTGAAAGCATACAAGTCTTTGATTAAAAGGAACATTACTATGGGCATGAAAAATGATTACGTATGTGTGCACGCTCAGCTGCTTCAGTTGTGTCTAGCTCTATGCGACTCTGTGGACCCTAACATGCCAGGCTTCTCTGTCCATGGGAGGACTCTAAATTTACTGCATGATAAGGTGACTATGACTCTGATTTTGGCTGGCACTTAGGATATTCTTATTCTTCCCACCATAAAGGAAAATAAGATCCAACTCAACTTCTGTTCATACTCGTTCATGTTTTTAATTAAAAAAAAATAGAATAATCCAGAGATCAACTAGATTTAGCCTTTGAAAGCATTGTTTTAAAAAAAGCAGATTCTTTATAAACACCTCTAGTCAGCTGGCATTAATGCCAAGTCATATTTCCTAAAATTTTACTAATCCTTTTCCTCACTTCCTGTCCTGAGAATTGCTACTAAGAGTAGGAGGCTTTCCCACATAAACTACAGTCTAGAGACATCGTTGGTTACAGGTGTGAGCTCACACACCGGATTAGACTAGGATTGTTAAATCAGACTCAGGAAAACCAGGTATAATGCAAAATCAAATTGTACTAATAACTTCAAGGAAACAATTGCTCAATAGCATTAGCAAGAAGAGTTCTGAAACTGCTCATCTAAGCATTTTAATTCTTACATTCTGCAGAAGTGATAGGATAGGATAGTTTAGTCACTCAGTTGTGTCTGACTCTGCAAAATGATACTGAGTGGTATTTTTGGACTATAACCTAAATGGATTAGTTTTACTTTTATCTATCCTCTCTGACATAGGACAGAGTTTGCTAGGGAAATTTTTAGATAAATAGTAAATTCTTATTTTACTTACACATTTCAATTTTCCTCATTATTCAGTACATCTTAAATTTGCAGCATATGAACTTGGTTATGCTAAGTCATAGGTTATCTCTTTTAATGTGGAAATAGAATTTCGGCAATGATTTCTGTCTTCTGGAGTTCTTCTAATATTAGACATCTTACATCTTTAATATTTTCAAAATATTACATGGCTAATGTATTTTGTGTAATGTTTGTAGCATTCACTTAGAGATCTTGGAATTTCATAAATGTTGGTGCTATAATTTGGAAGTAAAAAGACTTGTTCTAATGAACACTTAGCATTTTTCATAAGGAAAAACAAAGGTTTTCAACCCAAATTGGAGCAATGAAATATAATGCTTTATCTTAAAAATACTTTAAGTGACAATTATGAACCTAACCACACATCAGTAGGTGATTCTATATTTATTTTCTCTGTCAGGAGCTAATTTATTCAGTAGGGTAGAGAGTTTTATTTATTTATTTATTGCTGTTTTTCAAATTTATAAAGTAGTATTTCATTTGGTAATGTTTATAACTCAGTTTAATTGATTGCAACCTTTATTTCACCTCTGTAACACTGCCACTCAACTGTTGAATAAAATCTTAATAACATTTGATGGAAAGAGAATCCATATTCAAATGCAGCTTTTTAAGACTCTATTAGCTGAACACAACTAAAAATAATGAAGTCTCATTTCCAAAACTTTTCAGAGGAGGTTGTCAGGTTGAATAAGTCGAGATTTTATTTGATAATTTTCTGAAGATAATTATAAGTTCTAATATCCCTAAAGCAGAATATTAATCAAGAATTAAAATGATCAAACCTGAGCTCTATGTGGGACTATTTCATATCTGTTGGCAAATAATGACAGTTGATAGTGACCCCACTGAAGATGGAGAGCTAGGCTGCTGCGCTTGACATAACATAACACAAACGTCACATAAATGCAACTTTAACCAGTCTGGGCCCAGTGCTCAGGGGTCCAGTCAAGCAAAGAAAACGGAACAAAACAGTCTCTAAGGTGAAGAACTAGAGACATTGATATAATTGACAATGTACTGAGTTAACTGAGGAAGTCTTTACTCATCTTTTCAAAACAGGTATACGCTGATTCAGTGATGTTGCACAGCCAAGCAAAGAACTCATCAATTTTGTTGTGAATATAAGGCTTAATGATAGGGATGCTCACATGAACACAACCAAGTGATCAGTGCTCGTGTCTGGAGCCCAGTTTTTCGGTTCAGCTTTTAGCTCTTTCACTGACCATGTGATGGATTTGGTTTTGTTTCTTACACTCAGATCTCAAGCCCAATATCCATTTCACCTCCCTGATGTTAAAAGATCTTACATTTCCAACTGATTGAGTTTTTCTCTCCATTAAGTTGAGCAGGCTCCTGTATGAATGATGAAAGCTTATTTCAACCTTGGACACATTCTAAGAGACAGTGGCAGAACTGAAAAGCTTGTCCTTTACCTTTCTGCCCATCTGTTTCAGTGCTAATGATTGCAAGATGGGCAGGAATTACTGATTAGTGTTGACTGAGCATAACTTTGGTCCCTGTCTCTGTCAGCACTGGGTTAACATATCTGGAGCAACATTAAGAAGTAGCTTTAGCTGTGAAGCATAATCGTGTGGGCAGGATACAGGCGGTGTTTATGTCTTTACATAATTGAAGGTAAAGCAATTGAAATTAACAGATTGAACATGTCAACTACATTTCCTGAAAGTGGAAATTTTTTAAATGGGCTTTGGTTACATTCGGGGTTTGTGTCAAGTATTAGACATTACCCTGAAGCAAAAGAAAATAAAATTCAAGCAGGCATTTTTCAAAATTGTGCAAATGATCTCATCACAAATTTGCAGAGAGCAAATAAGGGAATTCTAGTTCTCACAAAGACACTTATGCAGCCCATTTTCCTCATTTTATATCTGAGAAAAAAGATACATCAGTGCTAAGTGCCATTCCCAAAGAACTACTGTGGTTATTGCCATTTGCCTGATTTAAAAACTAAGGAATTATAGGTTCAATAAATATTCCTTTATGTTGTATGGATGAATGGATCCTGATTGCCTGAACTCAAGTTTTAACTTCTCTGTTTCTAGCTAAACAACTTGAAGAAAATTAAAATTTCTGTATCTTGGTTTTCTCATCTATAAAATGGGAATAATTTGATACCTTCTACATAGGATGATTTTGTAAGAATCAAATTAATCCATACAAATCACTTAACAATAAACATTCAATGTTGACTAATATTATAAATTATAATCACTTGATAAATTTATACCTATCACTGTATGAATATATGAGAGCTTCCCAGGTGGCTCAGTGGTAAGAACCTGCCTGCCAATGCATGAAATGAAAGAAACACAGGTTTGATTCCTGGGTCAGGAAGATCTCTTGGAGGAGAAAATATCAACCCGCTCCAGTGTTCTTACCTGGAGAATCCCATGGACAGAGGTGCCTGGTGGGCTACAGTTAATGGGGTCACAAAGAGTCAGACACAACTGTGCAGGAATGAATGTTGTTTCACGCTTATATGTTACTTATTGTTTCTTCTGAAATACCTTCAGTTAGGTCATTGCCCTTTTAATATGGAAACCATCTCAGAAAGGCACTTGCTGTTAGTAGAATCTATACTATTACTCTTCTAAGGAATATGACTAGTGTGGAATCATGGACAACTAAAGTAACTAAAGGGCACGCTTGGTTTGGTAATTTTCCCTACAAAGCAAGTGGCCTATTGGCAGTTGTAATTATTCTATCTGAACTGCATAACAGGAAAGAATGTGTACCACATCGAATATCATGGTGAAATGTGGGTTTTTTTCCTGTGTGATGTTTTATGACTTAATGTTAGTAGAATATAAGAACTCTGTTGTGCAAATGCAATAAAAGTGCAATTGTAGGTTTTTGCAGAATACAGTCTTATGTAAAAGTGAGTTAATAAAAACGATTATCAGTTAAATGGGCAATTCTGTTTCAAAATTATGGTAGATTATATAATAGTGTAATTGACTTACTCTTTAAATTGAGAAATAATTGTTTATTAGCAACTCTTGGATCTAAGATATTGAATATTTTAAACAATGCATGCATGATATGGGAAAAACAAGTTACTTGCAAAAAATGTTAATTTTGCTTACTTGTGGTACTAAGTGATTAAACAAAAAACTTAGAGGCCTGCGTTATTAATGAAATTGCATTCTATCCTGTTGGAATTTTGAGTTTTACAGCTTTATAATGAAGTATCATTCATTTATGTCTTCCAAAAAAAATGTCTTTTATGGTTTAACAAGATAGATATGTTAGTCCTAGTCATTATGCTTCTTAAAGTATTTTACACAGATGTTTTTATCTGAAAATTTTTCTTAAGGTCTTAATTATGGTTATCCATGACACTTTGTGTTTCTTAAATATAAGAGTTGTAGCAGTATGTAGGTTATTTGAGAGAACAATATTTAGTTTTGTATTAACTTACATTGCAGTACAGTTAACTTAGAATGTTAGTTTCAGGTGTACAGCATAGTGATTGGATTTTTTAAATTACATACCATACACAGTTACTATAGTATTTTGACTATAGTTCTTGTGCTGTTCATCACATCCCTGGGACTTCCTTACTTTATAACTGGTAGTGTCTACCTCCTCTCCTTCATCTATCTTGATATCCCCTCCCCACCTCCTTCCCTTCTGGAAATCATTAGCTCTCTCTGTGTGTTTGTTTCTGTTTGATTGTATTTGTTAGAACAATATTTAGACCAGTGGAACCACTGCTCAATTTTAACAGCTCACTTGGGTTTGTGTGAAAAATCTTGCCTTAAATGCAAATAAACTCTATGGTTTAATCTGCCATGAAATCAACTATTGTGAGGCATAAATAAATATTGAACCCACACTGTATATGTGTGTATTTGCTCTTTAAATATTTCCTCATGGATCTATCCAGCTTAGTAAGTGATTTCTTTAGTAGAAAGTTCTTAAGTTTCGATTCTCTTTCCTAAAGTTTCTTCTGGGCATATTCATTGCAATTGTTATCAATAAGCTGCTTAGACTCACTGATCTGAATGAACATAAAGCTCAAGATTTGGACATAGCTTTGGTGCTTCCCTGGTGGCTCAGTGGTAAAGAATCTGCCTGCCAATGCAGGATTGAGAGGATCCCTTGGAGAAGGAAACAGCAACCCACTCCAGTACTCTTGCCTGGAAAACCCCATGGATGGAGGAGCCTGTTGGGCTACAGTCCATCAGTTGTAAAGACTCTGACATGGCTGATCAACTAATGCTTTTACAGTGTCTGAAGTCCATCATGAATATCATTCCAGAGCTCTTAGAGTGAGTTACAGGAGGAGCTGGGATCTTCTTGTCACAAGGCTCACGGCGAATGCTGTTACTGTCTGACATACACTCGTCTGGTTGCTTAGACGCATTCTCTTGTGTCTCAGTGTGCTTTTCATTTACGTGCTGCCTTTTTCAATCACTTTCAGTGAGTTGTGGTCTTTCAAAATACAGTGACTGTTTTCCTCCATAGCATGACTATGAATCCCATAGTCATTGCTTCCAGAAATTGAAAAGAGAAAATTTCTCACTTTTTCCTCCACTTTCTCTGTCTTCCTAAGGTTTAAAGCCTGGTAGGCAGCATTCTCTGTCCCAAATCTGGTGAAATCACTGATTTCAGAGAAGATCACATGGGTTTCCTTGAAGAAACAGAGGGCCTTTCATATTGTACTTTTCCCACCACTACAAGGAGTTGTTCATTTCACTAAACAATGGCTACTCAGTTCAGTGGCTCAGTCAAGTCCAACTTTTGGCAACCCCATAGACTCCACCATGCCAGGATTTCCTGTCCATCACCAACTCCCAGAGCTTGCTCAAATTCCTGTCCATAGAGTCAGTGATGGCATCCAACCATCTCATCCTCTGTCATCCCCTTCTCCTCCCACCTTCAATCTTTCCCAGCCTCAGTGTCTTTTCCAATGAGTCAGTTCTTTGCATCAGGTGGCCAATACATTGGAGTTTCAGCTTCAGCATCAGTCCTTCCAATGAATATTCAGGACTGATTTCCTTTAGGATGGACTGGTTGGGTCTCCTTGCAGTCCAAGAGACTCTCAAGAGTCTTCTCCAACTCCACAGTTCAAAAGCATCAGTTCTTCAGCACTCAACTTTCTTTATGGTCCAAGACTCAAATCCATACATGACTACTGGAAAAACCATAGCTTTGACTTTACAGACTTTTGTTGGAAAAGTAATGTCTCTGCTTTTTAATATAAGTTAACACAGTTGAACTCTTATAGTAATAAGGAATTTTGGATTGTTATTAGAAGATTAGCATCCTCATATATATGCAGTTCACACTGGTAATGAAGAAAAAGTTAGGGAATAGGGACAAAATTAAAAAAAAAAAATGAATTGACTTATGTTGGAGATTTTTTTAGCTCTATCTCCCTCTAAAGCTATAACGTGAGATCTGACACGGGCTATTGCTTTAAGTAGCTATCACTTCAAGGCTTACAATAATTATTACTTTTTTTTTTTTAAACAATTCCAAGTATTGCCGGCCTGCCTATACATCATTTTGAGAGTATATAGCCTAAAGGTATGGATACAGGGAGGCATGAAAAATTGGGGCCATTAATAAAGTTAATCTACAAAATTGTACTAGTAAAGGGAGCATTGAGAAGTAGACAAAAGCAGGGTGTGGCTCTTATCACAGGACCTGCATGAGGGAGACCATCTGAAGACAGGAATTTAGCTCTATGCAAACTTGCCACTGTCTGCAGCAGACAAGGACTAAATTATTTATAGGTTTTTGAAAGTATACTCAAGAATTTTTTAAAATCGCCTTTAAAATAGTATCATTTTATAATGTGTGAATCAATTTATATAATTCTATACAGTTGCCCACATTGTTATTTCATTTAATTTCGCGGCATTTTCTTTTGTGCCACGGAGAATTAGGTTATTCTTGAAACTGAATCACACCTCAATACAAGATTAAAAACTCAAGAAAAATAGAACAGCCTTTTTAATCTGCCCTTTAGCTTCTAAACTGTGTGGAATAATGGGAATATGCGGGAAGATCCAACTGGATGACCTGGTCTCAAGTCAGTTTTGCAGTGTAGTCCTCAATATTTTGCTTAAGACAGAAACCAACAAAATATGTTCAAATGGTGTCTCACAGAAGTTAAAAAATGCCAGCTTAAAAACATAAGAGAATCAACAAAAACGCCCTGTATTTACTGTTAAATATAAAGAAAGTAGAAATACTGAGGGCTTTTCAACATAGGGAAGTACATAGAAAGAGATTAATTACAATGATTAGATATTAGCTTACAGTATAATTTTTTAAGAGAATGTACATTTTCCTTAAATATAAATAATTGTATTGCATCAGAACACACAGTATTTAATGTTTGGTTAGTTGCTTATCACGGAGAAGGCAATGGCACCCTACTCCAGTACTCTTGCCTGGAAAATCCTATGGATGGAGGAGCCTGGTAGGCTGCAGTCCATGGGGTCACTAAGGGTTGGACACGACTGAGCGACTTCACTTTCACTTTTCACTTTCATGCATTGGAGAAGGAAATGGCAATCCACTCCAGTGTTCTTGCCTGAGAATCCCAGGGACAGGGGAGCCTGTTGGGCTGCTGTCTATGGGGTTGCACAGAGTTGGACATGACTAAAGTGACTTAGCAGCAGCAGCAGTTGCTTATCACATTACCTAATATTTATAACTGTTTTAAGCAGTATCGGGTTTAATATTTTGTACTTCATTGTCACTTGGCATTAAAACTAAAATGGCTGACTATAATTAAGTATATTAAGGATTGGTTAAAACATGTAATTGTTAGTTATAATGGAATGAAGGTTTACAAGAAGAAAAGGAGAGGGTGAAGAAATTAAAGAGAGAGAAAAGCAGAAAATTTAACAACAAAAAAATTATAAAATTCCTGGTACATAAAGACAAGAAGAAATGACTTTTGAAAAAGATATCAAGTAAAAAATGTAGATAATATGAATTTATAAAATGGAGCCACATACTTAAACTTTGTTCAGCCTGAAATTTTACAGGATAACTCATTCTTTGAAGAAAGGAATTAAGATGCATGCTCTCTGAAGTTGTTGCAGGTTAACAGGCTATGATTGTCTATAGATCTGTTCAATATTGGAATAGTTCTGCCTGAATCTTTTCAGAACCAGGTGCCATGGAACCAAGAAAGCTGGCATCACCTGTGTGTTCAGCCCTATTCATCTCCCATTGACTGGTCTCACATCTGGACCAACAAGGAGAAGGAAAAAGTCAGAGTGACAGTCTGTCTGTAGAATTGTAGATTTTAAGAGGGAATGAAGAGACAATGAAAGAAAAACAGTGGTGACTAGAAATGGGTGAAAGTCAAAGGGTACAGACTTCCAGGGACATCATTCTCAGCATGGTGACCTCAGTTAATACTGTGTGTTGTATATTTGAAAGTTGCTGAGAGAACACAGTTCTCACTACATACACAGGATGACAAGTAGATGAGGTTGGCTATCCTTACTGTGATGGTTTGCAGTGTACACATGCGGACAGTCATCGCGTTGTGCACTTTAGAGTTAAACAGTGTTCTATGCCAGTTCTGTCTCAAGCTAGGAAAGAAAACAGTGGCAGTTGTGTACACATGGTTTTTACCAAAAGTCAAATTCTANACATATAATATAAAAAAAAAGAAAATTACTTTAAAGCTAAATAATTAAAACACAATGTAGCTTGCTTCATAAACAGAAAAACCTATACTACTGCATCTGTGTATTAAAAATAAAGTTATATAATATGGAAGTTCCATGCAATATGAGGTAGCCTATCTAATACAGTAAGAAAAATAATTTATAAAAAGTTAGATATTTACATTATGCTCTACATAGGATAAACTACAGGAAAAAAAATCAAAGATATAAACATGAGAAAGGAAACATAAAATATTAAAAAACAGGTTGGAGGTTTATTTTCCCCATCCTGGGAAAGGCCTAACTATAATACAAATTTCAGAAAGAAAAAAAGCTGAAATGTGTTACATTTCACCACATAAAATCTAGTGACTCCCTTTGCTCCACATGGGGTAACTCCAACTTTTGTGGTTTCACAAGGTAATACAAATATGGGATGTATCTAGTCAGAGGAGGCAAGAACCTGGCCTCCAGTCTTTCCTTTCATATTAAATTAGGTGAAAGATGTCACCAGTGAAGAGACAGCCTTATTAGCATAAAAGTGAATTATTTCTGTGCCACCATCACTGAATCTTTTTAAGTTTCAGAGCAGAAGGCTGCTCCTGGCCTTATAGTAAAGCTTTTATCATCTTGCCATACAAAGACACTGTAGCTTGAAAGCTCTTTTGCCACTTACTTGTCACAGGCAGAAACCTGTTTACCTATCTTGAACATAAGCAGACACTTCCCATGTCAGAATTACTATTTAGAGGGAAAGCCTATTAAAAACAGACCTGCATTCATGGTGCAGAAGAAATGTATGCTGATCACCTAGACCTTGTTGGACTGTTAAGATCCATTCCAAGGATCATCATATATCTAAAGAAATTGTATTGCCTTGAGAGAAAAAAACAGGAGGTAAAACATGATTAAAAGAAGAGAAGATATGAGAGGTATTACAGTTAATTCTTCAAGTATATGGGAAATTGGGAAAACAAATTCTTTTGTTGATATTTCAGAACACTTAAATACTAAAACTCTGTCAAAACAAGGTGCTATAAAAAAGGCAATCATTATAGAATTACTAATAATAGTGTTTATATAGATTAAGAATTGCTAAAATAAAATGAAATAAAATTTCAAGTTGAGAATATGTTCTAGAAAATAGCTAAAAGAATCAAAAGTGTGAGAAATATATATAAAATATAGAGTATCTGTTCAAGTGCTACAATATTCTCCCGTGATTTCTCTAGATGGATAAACCTAAGAAATTAGAAAGGAAAATATGAGAAGAAATTTCTGATAGCAGAGGACAAAAAGCTTCAGAATGAAAGGGCTTATTGATTACTGAGTGCAACAAAACAAAGCAAGATCCACACATAAATATATCATGTGACTGGATAACACTAATGATAAAAAATCATTAAATTTTTGAAGAGATGAAAAAGAAAGCATTGTTGTTAGCCATACAGAAGGTAGGCTACATTGGAATAATGCTTTAAAAGTTCTAAGAGAAACACTGAGAATCTAGAATTCTCTAACCAGCAAACAAATATATTTTCAGACATGCAATGAGTCAAGTAGTTTCCTTCCAAAACTTGCTTTCTGAGAATTTACTGTATGTTGTACTTTAGCAAAATGAGGATAAAACACATAGAAAGGTATGGGATTCAAGAGAAGATGTATCACAGGAGAGCAGGTTAAAAAAATCTGATTAACAGGCTTGAAAAATGCAGTTCTTTTAAACAGGAGGACAAAGACCTCTGGGAAAGATGTCTTTCATCCAGTAGGTAGTATAATTCAGTGAACCAAAACATTCAAGTATATAATTCATTCCTTCATTCAAAGAACATTTCTTTTTTAATTTATTTTAATTGGAGGCTAATTACTTTACAATATTGTAGTGCTTTTTGCCATACATTGACCTGAATCAGCCATGGGTGTACATGTGTTCCCTATCCTGAATCCCTCTTCCACCTCCCTCCCCATCCCATCCCTCAGGGTTGTCCCAGTGCACCAGCACAGAGTGTCCTGTCTCATGCGTCAAACCTGGACTGGTGATCTATTTCACATATGGTAATATACATGTTTCAATGCTATTCTCTCAAATATCCCACCCTTGCCTTCTCCCACAGAGTCCAAAAGTCTGTTCTTTACATCTGTGTCTCTTTTGCTGTCTCACATATAGGGTCATCATTACCATCTTTCTGAATTCCGTATATATGTATTAATATACTGTATTGGTGTTTTTCTTTTTGACTTACTTCACTCTGTATCAATGAACATTTCTTGAGTATCTGCTTTATTCTGAATACATGTATGCACTGAAGTAGCAGCAGTGCTGGGTGGGGGGGGGGAACCTTTTTTAAGAAACTCATATTCTAGGGGACTTCCCTGGTGGTCCAGTGGCTAAGACTCTGAGCTTGTAATGCAGGGGGCCTGGGTTCAATCCCTGGTCAGGGAACTAGATCCCACAAGTCATATCTAACAGTTTGCATACCTTAACTAAAGATCCCACATGGTGCAACGAAGACCAAAGGAAGATCCCACATGCCACAACTAAGACCCAGCACAGCCAAATACATAAAAAAAGAAGTATATTCAAGTTGTAGAAGATATAATGTAAACAAACAGATAGGTGCATACAATTTTGGATGGTATTACAAAGGATATGAAGGAAAAAGAAAGCATAGCGAAAGAGAGCATGATAGCAGATATTATTTTTCCATTGGTTAGATTGAGACACTCTAACAGTTAATTTGGGATAAAACAAAGTTAGTGTACCTGTAATGAAGAGGATAAAAGGAAGTATTAGAAGAGAAGAAAACAGAAATCTACAAATGATCTCATAGGGCCTTGAGGCCAAAAAAATACTAGATCCATTTCGAAGTGAGATAGGAGACCATCAGATGACTTGGAAAAGATTATTCTATTGTATGTAAAATAGATTGTAGAAGGAAGGAGTGGGAGTGGAAGGAAAACCAGTGAAGGGACTACTAAAACAATTCCTAGGAAAAATGATGGTTACTTGGAATAGGATTTTAACAATGGAAATGATAAGAGATAATCAGATTTGAGATGTGACGTAACAGTAGAGCTGAGGGGAAGTTTGGCTGGATTGGATGTGTATGAAATAAAAAGAGAAGCATTAAGATTGACAGTGAAATATTTGGCATGAATAACTGGAACAATAGATTTTCCATTTATTAGAACATGAACAGTGAAAACAGTGAAGGAAAAATAGGTTTGAGGGACAGGAGACAGAAAGTTGGATGTATAAAGCTGGGGTTCATATGAGAAATTTGGGAGAACAATACACACTTTTTTTTTCCCCTCAATGAGAAAATGTGAAAGCAATTAGAAGCTTCAGGAAAATAAAGAATCGTTACAAGGCAGACATGGTACAAATATAAAGCAAATTAATATATGAATATGTATATGTATATGATTCTGATGAATGTGATGTTTTACTTGAAATAGTTTAGAGTCAATATACTGCATCCAAAAAAATTCTGGCACACTGCTTGACTGTTCAATAAACAGGATTTACACAGTCTTAGTATTTGCATTATATTTAATTTGCATTAAATTTATTTTTAGGTTGTATAAATTTATATGCAAGGTACGAAAGTTATGATTATGTTCAGTTCAATTCAGTCACTCAGTCGTGTCCGACTCTTTGCGAGCCCGTGAATCACAGCACGCCAGGCCACCTTGTCCATCACCAACTGCCAGAGTTCACTCAAACTCATGTCCATCAAGTCGGTGATGCCATCCAGCCATCTCATNCAACAGCTAGAGGTGTTTCTTTCTCCCTCACTTTCCTTCTCATCAGATCAAGTCCTATGGATGGAGCTTACCACCACGGGCAATGCAGACATCTGGAGAGCTAAATTAGAAGAGTGGCTTTGAGGCTGGGAGAACAGCTTCAGGGCTGATTGCCCTCCCTCCCAACACAGCCTAAAGAGAACTTTTTTGTGAGAGGAACGTCTATCCCTCACATTTTCAGATGGAGGAAGTTGAGTTAGAGCTCCAACTCCCACCTGACAGCCAGCCTTCTCTCAGGCAAGGGCTGTCACTCCTCTGGAAGATGAATTCAGAAGCAGGAATGGAGCAGGATGCAGTGAACCATCCGCAGTGCCTAGTGGTAACCGTGCGCTTTGAATGCATTCTCAGCTCATTCATGAGAGATATTCACCAGGGAGGGCAGTGTGCTCTCCTGTGACTGAATGAGTCACATTCTGGGGGAAGAATTTAATAGAACATCGACATGATTTTAGCAGATACGAGCCGTATCCTGCTATCTAGCTTTATCTTTAAATAACTAATACTTTGAGTTTGTCTGATTCATNGCTCTCCTGTGACTGAATGAGTCACATTCTGGGGGAAGAATTTAATAGAACATCGACATGATTTTAGCAGATACGAGCCGTATCCTGCTATCTAGCTTTATCTTTAAATAACTAATACTTTGAGTTTGTCTGATTCATATCCTGTAACCAATGGGCTCAGAGCTCCCATGGAAAAGAACAAAAAGAGGATGCTTTTGAATAGCCTTGGTAGTGTGGGTTAGTCACTAAGTCATGTCTGACTCTTAGAACCCCATGGACAGTAGCCCACAGGCTCCTCTGTCCACAGGATTAGCCAGGCAAGAGTACTGGAACGGGATGCCATTTCCTTCTCTTGGGGATCTTCCCGACTCAGAAATCAAACCCCTGTCTCTTATTTGGCAGGCAGATTCTTTACCATTGAGCTGCCAAGGAAGCTCACTGGCTTTTAAATGCCCATAATTACTGATGGCTAGACGTTTCCAAAGACTGAATCAGCCACGGATGTAAGAATGCCTTCTACTTTGAAGCACTCCTAGGAGCTCTGAGGATTCCAGAGTATCTTTTTCTTTGAAGAGTTTTTAT
The DNA here is from genome assembly GCA_006410875.1 of Neotragus pygmaeus. Classification (NCBI taxonomy): domain Eukaryota; kingdom Metazoa; phylum Chordata; class Mammalia; order Artiodactyla; family Bovidae; genus Neotragus; species Neotragus pygmaeus. Next base: position 224,730 of record SJYV01026573.1, on the reverse strand, counting down.
GACTCAAACCTGGGTAAATATATTGTATCCATAGTCCTCTCAAAGAAGGAGGATACCATATTGAAATTATATACATCCCTTAGGGGGTGAAACTCTGGAATATTTGATCATTACTTATACCTCTAGGCAAATTTCCACCTTCCCAAAACGTGCCTGCTTAAACAATGAGAAAAATATTCAAATATGTATGTTAAAATCACTTTTCCTCTCTGCTAAAAAAAAAAAAAACCATCTTCAGAGTTGTAAAGTGAAAATGTTAGTCACTCAGTTGTGTCCGACTATCTGCGACCCCACCAGGCTCCTCTGGGAGAAGCCCTTCTCAAAGGAGTCTTCCCAACCCAGAGATAGGGTCTCCTGCATTGCAGGCAGATTCTTTACTGCCTGAGCCAGTTGTAACCACCTCTCAAAGAGTACCCAGTATTTATGTGTTTAGCTGGTGTTTCCAAATTTCAAAACACAGGATTTTTCACAGTGCCTTCAAATTAAGAGCAGCCAAGCTAATATTTTATAAAAGGTAAGGAGATGTTAACCAAATTCACTTAAGNAGACATTAGAGTTTAAAACCAACTAAAATCAGGTTTGAAATTAGAGGCAGAGATCCCCTTCTCTGTGCATGAGGAAACAGTTAAGATAGTCTGAAAAATACTGTAACCTGAGTGAAGTGAATTATGTTAAGGATGAAAAAGGATGAAAAATAAAGATGAAGCTTAAAAACAGTGCCAGTTAACTTCCCTGTATCCCCCAGAGAGAGGTTAAACTTAGGCTGTGTAATTGAAATCACAGGGACAGTAATAAACACATCTCCATCACCTGCTGACTCTAATTAAATGTCTTTAGACATGTATCCTTTTTGAGGAAGTATCATATTCCTGCCCAAACCAGGATTTAAGTTTGGTTATCCAAAACAGGAAAGTTTCTTGGGGAAAGCATTTCCATAGGCACAATGTCAGTTTGGCAAACACTAAGTTGTCTGATAATTTGAGGGAGAAACAGACTCTGTGCCTATTACAATATGGAGAGATTCTTACTTTCTTAGAAGCAGGACGTTCCTCACCTCCCCAGGGACCTGTTTCACGGAGGCGATTACTCAAGGAAATGCTTGAAGAATAGCAGCTGGTCTGGGACAGTGTTTACTTAACTACTTTATTTTTGCTGAGTGGTGTGTACTAAATAGAGGCAGATGCTGAACAGTTCAAGATAATAGAAATGATTTTTAGAGTCTGTATAAAGGAAGAGAGGACAGAACATTAATGCAACAAGCCAGGGAAAGGAGCTATGTGGAGTATAAAGATGCCCTATGGGGAATCTGATGGTGTTTCTGCTGTGTGCATGAGGGAGTTCTCTTTCCTGCTACCCATGGAACGTATGATAAAAAAATCTGTATCTAGTTTAATGTTGTGGAGGGAAGGTATGTGCTGAGTATAGCTCCAAAGTGAGTTTAGTGGAGGGGCCTGCTGCTGCTGCTGCTAAGTCGCTTCAGTCGTGTCTGACTCTGCAACCCCATAGAAGGCAGCCCACCAGGCTTCCCCGTCCCTGGGATTCTCCAGGCAAGAACACTGGAGTGGGTTGCCATTTCCTTCTCCAATGCATGAAAGTGAAAAGTGAAAGTGAAAGTTAAGTCGCTCAGTCATGTCCGACTCTTCACAATCCCATGGACTGCAGCCCACCAGGCTCCTCCGTCCATGGGATTTTACAGGCAAGAATACTGGAGTGGGATGCCATTGCCTTCTCCGAGTGGAGGGGCCTAGGACATCACAATTGGGTCATAGGGAAACAACCAACTATCCCATGTGCAGAATAGATACCTGATGAGCAGTCTACAGAGAGATATCACAAACAGGCCATGTGGAAATGGTACAAACAGTGGAAGAACTTGTCTGAGGGGCACATGATAAGCTGATCTTTGGTAGAATTGGGTAGCATCCCAACTCAGGCAAACCTTGAAGGTTATAAGAAATGGGTGAAAAGCACACAAGTGTTTTTGTCTTTCCAGGCTTAAGAACTGTCACACAAAGTGAGTAAAATGATATCTGTGGGTATCTTTGACCTTTGTTATTCAGAGTTCCACTTTATCACATGGCAGTACAGGGATATTGCAAAACTCAGTTGATCCCCTTCCTACACCAGTCCCAGCAACTTCAGCCCAGCGCACGTGGCCAAGTTCTACCCCCCTGCTCCCCAAGCAGATGCCTCTTGGCCCCTTCTCTGGTCAGAGGAAGTACCTGAGGAAGGGGTTTGAGCAGGTCCTAGAAGCTGCCACAATGGTCTTAAGGGATTAGGGAGCATAGATGTAGTAAGCTCTGGACAGTCACATTCCACTTGCCCCGTATATCCCTTGCATTTTGGAAGGGGTGTGGATGAAGAAAGGAAAGAACAAGGCCCTCTAAAGGGCAGAGCCCAAGGTAGGGGTGTCTCTCATGCGGTCTGTAGTTGGAATGAAACTGTGTGGCGTCTCTGACATCTTGAGGTTATTCTGGAAGCAATATGCAGGGCAGCGGGGAAGGGGCTGAGTCGGCAGGAATAAAGACCAAGAAGCTATTGTAGTGGTCAAACGGACCTCATTTAGGGAAATGGCAATAAAGATAGGAAGGAGTGGATGGACACAAGAGATGCTTAGGTGTGGTGTGTAAGCTGCTGAACTCAATGACCAACTAAATCCCGTAGTAGGAGGGAGAAGTTGGAAACCAGGATGAATCTGAGCTCTCTATGTAGTGAGGCCAGTAAACGGAAACATTGTGTTAATTTAGAAATCTCACTGATGTACTATGCTGTCTCAGACATTAAAGAAATCCAAAATGAAAATCTGGAGTATGATTATAATTTCATAATTTGCTTTTGGTTGAATATAATGAGAACTGATTACCATTGTTTTTCATAATTTGCCTAAGGAATATATTGTTTGAAACACATGTTATATATATATATATATAAATCTAAAAGAAACAATTGTATAATTTACTATGGTTTGGATATTTTTGAATACCATCAAAACGTAAGCAGTTACACTTACTCAAAATGCTATTAGTTTAAAATAACAAGGCTAAATTCCTTTTATTTAGTTTTCATTTAGTTCACTGTGTGAATATTTTCCTGAACCCATCTTGACCTCTTAAAAGTTAGATGACATTCTTTCAAGTTGAAATATGTCCAGTCTGATCAGGACTCTATGAAATAAAAGTGAATTGTGTTTAAATAAGGCCTATGATGATAACTACTGAATTGGAAAGAAATTGTTTAATTATTTATGTAAATTTAATTATGCCAGTTGAAGTAGAGGCTTGTCATAAATATTAGTCAAACAGAAGATAGTTCTTTGAATGGCTTTGCCTCTAATAAAGCAACATAAACAGACTAAACTAATTAGGAACTAAAATGCATAGGCTGTGAACTTAACATGAAATTTTCAGTTATGATATTATATAACTTGATAGTTTATTATTGCTGCTGTTATTAAAATAAACCCTCCTTATAGCACTTATAAAGTTGGACTCCTACAGATTACATTATAATGAGGGTGTGATGCATTTTGATTGAGTTACCACAAGGGAGAAATTTAATTTAATTAAAATGGTCTTCATTAAAGTATTGCATTCAAGTGAAGTAATTACATGGCATATACAGTATGGAAGAAATCCTGCTGTTTAAAAGGGAGAAAATTCACAATAGACCAGCCATGATATCATTAAAGAACACCTTTCTAAATAATTAACCTCTGACTTCACCATAATGATATAGCAGACAGATGAACCTTGCTTCATGCTCTGGTTTTTAAAATACATAGCATCTTACATGTATAAACCTATGTAGAATTTATACATATAAATATCTATATATACATATATAGGTATAGTTACATATATGCACAAACTATAAAACTGAAAAATATATCATTCATAATTATACTCAAGCAATTAATGTTACAACATATACATACCTATTATAAAATGTTTTCATAGCCAACAGTTATTAAATATATTTGTAATTTTTAGGTAGTTTATTCATATATTAAAAGATNCTACTATATATAAAACTGAAAAATATATCATTCATAATTATACTCAAGCAATTAATGTTACAACATATACATACCTATTATAAAATGTTTTCATAGCCAACAGTTATTAAATATATTTGTAATTTTTAGGTAGTTTATTCATATATTAAAAGATTAAAAAATGTAGGGGATGGCTGAGTAGATAGGTATTTTACAATGTTAAATTGTAGAAAAATTGCTATGGCCATTACAGTAGCCTAATAATAACTTTTCCAAGTTAATAATATTTTATGTAGAAAGATAAGAAAACCTGACTTTAGATATTCAAGAGCATAGAGTAAATGATGACCTGAGTTATTACTACATTTTACTTTAGATTTTCAAAGGTAGTGAAATAAACCCTATGAAAATTATATTTCTAGTATATGTACTGCCGAAGCGAGCACTGAAAATTATATTTCTAAATGAATCTATTGGTTAACTGATTGCTGAATTGGGTTTATATATCAAAATTGGCAAACTATAGCATTTTGTTTGCCTTCCTTTATCTCTTGGACCCTTTGTTTGTGAATTCTTCCTTGTTTCTTTAGGCACCCTCTTGCACTTATGGAATCTCCTTTTCTGGGTCTTTCCCCACTATTCGAAGAGCCCTATATTAGTTCTTTGCCTGATATATCTTTATTCATTCATTAATATATTAAGCAAAATTAAAGTTTGAGAGTTTGAGTTTAAAACTCAACCTGAATAGCGTTGCAGCAGCTCTGAAGTTTTACGGAGTAACAGTTTTTTATTTTTTATTTTTCTTTAAAATTGACACATGTGCTTGACCTATCCTTGGCTGGCATAAATTTCTTTAAGAGAATATTATGATACTCCACGTTCACTCATTTCTGTTTCCACTGTTATGTTTACACGAATGTTCTTCAAACCTATTCTCTTCTAACTAGGATCCTGAGCATAGTTCTACAAGCTTTCTTGCTATTGCTAGTCAAAAATATACAGTAGCCATGTTAAACATGGCTTAAATCTAGTATCTCCTCCTTTCACAAATGTCACATTTTCCCTCTGGGCTTCTTTCTTGTTCAATAAGATCATTATTTACCTGATAAGCCAAACTAGAACCTTAGTTTTCTGTCTACCATCAAATTGTTAATCAAATGGCCTTCATAGTGCCTATCAAATGGGTAAATGAATCTGTATGTACCTTATACTTATTTTTTTTTTTTTTACTCTGTTTCTTTTCTATACCTTTCCATCCCCACTAATGGTGCCTGACCCTAGGCTTTTGGCAGCTACTGTGAGGACCGCTGATGGCACCGGCATCCTGAATGAGCAGCTGGTGCATCTGCATAGGACCTCATGCACAGAAAGCCCTGCATTTGGGTTTAATGCTGAGATCCTGTCTTAAAATTCTTAATTTCATCTTGAGTTTGTGTTTCATGGTGAAGTCCAAAGAGATAATGGAGTGCAGGCAAGGTAATTAAAAAAAAATTATGACTTATCAAAAGGAAAAAGTTACACTTTAGTGCATTTCAAGACACTTTTATCCTGCTTTTTGAGCAAGACCCCCTGCCTTCTCAGCTTGTACTGAGCTCTTGGTGTGGTTCACCCTGACCCGGGTGAGCGTGTCACTCCTTGCCTCTGTTCCGGCCTCCCAGCTCCTTGGTCCATGCGTTATGTTCACTCTCACATCAACGCCAGCAGCCTCATGAACTGTGCACACCAACCTCTGCCTACCTGCTCAGCACTGTTAGACAGCATTCCTCTGCTTACAGCAGATAGTCCCTTTTTTCTCGGGTCATCTGTAGTTTGATCTCTGGTAGCCTCGGCCTGCGTTGGCTTGAAGCACGATTTCTGTTCCCCAGTCAGAGGTTGAAGTTAGGCCCCTGCAGTTGAGCTCCAAATCCTAGCCACCAGGCCAGTAGGGACAATGGCCAGTGACAAGACCATGGTCCCTTAGCTTCACAGAAATGAATTCCCACAAAGAGACAGAAAGTAGTCAAATAAAGTATTTATTAGGAGGAAAAAAAAAAGTGTGTGTGGATAGATAGATGGGGCAGGCTCAGAAAAAATTTACTCCCTTGCGGTTGTTTGAATCACTTATATGGAGCATTTCTTCCAGGTTTTTTGCCTGGTTCTGAGTCTGTATTTGGCTTATCTCAGGGTCCTCCCCCATGTGTGTTCAGCTCTTAGCCAAAGATGGATTCTACCCAAGAGGCCTATGGGTAAGTTGACATCGCCTACTACGGGGTGGGGCCCACTCCCTTTTGACCTCCAAGAAAGTTCTCCACATGTATAGTTGGGAAGGTCTCCTTGACCCTGAGAATGAGAAATATGCAGTCTCTTATCTGGGCAGGGCTTAGCTCCTTTCTGCTGCTGTTTTCATCTTTGACTAACCGTCCACAAGCACAAACTCTAGCTTTTCAGCCTTCATCTGTCTCCTTCCTCGGTTTCTCTCACCATCCCCTTGCTCATCTATTTTTATGACTAGATTTCTATCCCTTTCCTTGAAGCCACTTCTTTCTACCTATTAAAAAAAAAAATCCTCTTTACCCTGGAGCTCCTTGCTAAAATCCTGCTTTCCCACTAGTATATCCAGTGCCTCTTGCATTTTTCTTGCTTTCCTTATATGCCTTCCCTCTGTGGTGCTTATTTAATGACTTGCCTCCCTTGTGTATATATGCCTTAGTCCTCAAATGCAGAATCCGTACATGATAATTACATGTCCAGTTCTAGAAAAATGCTTTAAAGTGCATTGGAGTTAAGTGTAGCTGGTTGGACTCTACTTCTTCTTCATTAATAGTTAATGATGTTTCATTGCTGAACAAAGGAAGCCCAACACTTTTATATGGCTCAAAAAATACATGCCATTGTTCAAATACTGAAAAGACAGAAATAGATTGATTTTTTACTGTAAAACCTACTTTCATTTGTTTCCATAAAATGGCTATGTTGATGATTACATTTCATCTAATGATAATCTGATTACCCCTTTTGAATACATACTTGTTTTCAAAATGACACAGCTGCAGACTTGAGTGACCCAAAGTTATATATTTCTGTGTAAAAATTCCAACATACCTTTGTGCAAGAGTTGGTTTTAATGTATTATCTATATACTTACAAATATTTTAANCCAGGAGGATCTCCCCTCCAGGCGAGATGAGGCCCTTGTGCTCTGCGGCACCTCACGTGAAGTGACCCCATCCCTCGCGAACCATGCCGGGTCCCTTCACACCCTTGCAGTGACTCCAGAATAGCCCGACATACAGGTCTCCACTCAAGAGGAACATCGAGGGTCCCCCGAGAACACAAGAGGAACCCCGTGTTCCTCGGCTCTGCCCGGAAGCAGCTTCCTTCCCCTGCTTCTTCATGGATGGATGGCCGACCGTCCCGTCGCAACCCGAGAGCAGGCGCTCTCCCCAGGTGTCGCCAGAGGAGCTGCGGGGGTCGTGCCACCTGTTCCACGAGACCCCAGAGGTTTCTGTCCACTCCATCGGAACCTGGCGGCCCTGAGCCACCTTGACAGTCACCCCGAAGACTAGCTCCCACCTGGGAAGCACGTGTCTCAACCCTGTGGGAAAGCCTCGAGGAGCCCATAGACCCCTGTGTCACTTCGACGGGAAGCCTGACCCTGCATCTCGAGCTCGGGAGGAAGGTGGAGGTGCACGTCTCCACTCGAGAACAGACCTGACTCCCCTCGGGAGCTTCCAGAGGATCTCCACGGTCCACTTCTGCAGTGGAGAGGAATCCTCAGGCGTCAGAGGAGGACTTAGGAGCTGGAACCGACTGCCAAGTAATCCCCAGAGGCCCCTGGCCACTCGCGTGGAGCCTGGCCTTCCCAGAAGCCTCGGGGGTGGGTCGGTGGTGTCNGCTACTCAATTTCTTAAAAGTTAGAATTCAAAATAAAGTTATTTCCATTCACGACACAATATTTTCCTTCCAGTGTTCTGGAATAGAGTAAAATGTTTTATAATATAGTGCCAGTATTTCAGATGAAAACTAAAAAACAGGTTGGATTTACAAGTGAGTTTATAGGGTAATTGGGGCATTGAAAATAATTAAATTTTAAGGTATGTGAAGAAAGCAACTTGCTGGTTTGCAGATCACTTTAGTCAGGAGAATGTTGTTTGAAGCTCTTGAAATTGTGTCAAGTGGATAATTTAGTGGTGTTACCCTTATTTTTCAGGGAGGGTTCAAGAAGGTTGTAGAGCTTGCTCATATGGAATTCCAATCCAGGTCTTCTGACACAGGGTCCAGCTCTGTTTCTGCCATTGTTCCTCAGGGCTAACAGTTACTAGTGATGTTTTCTTCCCTTCTTCTTATTTTCTTACTTACCTGGCTAATTTAGCAGTGCTTCAAGAATTGATTAAAATATGATGAGAATAAAATCTGGAAGTCTAACATATACTTAAGCTTTCCACAAGTACCATATCCTTTGCACACAATAAATGCAGATTTCCTCTCTAGGATTTTTCCAGAAGTATATTGAAAAGATGTTTTCTGATAATAGTTTTAATTCAGTCTGAAAATAATTTCTTATAGCACATTATGAGAGTTATAGTTCTGGCATGTACATTGATAAATATCTTATTTTTAAATCTTGATAACATGAATATCTGGTGCATTCACTGTATCTAGTCTCTAACCCCCAATTCTTCTTCATTTATAAAGAGGAGATTGTAATAACTACAATAAGGAAAAAATGCAATAATACATACACATATAATCACAATTCTTGACAAATAATAAATGCTGAGTAAGTTATACTTTTAAAAGCCTACTGACTACAGCAGGAAATGATGCCAACTAACACAAGAGTCAAGATCTAATAAACACCATTTTGTGCTCACGCTTGGTTGCACCCAACTCTTCTCAACCCTTTGGATTGTAGTCCACCAGGCTGCTATGTCCGTGGGATTTCCCAGGCAAGAATATTGGAATGGGTTGCCATTTCCTCCTCAAAGGGATCTTCCAGGGATCAAATCTATGCCTCCTCCACCTCGTGCATTGCATCAGCCATCGGGGAAGCCTTTATTGGATGATTCAAATAGATGATTTATTTAATCTTCAGCGCACACTGTTTTGTATCTGACTTCCCATTTCTTTTTAAAACCTCTATTCAAATCAACTTACCAAATGTAAATTGAAACTCAAACTCTATGTGAATTGCACACAATTTTTTGCTATACGAACCAAACTGGCTCAGAGGTTAAAGCGTCTGCCTGCAGTGTGGGAGACCAGGGTTCGATCCCTGGGTTGGGAAGATCCCCTCGAGAAGGATGTGGCAACCCACTCCAGTATTCTTACCTGGAGAATCCCATGGAGTAAGGAGCCTGGTAGGCTACAGTCCACGGGGTTGCAAAGTGTTGGACATGACTGAGCTACTTCACTTTCACCAAAAAGCTTATATTATGGGAATTAGTATCAATATATTATATATAAAAGGATGTTCTTTCATACACTGTTAATCTATTGTCAAATTATTTTTATGGGTATTATATCTTAAAATGATACACATTAGTGTAATGGCACTTGAAAATCAGTAACATCAAGATTCTCTAAGTTTTAGAATCTTCTGGTAAACTGACATTTAGTTTCTTTGTACTTTCTTAGTATTTTACCCACACTAAATAATTCATATTAATAAAATGAATATTCTTTTAAAAATAAATTTCCACATCTTATTGCATATTCTACAACATTCTTGAAAAATTTTAACTTTCTAGCTCAAAATGCTATTCATTCTTGTCTAATTACCTTAGGCTAATTAACTGTGATCATCCTTAATTCTTTGATCACTGAATATATACACTGCAACTTGAGATAACTTGTTACATTTTTGCTGAATAAGTTAAAAAGCAAAGGTGAGTGTTTTAATGAAGTATCAGGATCTTTCTATATACTCATTTCTTGTCTATCAAGTGAAATTATGTATACCTTTCTAATTACCTTTTTTGTAGCTGTGCTAACATGTTTCCTGTTTACTAGTCAGAAGATAACACTTAAAACCACTAAAAAAAATATTCTACAAATCCAACTTTGAGAGAAAAATGTGGTCCTTTCAGTGTTTTTGATAATTTCTTCTCTTTCAAATAACCTGAATTTATGAATGATTGTATCTTCTGAGCTGAGCTTGCTCAGATGCACCTTTCTGCCCACCTCTCTAATGATGATGTCTGTAGTAGAAATCCTCTAAAATTTGTTGGTTCTTAGAGGATTTCTTTTCCCTAGAGTCTGATCTAGCATAACTTCTTAAACTTCTTAGTGTCACCTATGTCTCAACACCTAAGATCGAACTCTTCTATGAACTGATTTGTATATTTAATAGAGAGCTTATAGAGCAAAAGCAACTTGTATTTCCATTGGACTGCCTCTAAGAACCTGAGAAAAGGAAAGCTCATATTTTTTTAATGAAGCATAGGTGATTTAAACCTATTGATGAATATAGGTGGCAATTTTTGTACAGCAAAGTGATTCAGTAATACATGTACATATATAGTCTTTTGCATATTATTTTCCATTATGGTTTATTACAGATATTGAATATAGTTCCCTATGTCATATTTCTCTTTATATAGCACAGTCCTATCTTTTAACCAGAATGTCCACAACATCCTTGTCCATAATTTATTAACCATATGGGCTGCTATTTTATTACTGATTCTTTTTCTAAATCATAGTAGCTCAAATTAATCTTTTGGATTTTGCTGTCTTTTAAAATGAGAAAATTTTTTCTCATTAATTCCATTACATTTCTCACCATTTCATAAATACCTCATAATTCCTTTAAAATAAATGTGTAATGGAGGAGACCCATGCATTCCCATATAATTCAAATGCATGTTTTCCACTGCATTTAACATGTCTTTTTTACTGATTGTAGCTCGGTTAGTAAAGACCCTACCTGCAATGCAGGAGACCCAAGGTTCAATCCCTGGGTTGGGAAGATCCCCTAGATAAACAAATGGCCACCGCCTCCAGTTATTCTTGCCTGGAGAATCCCATGGACAGAGGTGCCTGGAAGGCTATAGTCCATGGGGTCACAAGAGTCAGAAACGACTTAGCGACTAAACCACCAACCACCACAGCTATACCTGTAACCCCGCTGGATGGCCAAGGATTATTCAAGACTGCTAGGACTGAGATTTCTTCATCTGTAGCACTGGCTGCTTTTTTTCATTCTTGTTATTTCAGTTTCTTCCTGTTGCACTGCTCCATCTGCCTCCCAGAGTATGCTCTCTGACTTCCAGGGTTCTCAGCTTGTTGCTTCAATAAACTTTTCAGTGAAACCCGGGGCAGCCTCCATTGTTTCCTGCCAGTGCGCCCCCTATTCCTACTGCTTTGAGTCGCTGGGCTTGGCTCCCTTCCCCCAGCCCCTGTTTATCAGGAGTCAGCTGGCTGAGCTGTTTTCTGGAGTACTGTGGATTTCCTGCTGGTTTTGGCACTAATTCCCTACTGATCTTTTGTTACACTTTTATCTCATTTTCTAATGAGCTCTGTCTTTAGGATTCTAGCATTATTTTCTAAGACCCATTGCTAAGAGTATTTTGGTTTCCCCAAAATACTTAATCTAGAATCTATTGAGTGACAGTCTTTTTAAGAATTGACCAAGAGTGAAGCCTACTGGGAAAAAATATCTGACAAGATGTTTATATAAATAGATACTATACCTTGTTGCTGCGATATTAGTGTTTCAATCCAACCGTTTCCCCTAGTGACAAGTTAAGCAGCTGTCTCTTTTCACAGACTTTACTTTTGACATCCTGATGGTAGTTACCTTAAAGAGAATTGGTATTACTCACCAAGTACATTTTCAAAATAACTGTCCTGGTGTCTCCTTATCTGATCTAGTAATTTTCTCTGTCATTATAATTTGAGTACTATAAGGCTCTATTCTAAAGAGTAACTGTCCACTTTCTAGATCTAAGGTAAATTTTTTGTACTGATTTTTTCCATGTGATTGTCACCTAAGAATTGGGAGGGATTCATGCAAAGGTGGGCTCAATAAAGGACAGAAAGGGTATGGACCATNTAAGGCTCTATTCTAAAGAGTAACTGTCCACTTTCTAGATCTAAGGTAAATTTTTTGTACTGATTTTTTCCATGTGATTGTCACCTAAGAATTGGGAGGGATTCATGCAAAGGTGGGCTCAATAAAGGACAGAAAGGGTATGGACCATACAGAAGCAGAAGATATTAAGAAGAGGTGGCAAGAATACACAGAAGGATTGTACAAAAAAGATCTTCATGACCCAGATAATCATGATGGTATGATCACTCGTCTAGAGTAAGACATCCTGGAATGTGAAGTCAAGTGGGCCTTAGGAAGCATCACTACAAACAAAGCTAGTGGAGGTGATGGAATTCCAGTTGAGCTATTTCAAATCCTAAAAGATAATGCTGTAAATGTGCTACACTCAATATGCCAGCAAATTTGGAAAATGCAGCAATGGCCACAGGATTGGAAAACGTTAGTTTTAATTCCAATCCCAAAGAAAGGCAATGCCAAGAATGCTCAAACTACCGCACAATTGCACTCATTTCCCATTGCTAGTAAAATAATGCTCAAAATTCTCCAAGCCAGGCTTCAGCAATACATGAACTGTGAACATCCAGATGTTCAAGCTGGTTTTAGAAAAGGCAGAGGAACCAGAGATCAAATTGCCAACATCCGCTGGATCATCAAAAAAGCAAGAGAGTTCCAGAAAAACATCTATTTCTGGTTTATTGACTATGCCAAAGCCTTTGACTGTGTGGATCACAATAAACTGTGGAAAATTCTGAGAGAGATGGGAATACCAGACCACCTGACCCGCCTCTTGAGAAATCTGTGCAGGTCAGGAAGCAACAGTTAGAACAACAGGGAACAACAGACTGATTCCAAATTGGGAAAGGAATACATAGCTGTATATTGTCACCCTGCTTATTTAACTTATATAGAGTACATCATGAGAAATGCTGGACTGGAGGAAGCATAAGCTGGAATCAAGATTGCTGGGAGAAACATCAATAACCTCAGATATGCAGATGACACAACTCTTATGACAGAAAGTAAAGAACTAAAGAGCCACTTGATGACAGTGAAAGAGAAGAGCAAAAACGTTGGCTTAAAGCTCAACATTCGGAAAACTAAGATCATGGCATCCAGTCCCATCACTTCATGGCAAATAGATGGGGAAACAGTGTCAGACTTTATTTTGGGAGCCTCCAAAATCACTGCAGATGGTGACTGGAGCAATGAAGTTAAAAGACGCTTACTCCTTGGAAGGAAAGTTATGACCAACCTAGACAGCATATTAAGAAGCAGAGACATTCCTTTGCCAACAAAGGTCCATCTAGTCAAGGCTATAGTTTTTCCAGTGATCATGTATGGATGTGAGAGTTGGACTATAAAGAAAACTGAGCACTGGGGAATTGATGCTATTGAACTGTGGTGCTGGAGAAGATTCTTGAGAGTCCCTTGGACTGCAAGGAGATCCAACCAGTCCATCCTAAAGGAATTCAGTCCTGAATATTTATTGTAAGGAATGATGTTGAACTTGAAATGCCAATACTTTGGCCACCTGATGCGAAGAACTCACTCACTGGAAAAGCCCCTGATGCTGGGAAAGATTGAAGGCAGGAGGAGAAGGGGGCGACAGGGGATGAGATGGTTGGATGGCATCACCAACTCAATGGACAAGAGTTTGAGTAAGCTCCCTGATGGACAGGGAGGTCTGGCATGCTACAGTCCATGGGGTTGCAAAGAGTGGGACATGACTGATCTACTGAACTGAACCTCCAGCACTCAGACTTCTTAGATGTCAATATTAAATTTCATATTAACTCCTAATGTGATTTCCTGGTACTTCCATGAAACTTAAAAAGTCTGAAATCTTCCTAAGGGAAAGAAAATTTTCTGTCTAATACAATAATTTCTTCAAAAAAACATAAGTAGTCTACCTTAAACTTGATAAATATACTTGTACTGTCTAACTTGTGGCCCCAAATGTACTGATGTTCTAATAATTTGTATTAGGTATAGCCAATGTGAAACAAGGGAATGCAAGTGTACTAGTTGAAGCTGTAAGGAATCCAAGTATAATAGAAATAACATGAGTTTTAGAAGCAGGTGTTTTTGTGTTTGGTGGTATGTGTGCTTATTCATGTCTGACTCTTTGGGACCCCATGGACCTACCAGGCTCTCCTGTCCATGAAAATTTTCAGGCAAGAACACTGGAGCAGGTTGCCATTTTCTTCTCCAATACTTCCTCAAATCGTCCTTAAAAAATCCTCCCAAGAAACACAAATAACACTTTTATCCCACATAGAATATTTTTTAATTTATTTTTTATTTTTTTAAAGTTTATTTTACTTTACAATACTGTATTGGTTTTGCCATACATTGAAATGAATCTGCCACGGGAGTAGACGAGCTCCCAATCCTGAATCCCCCTCCCACCTCCCACCCCATATCATCTCTCTGGATCATTGCCATGCACCCGCCCCAAGCATCCTGTATCCTGTATCGAACATAGACTGACACTTCGTTTCTTACATGATAGTATACATGTTTCAATGCCATTCTCCCAAATCATCCCACCCTCTCCCTCAGAGTCCAAAAGCCTGTTCTATACATCTGTGTCTCTTTTGCTGTCTCACATACAGGGTCATCATTACCGTCTTTCTAAATTCCATATATATGTGTCAGTATACTGTATTGGTGTTTTCTTTCTGGCTTACTTCACTCTGTATAATAGGCTCCAGTTTCACTCATCTCATTAGAACTGATTCAAATATATTCTTTTTAATGGCTGAATAATACTCCCTGTCTTCCCCTCTAGGCTGAAAACGAGGGCTGACTCCATGTTCACCCTTGTGTTTTGTTCATATTCATATTGCCAACTAGTTCTGCATTAGGCTCTACCAAAGGGAGCGCTAGAAAGCGGAAGGAAACTGGAGGAGGGAAAAGGGACTTGCTGCTTCCTATCTGCTGCTTCCTATTCCAGCGAG
>SJYV01026573.1:132539-209044 GCA_006410875.1 Neotragus pygmaeus | reverse complement strand
AGCAAGACAATGTTGAGTCTCCACAGGAAACACCCCCACAACCCCATGAGACTTATGGTTAATCCAAGTTCTAGTAGGCCCTAAAGATGAAGTTCAAAGTGTGACTCGTCATAGATGCATTATTTTCCAAAAGACCTACTTGAGTTTTCTAATTGATGCAGACAGAAATCTGGGGAACATGTGTGAGAATGGATACTAAGTGTGGGATAATGGTGGAAAAAAAATAAACAAAATTGAGTAAGTTTTAATATACTGATAGGGCTCAATAAGCAGACATTCTGCATTTAATGTTGCAGCTCGAGGAGGTAGAAAGCATTTTGATTGGTTGGTTAGTTGGCTAGAATATGATGAAAAAGGGGCCCACCAAAGTGAGCAAGTTGAAAATACCTGATCTGCCTTGGAAAGGAGTACCTCAAGGTTGTATATTATTACCCTGCTTATTTAACTTATATACAGAGTACATTATGAGAAATGTTGGACTGGATGAAGCACAAGTTGGAACCAAGATTGCAGGGAGAAATATCAATAACCTCAGATATGCAGATGACACCACCTTTATGGCAGAAAGTGAAGAAGAACTAAAGAGCCTCTTGATGAAAGTGAAAGAGGAAAGTGAAAAAGTTGGCTTAAAGCTCAACATTCAGAAAACGAAGACCATGGCATCCAGTCCAGTCACTTCATGGCAAATAGATGGGGAAACAGTGGAAACAGTGGTTGACTTTATTTTTTGGGCTGCAAAATCACTGCAAATGGTGACTGCAGCCATGAAATTAAAAGATGCTTACTCCTTAGAAGGAAAATTAAGACTAACCCAGACAGCATATTAAAAAGCAGAGACATTACTTTGCGAACAAAGGTCCGTCTCGTCAAGGCTATGGTTTTTCCAGTGGTCATGTATGGATGTGAGAGTGAGGCTGTAAAGAAAGCTGAGTGCCGAAGAATTGATGCTTTTGAACTGTAGTGTTGGAGAAGACTCGAGAGTCCCTTGGACTGCAAGGAGATTCAACCAGTCCATTCTAAAGCAGATCAGTCCTGGGTGTTCATTGAAAGGACTGCTGTTGAAGCTGAAACGCCAATACTTTGGCCACCTGATGCGAAGAACAGCCTCATTTGAAAAGACCCTGATGCTGGAAAAGATTGAGGGCAGGCGGAGAAGGGGATGACAGAGGATGAGATGGTTAGATGGCATCACCGACTCAATGGACATGAGTATGGATAAACTCCAGGAGTTTCTGATGGACAGGGAGGCCTGGAGTGCTGCAGTCCATGTGGTCATAGAGAGTCAGACACTACTGAGGGACTAAACTGAACTGAACCTTGATTTAATATAAAGCAAGGAATTGAATGATTCAGGTATATGTAAATATTATAGTGGATTTGTCACATAAGACCTATTTACCCACATTGGGGTGGTCTAGAAGATTTGCTTCTCATCAATACTGTGAAAAAATTTTTGTGAGAGGAGGTCCAGAGTCCTTGAAGTGCTGTTTGACTACTCTTCTCTGGAGGCGAGAAGTTACCATGTGAACTACTGTCAGTGAAGTGAGAAACCTAAATGCAATGGAAGTGACTGGATCTAGGGATCCAAGAGGGACCAAGTGGCAGGGGCCATGTGGCAGCATTCAGTCCCTAAGGACAAAGTGGGCATGAATCCTATAATACACACCAGTGTTAAAGCATAAATGGGAATAGTCTGATAGGCTTAATTTCCAAAATACATAAACAAAGAATACAACTCNGCCCACTTGGTCATGGTGTATGATCTTTTTAATGTGTTGTTGGATTCTGATTGCTAGAATTTTGTTAAGGATTTTTGCATCTATGTTCATCAGTCATATTGGCCTGTAGTTTTCTTTTCTTGTGGCCTCTTTGTCAGGTTTTGGTATTAGGGTGATGGTGGCCTCATAGAATGAGTTTGGAAGTTTACCTTCCTCTGCAATTTTCTGGAAGAGTCTCAGTAGGATAGGTGTTAGCTCTTCTCGAAATTTTTGGTAGAATTCAGCTGTGAAGCCATCTGGACCTGGGCTTTTGTTTGCTGGAAGATTTCTGATTACAGTTTCAATTTCCGTGCTTGTGATGGAAAGCAATGTATCAGACATGTCTTAGCTATATAATCTCAGTTAAATTTGTAATAATTGTGGTTTGAAGCACATCAATGATTTTCAAAAGTTTTTGTTTTAATAGCAGAATTTTGAAAAAATAATCTTCATGTCTTTGTCTTACAATAAGACGAGTCAAAGCTACTCTGGTTCCGGTGAAGGTGGAGGACACAGAGTTCTGAATGATGTTCCTTCAAGACATTCCACAAGTTTGCTCTGAGAAACTTTTCCACTTTTCCAAGCTTCTGTAGAGCAGTTTCAAAGCCTCTGGACTAGATACTGTCCCATTGTATGAATCTTTAAACCCAGCACATCATGTTCCTGTGTATGCTTTGTCACTGTGCTTCCTATGTGCTTCCCTCCTTAAGACCAAGATCCATCATGTGACTTTAGACCTCTCCCTGCTTCCTCTCTGAAATAGAGTAATGACAGAGGCTCAGAGCTATTACTGCTTCACATCATCCCCACTCCTACCTCCTCCTAAGCCCTCAGTCTTGTCACCACCAGGAACTTTTATAATCCCACAAAAGATGCCATCAAGTCCTCAGCACTGTCAAAATCAGTCATGAAAATGCCCTACACCCACCCAAGTCTCATCACCTTTCCACTGTGCCCTCTGGCGTTCTTCTCCAGGTGACTTGCCCATCTCTCTCTTCTTTGAATAGTCATATAAAATTCTAAACCTACAATTATACATTTTGACAAGTCCCATGCAACAAAACAGGAATCTTTCTTTTCTTTAAAATTGTGGCATCTTGGCTCAAATGATTCTGAATCTGTTTGACAGACCTTCTTTATTTTCCTTGTGTTTGTCACTCTCATTCTTCTGAATATTCTATACCTTCTTCTTTCTACATCCATCTCTAACATGCCCTTCCCTATCTACACATCCACTGATGTTGGTTCTGTGTGAGAGAAGAACTTTCCCATCTTTCCATCAGCACATACCTATCTGCTCCATTTTCTTCCCATCTCTAGTTCTATAGATGAGTCCCACCTTCCTTTATCCATTAGATCTCAGTTCTACTTCAGTCCACAGATTCTTCTATCTAGGTACCTCCCTCGAATAAGGCAATGGCATCCCACTCCAGTACTCTTGCCTGGAAATGCCCATGGATGGAGGAGCCTGGTAGGCTGCAGTCCATGGGGTCGCTGAGTTAGACACGACTGAGCGACTTCACTTTCACTTTTCACTTTCATGCATTGGAGAAGGAAATGGCACCCCATTCCAGTGTTCTTGCCTGGAGAATCCCAGGGATGACGGAGCCCAATGGGCTGCCATCTATGGGGTCGCACAGAGTCGGACATGACTGAAGCAACTTAGCAGCAGCAGCAGCAGCAGCAGGTACCTCCCTTGTATAGCATTATTTCTGTTCTTCATTCCACTGATTCATTCCCACCAACTTGGAAAACTAATGAAATCTCCTATTTTAAATAAACTTTTCGTTAGTCCCATGTCCCTTTCTGAATACTGCTTCATTTCTTTGCTGCCAGATGACATGGAAACTGGTTTTAAATATTGTCTATACTCTGTGTCATTCCTTTAAAGCAGGTCTTAAATCACTCCATCAAAATTGCTACTGTTATGTGAGGTCACTAATTACTTCAGCTTTCTTTAATTGCATGGATGATTTTCTCCCCTTATCTCATATGCCATTTTGCTCACTTCCCCTCCCCCTTTGAAGCAGGTTTTTTCCTTTTGGCTTCTGATATTCCATTGCCCTCTTTTCTTCTCTTTCCTTGCAGGCTGTTTTCAGTTTTCTTTGCTAGTCTCTTCTTATCCTCCTACCTTCTGAACATGAAGTATTTTCCTTGTAACTCTTGTTCATTGCCACCTAAGGAACTCCTGTGTGAGCTCATTCAACTTTTTGCCTTTGAATACCATCTTCCACACTTCTATGTTCAAATTGCTCTGTCCCCTGAACCGTAGACTAATTTATCCTGTTGTTCTTGGATTTTTAGTAGACAACTAGAAGGTGACATATATAAACCAAACTCCTGTCTTCACCTGATTCACAAAAACCTGATCCACACCAATCTTCCTCCATCTTCATAAATGGCAACTTTATAGTTGGGTCAAAATTCCTGAAGTCAGTCTTGGCTCATCTTTCTCTAGTATCCCATATCTAGTGAAGTGAAAGTTGCTGAGTTGTGTCCAACTCTTTGCGACCCCCTGGACTTTACAGTCCATGGAATTCTCCAGGCTAGAATACTGGAGTGGGAAGCCTTTCCCTTCTCTAGAAGATCTTCCCAACCCAGGGATTGAACCCAGGTCTTCTCCATTGCAGGTGTACCATCAGGATTCATTATCAGATGAGCCGCTGGGGCCAGCACAGCAGGTAGGGATCAAAAGTGGTCAACACATGGTTTGGAAAAAGGAAACTAGAGACAGAATTAAAGTTTTAAGGATGGGACTAGGAGGCTCAAGACCTCTAGAATCAAGAGTCCTGTTCCTTGGAGCCGCATCACTTTTATTTAGGGTCTTGGCATGCAAAAAGGATCTGTTGTGCTGTGATAAAATCAGCCTCCTGTGTCCCCAGTCATGTCTCCCATTTTATTGATTACTTTGAACTATCTTCGTTACTTTCTTGTATAAAGGGTACCACCCAGTTGAAGCCATAAACCCACATACATTATGAGAAAATATCTGGTATGTGCACAAGCAGCCATTCTGAACTTGTGCCGACCTTGTGTTCCAAGGTCCACACTATGTTTTTCCTTAGCTCAGCAGGACATGATGATCACAACTAATCAACCTGATGGACTTTTGTTTAGATTATGCCGCATTGCTATATTTTGCTTTATTCTTTCCTCATGGTGTTTTACTCATGGCTTACCCAGGGCAGCAGGCGGCTGATTATTAACCCCTGCACTGAACCACCAGGGAAGCCCAAGAATACTGGAGTGGATAGCCTGTCCCTTTTCCAGGGGAACTTCCAGACCCAGGAATTGAACCAGGGTCTCCTGCATCGCAGGCAGACTCTTTACTAACTGAGCTATCAGGGAAGCCCTATCCCATATCTATTTCACCCACATATCATGTTCATTTTGAATTCAAACCATATTCAGAATCCCATCACATTTCCACATCCAACAAAAAATCTTGTGGTCAACCCACCACACAAATTGTACTTGGACTATTTCAGTGTTTTCCTTGAACTAATCTGCTTCCGCTATGCTACCATAGCATGTGTGTTTAGCTCACCAATCAGTGATTCTGATAACATTTGAGTTAGGAAATTGATACACATGTAGTTAAAAAAAAAAAAGGCCTTGAATGGCTTTGCATTTCACTAACAACAAATATTAAAATTATTAGAATGAGCAACTATTATGGTGCTCATCTAATTTATCATCCCCAAATGAAGACCATCATCATACTGAAAGGGAGCACTTTGAACAATCAATCCCAGACAACACGCGTCAACAGACACAATCCCAGACAAAGCAGACGTGTTCTCCTCCTACCTTCCCACCCGGAAGCCCCTCCACAATCTACCCCTGCCCCCTGCAATGAACTTGATTTCATCAACTGCCTCCTTCCTTGCAAATATCTCTCACTACATGCTTCTGTTTTTGCACATCCTAAAAGCTGTCAGATTTTCTCCTGCATCAAGGTTCTTTGCCCTTGCAGATATTTTTGCTTATAATACCTACTCCTATCCTCAGAAATCACTCCGTACTTTTCCTTTGTTTCTGCTCGAGTGTCGCCTGACCAGAGAGGCCTTCGTGGAGATTTCAGCAAAGAGCACCTTTATCTCACAACTGTTATGTTGCTGTTCTTCTATCATCCTTCATGTTTTCCTCATACAGTTTATCAGCATCTGATACTTTCAGTAGATATGTTCACTATGGCCTTCCTTGTCCACTAGAATACAAGTTAGGAAAGTACAGAAGCTTTTTCTGTTCTCCCAGTATANTTGCACATCCTAAAAGCTGTCAGATTTTCTCCTGCATCAAGGTTCTTTGCCCTTGCAGATATTTTTGCTTGTAATACCTACCCTTCCTTCTCCTATCCTCAGAAATCACTCCGTACTTTTCCTTTGTTTCTGCTCGAGTGTCACCTGACCAGAGAGGCCTTCGTGGAGATTTCAGCAAAGAGCACCTTTATCTCACTGTTATGTTGCTGTTCTTCTATCATCCTTCATGTTTTCCCCATACAGTTTATCAGCATCTGATACTTTCAGTAGATATGTTCACTATGGCCTTCCTTGTCCCCTAGAATACAAGTTAGGAAAGTACAGAAGCTTTTTCTGTTCTCCCAGTATAATGATAGTAGAATATGTTCTGAAACAAAGAAGTTGCTCAATTAAAATTGATTAATTAATGAATAAAAATATTTGGTTTACAATAAATTGTTTCTGATCTCCTAGCTTATCTGGCATTGATTAGACACTAAAAAGTCAACTTATATGCACTAATACACATAATTCTTTCATGCACAGAAAGCCAATAAAATTTTATAATGTAGAAAATTCTCTTGTTCTGTTTAACTGATATGTATCTATACACAAATCTTATGTATGTATCTATAGTTATCTGAATGTATATATACAGATATGCACTTATTCTTTAAAATATGTTCTTTTTTAAANCAGAAAGCCAATAAAATTTTATAATGTAGAAAATTCTCTTGTTCTGTTTAACTGATATGTATCTATACACAAATCTTATGTATGTATCTATAGTTATCTGAATGTATATATACAGATATGCACTTATTCTTTAAAATATGTTCTTTTTTTAAATTATTTTTTACTTTATTCTGCTTTACAATACTGTATTGGTTTTGCCATACATCGACATGAATCCACCACAGGTGTATACGAGCTCCCAATCCTAAATCCCCCTCCCACCTCCCACCTCACATTGTCTCTCTGGATCATCCCCATGCACTTCCTTTATATTATATTAATAATTTTCAAAGTATTAAGTTTGTATTTTACATTTATAATTATATTGCACACTTTGCAAAACACCAAACTAGCATGCTGTCTGTTGCTCTGAGATGTCAAGTTATTCTAGATCCAAATATACTCATTGATTAATTGATAGAACAAACATATACTACACATTCACATCCCAGTTAAGATTGGTTTTAGTTCAGAAAGATTATTTTGAGAATATTAATTAGAGTAAAAAATAGAAGTCTCTATTGATTGAAGGAAACAAAGGTCTAATTTCAAACTTACATAGAACCTTTTTAACTTCATTTCTCTACTCATGGCCTCAAAACACTATTTACATCAGCCCATTAAGGAAACCTATTTTCATCATCATATATTCTGGAAGATACTTATCTTGAGTAAAATCAAGAAATTGTGTTTTCTGTTGTTTCATCATATGGCTACATATTAATTTAAACTTCATCTTTCTAAAGTATTTTATTGGTTTCCTCTTCTGCCTTACCTACATGATTGATTTTGGGAATACCAGACCACCTGACCTGCCTCCTGAGAAACCTATATGCATGTCAGGAAGCAACAGTTAGAAGTGGACGTGGAACAACAGACTGGTTCCAAATAGGAAAAGGAGTATGTCNCAGTATCTTGGCAACCTTTTTTGTGTTGGGTTATTTTTAAAAATGAATAATATTGTATTCTGTTTCTAATTTATTCAGTCACTTGCTGAGTGATAACAACATTATAACTACAGAAACTGTATGTCATCTTGACATTGTGGATATTACTTAAATACAGTAATATTTGTTTTATTTTTTTCTTGTTTAGTTTTGCTGCAGTAGAAAGAAATCTTTAAAGCAGCGGTTAACTTGATCAGCTCAACTATACTGTCTACCTGAAAAGTTACTATTTTGTCCAGTCAACTTACTATTTTGTCCAGTCAACATTTTTTTTTAATTTTGAGAATAAATTTCTTAATTTTTCTATTAAAGAAAGATTAAAAAAAAAAAAGACAATTTCATTCTCCCTCTGTCAGCCAGAAATATCTTTTAAAAACACCCTGGTATTTAATTCATTATTATTAATTTATTAGTGTGTGTCATAGATGGCTCCCTGGGATACTGTGGGGTGTCAGGGGCCATGCAATTGCGTGGCACTGTCTTTCTCATTGTAGAGACAGAGTTCAATAGGCTAATAGAGTCTTAAAGGTGACTCAGACGATAAAGCGTCTGCTTACAATGTGGGAGACCCAGGTTCAATCCCTGGGTCGGGAAGATCTCCTGGAGAAGGAAATGGCAACCCANTAGAGACAGAGTTCAATAGGCTAATAGAGTCTTAAAGGTGACTCAGACGATAAAGCATCTGCTTACAATGTGGGAGACCCAGGTTCAATCCCTGGGTCGGGAAGATCTCCTGGAGAAGGAAATGGCAACCCACTCCGGTATTCTTGCCAGAAAATCCCATGGACAGAGGCACCTGATAGTCTACAGTCCATGGGGTCGCAATGAGTTGGACACGACTGAGCTACTTCACTACTTCATTAGTCTGTGTGTGTGAGCTAAGCTACTTCAGTTGTGTCTGACTCTTTGTGATCCTATGGCCCATAGCCCACCAGGCCTCTCATCCATAGGACTTTTCAGGCAAGAATACTGGAGTGGGTTGCTATTTCCTTCTCTATGGAATCTTCCTGACCCAGGTTTTGAACCCATGGCTCTTATGTATCTAGCATCTGTGAAATACACTTAAGGATGGTACCGAGGCATAAGTGAACAGGGTCACTGAAACACAGACAATCATGAAAAACTAAATTCCCTAAGTATTGAATGCCATTTCTGATCTGGGCACTGGATTGGTGGTAACTACGCATGCCCAGGTAAGTATAAAGAACTCTGGCAAATAATAATCTTTTATAAGTTTTCATGATTTATATCTTTCAAAATCTTTAAAAATATACTATAAAATGAATAGTTTAAGGTTTATTTACATATGATTCACAAGTAGCTGGCCTCTCCAAAGCTGTTCAGAAAGAGCACTAATCTTTGCTAAATTCATGCATTTCTGTGCCTCCTCTTCTATCAGGGTGGTTGTGCAAAACAGCTCAAAGGCAGATCCAAAACACCTATGAAACATGTCCCCTCAGTCCACAGACACAACTTACGGGTTGCGCTGGACTTTCAAAATCCTCTCAAATTTGTGAAAATCAGACCTGGCATTTTCACATGTGACTGTGACAAATCTGTAGTGCCCTAGTATTCTGGCTATAGGTTCTTATCCTTCTGCAGTCACCATCAAGGATATCATAATTTAATGCCAGCAAATGTGTGCATTATTCACCAGCCTCTTTTCCTGTGTATTTTTTTTCTCTATATATATTTTTTTCCCTGATACTGGGAAAGATTGAAGGCAAAGGGATAAGAGGGAGGCAGAGGATGAGATGATTGGATAGCATCATCAATTCAATGGACATGAACTTGGGTGAACTCTAGGAAATGGTGAGGGACAGGGAGGCCTGGCATGCTGTAGTCCATGGGGATCACAAAGAGTCTGACATGGCTTAGTGACTGAACAACAAAAAGTGTAGTAAATATTCATCAAATCTATAAATTCATGAATAAATGAATGAATGAATAATATTTCACTCTTTATGCCACCACCCCCTCCCCCCGACTCAGGAACGTTTCCCACCTTTGTTGGCTATTTGCTTTTAATAATGTCCCATATTAAGCCATCATTCTGACTGGATGTCATCCCGTTGCGCTTGGAAATGTCATCCCATTTCCTTTCTCCTATATAGCTGAGTGGCCTCAAATGCCTATCATGTTGCTTTGTCTCCTCTTATTCTCACATTTCTCATGCTTGGGAGGTGTTTTCTGTGTCTTTGTAAAGCATTCCACATCACAATAATTTGTAGTCGCTACATAGAAACATTTCTAAAACTCTCCATTACCAACTCAATTTTATTTTATTGCAGCCTCCCTTGGTATTCACAGGAGATTGGTTCCAGAATTTCTGAGGGTAACAAAATCCAGGGACACTCAAGTCCTCTATATAAAATAGTGTATAACAGTCAGCCTTCATGCCCACAGCTCTGTAGCTCTGGATTCACCTAACTGCAGATTCTTGTTTGGTTGAATATGCAAATGCAGAACCACCATGTGGAGGGCTACCATATTTCAGTGCTGTCTTTTTCCCTACTCTCTGAGCCTTTGGATCTAAAAATGCTACCACAAGGGTTTCCCAGGTGGTGCAAGTGGCAAAGAATCCATATCCCGATCCAGAAGATGCAAGAGATGCAGGTTTGATCCCTAGGTTGGAAAGGTCCCCTGGAGTAGGAAATGACAGTCTGCTCCAGTATTCTTGCCTGGAAAATTCCATGGACCAAGGAGCCTGGTGGGCTACAATCCATAGGGTCACAAAGAATCAGATATGACTGAACAACTGAGCACGCGCGCGCACACACACACTCACACACACTCGAAAATCTACCACAGTATTTGAGCACCTATCTATTAAGCACTTTATATAATGACCCCATTAAATTTCCACTCTAACCTTGGGATCCTGATGTATGACTGTTTTACTCTTCCTACAGATGAAAAGAAAACAAGAGACTCCACTTGGGTAACTGGTCCAGCCTTACAGCTGATGATTGTAAAGCCTGATGTCAAAGGAACTCTGAGGCTGCCAAAGCTGCTGCCTCCCCGCTGTGCTGCGCTTGTGTTTCATCATTGCTCCCCGTTTTTTGCCACCTTCTGCCTTCATGTATTTGAAAGACAAAAACGTTGACTGATAAAATGCTTTGACATTGATCATTTCATCTTCTCCTGAGAAATACAGAGCCTCCTGTCAACCTTTTTTTTTTTTTTTTTTAACCCTTGTTCTACGAGGATGTTAAAATGACTCATCAATGAAGGAGTTGCACGCAGTTCATGGGAGCTGTAATGTGCAAATACGATTTGGCACTTGGCGAAGCTTAATTATATGTATCCCGCATCCTAATACTTTTCAAATCCCCTTTGTTTATTTTTATCTTCTATGCTATTATTTTCATTGCTTTCATGTCATTTTGCATCTTCCACCTTTCCAAGGCAAATCAAGCATCACCAGTGGCCCAGTTTGCACTTTGATACCTCCAATATTATCATATCTCCCTTTGTCTTATTTTATAGCACTGTGCCTCCTGCTTCAGCTTTCCTGGAGTACTGTTTATATACTTTAAATATTTCTATCTTTGATTTGTCTGCCACTGTCAAGAGGATATCATCTGCATAAGGTACCTAGGCTTATTAACCTAGCATAACATCTCTTTGTTTAAAATCATTTTCCTTTGTCTTCTCTCCAGTTTGTTATTTGTTTTTGTTATCTTTTGAGAGGCTCTACAGATAACATATGTGGGTAGTCTTGCCTCACTCTTCTTGTCACATTAATTTATTTCTCTGCCCACCCCCCCCCTCCCCGCCTTCATGGAGCATTAGAGTGTGGATCACAGTGATATATAACATCCTCACTTATTCCAGCAGATTACCTGGCAAATGCTATTTTGGATCCAGATTTAAAGAAAGAATTATAGTTAATCATCAAGGCCATATTTTTAATAAACTAATTAATAATTTTCCCACCTCTCTATTTTTGGCCTGTTTCAGATCGTTTCTGAAATTCACCATCAGCTATTTTTAGATGTCTGGCATATTATTTGCCCTGTGTGTCATGCTTTCTGCTAGGTTTGCCAACCCTTGCAGCAAGATGTCTACATAATTCTTGTGATCACTGTTCAGTAGGTTAGTAGTTTCTAGATTTTAATGCTTTTCCTCTTTTTCTAATAATTATTATTGGTATTTTCCCTTACTAGCCTTTTCTCTTTTTATTCATATATCTTTAATACAAAGGCTTTTAGATTTTTTTAAGAGCTAAAAAACTCAGTAGAAAACCATCAAATTTTAAACCCAAAATAAGCATCAAATTCTACCTTAATCACTCCGTAGAATTTTTGAGTTGAATTTTTCTATAGAATAATTTTTACCTTTTTAGTTAATATCTTGATGATGGCATACAGTACTACTCTTTATGTGACTTCTAATTTTTTTTTCTTAAAGGGCATTTCCTTGATTTATAATTCCTCTTTCTGTATCATCTTATTGTTTATTTTTAATATCTTAAAAACAACCCTAACCTTCTCTTTTTTATATATTCTTTTTTCTATCCTATATTTTATTCTTGTCTGACATTTTATTTATGCTTTTTATCTTGATGGGATAAACAAATTCTCTCAACTATATTTTGAATTTTGCTGTTTTAGCCTTAATTTAGTCTTTGTTTTATATTCTTGCTCTCGACACCAAATGTTTCTGTAGCCTTATAGAATATAGACTCTCTTCTTGAAAGCCTCATCTTTATTCAGCCCATTTTAAAAATCATTCTTCACATCACTTTTAACTTTCCAGTCACTCTCTGAGATCTTAAAAAGGAATACAAGCTTCACTCCTTAATCAGTCCTCCTATAAGTTCTTCCTGTTTCAACATCTCACCCTCTTTTTGCCATTGTAAGTTAATTCCTTTAGCTCTAAAGTCATCCTGTGTGTGTTAGTTACTCAGTCATGTCTGACTCTTTGTGACCCCATGGACTGTAGCCTACCAGGTTCCTCTGTCCGTGGAATTCTCCAGGCACAAGTACTGGAGTGGGTTGCCGTTTACTTTTCTAGAGGATCTTCCTGACCCAGGGATTGAACCCGGGTCTCCCACACTGCAGGGAGACTCTTTACAAACTGAGCTTCCAGGAAAGCCCTAAAGTAATCCTACAAAAAACCTTATAAATTCTTTTCAAAGAAAAGATTGTCTGCTATCGGTTATAAGAGAAAGCAGGCCAGAAAATTTGCCAGAAGACAGAGGGCTGAGGCAGAGAAGAAGGTTTCCTATTAAGTTTGGCCAAAATGGTTCTCTCTGGCAAAGTAGTAGCCCACTCAAATATGCATGCACTTTATATTATGAGCAGGACTTTGGAAGATGAGTCAGACATCATCTCTTTGGCAAGACCTATGTGTAAAGAATGGAAACTGTAGCTCTAGCATCTTGACTGTTTTCTTAAATCATTGGGTTCATCCTCAGTGCTTCTTCCTCCAGGTCCAGTGACATTTACTTCATTTCTCCAGTGGACCAGATCTTACTCTCCTTCACTTTGGGAAGGAGAGTAAGATCCTCCTTCCTTCATACTGCTTCCTTTTCCTGCAACATTTTGACCTCCTATCCCAAAATACAGTTAGTCTGCTTTCTGCATCAGGCTTCTGTTTACATGAGCTCTTTCAGCATGGTGATTCAGGAGACAGAATGGAATCATGCCAGCTGTGACATTTACAAGCTTATGGACTCAGTAGAGTCTCTCACCTCTCTGTGCTGTATTTATTCATCTATAAATCACTTATTCATCTATAAATTATTACTACTTGTTTTGTAGTCTTCTGTTTGTGAGAATCAAGTGCTCAGAACAATCCTGAATATAATTCACAGTATACTCTTTAAAATTTTCTATAAAGTGTAATGTAATAATAATAATCATTATTGCTATTATAATTATTATTAGTTACAAACACATTCACAGGGTATCTAGCAGGGTATCTAGCATAAAACTGTCATAGAAATTTTCTCAATCAATGCTTGTTGAATAAATGCTTATTGAATTAATGAAAGAATAAATGATATTGAAAATACACTTGGATGAACAATCTCACAAGTGAATAGATACATACCAAAATTTGTAAGAATGGGAACTTCCCAGAGGCTGGATTGCTCTCTTTTCTACCATTCTGACTGGCAGATATATTAGAAAGGAACAGACCCTTCCAAATGAAACTTGACCTAAAAATAGCTGGGCACTGATAATTAGCATGCACTTCAGAGATATCCTTTGTTATCGCACAAAACTTCCTTTCTGGCCTCTTCCCAAATTATGCTTCTGCCAAATTTCTCAGCTTCTGGGACATTTCTGCTTTTCCACGGCATCGTAAGAAATGGGAATTTCTTTCACATTTTACAAGCTAAATTTCTTCTTACACACAAATCCTATCAATTCTGTCACATCTTCCTGTTTATTGAATTTGTTGCAGTGTTAGCATGGGCATGCAAATAAACACCCTGCAGTCCTGTGCCGTTTCAGATCACTTCTAGCTGTTTCTTGTATAGATCACTTGCTGTTGCCCTCAACCCTATCACTTTTGTGGGCAGGCAGCCAAAATCCTCTCAATTGGTTTTCTGCAGGAAAAAACAGGGTATTTGTACATTCTTCATACTTTCTTTTTCTTTTTGAAATATGCATGCACATTCGTATGTCCAATTACATTTCAAAGTTTCCATGAAATGATTCTATATTCAAATATTAGTTTTTCACAATCCATCTTTGTATTTCACATTCATTGACTTGATGGCTGAAAACTTACTTGAAAACTTACAATGTGGTATAAATAAGGCATAGGCCAGAGACCTTTTAAAGAAGTATGGAGTCTTTTTATAATATTAAGTAATTTTATAGTATTTTTCATTTAATAATTCTAGAAAAAATAATATTTATTTAACCTTTCTTGTGTGCCAGACTTTGTTCTGAGCATTTTATAATATGTGAATAAACTCATTTATTTCTCACAGTAAGCCTATAAATGCTATTAATATCCCCAATTTACACATAAGGACACTGAGTAACAGAGATTCCAACAATTGCTTGATATTGAACATGCATTTGTTAAATAAAATGAAAAAATTAAGCACTATATTATTTTGAATCCAATGAGGTAAAAATATTTGATTTTTAATATAGTAGTTTATAAATGTTCCAAGGAATGAGGGAGTGTTATTGATACATGGCAGCCAGAAGTGAGTTTGAATTATGGCTAGTTTGGGCATTGACCAGTAGACAAAGCTTGAAAGAGTTATGGGGTGAAAAGAAGACTAAATAACCAAAATTCACTGTGTGGGAATTCTGCATGTGACACTATTCAAATATTTTACACTTATTATGTTCAAATCATGAGGTAGTTCCTATTATAGTCTCTGTTCTATAGAGGAGAATATTGAGGTTCAGATGGGTTCAATATATTGCTGAGGTCCTAGACTAAGTAGTAGAGGAAAATTCAAACCAGACACTCTGACTCTAGAATTCCGCTTGACCACAGCAGACAGCTCCCTTCCTGAGGAAGAATATTTCAATTAATTGGGAACCGTAGGTAAGAGAAGAATGGACACCACACACACACGCAAACATCTTGAAACTGAAGGAAGAAATACCACATTCAAATAATTCAGAAACTTGAAAGTACAGACACCAAAAACAATAACAGTAACTGCCCTGATCAGTAGGGAGCAAGAGACTTTATTGACCTGTCTCCCCTTCCCTCTCTCTTTCCTCTCCTTAGCCCTTCCTATCCTTTCCTGTTTTTCTAGACCCCCAGTCTTGGAAGCAGGAATCTGGCCGAAGGGCCCTCAGCCTGAGCTGAGGATTGGAGACTGATCACCTCCTCTTGGCAGAGAAGTTGAATTCTGGTTCTGGTCTGATTTCTGGCAGGGCCGAGTTCCAGCCCTCCCTTCTCTGGAGGCCCAGGGAAAAGTCCCATAACGCCTGGGCATCTGTAGGTGGTGGGAGACGTCTGTAAGGCCAACCTTTTCACATCCCTCTGCTGCCTCCTCCCTTCTTCTTTCAACCTGGCTTCCTTTCCTCCCTCGAAATCTTTGATGTTAGAACTTGGATCTGAAGTTCTGTGTCTCTATAGGAGGTTTTCTGAGAGACTGTATTCTCATATTTAAGGGCTTCCCTGGTGGTGCAGAGGTTAAAGCGTCTGCCTGCAATGTGGGAGACCTGGGTTTGATCCCTGGGTTGGGAAGATCCCTGGAGAAGGAAATGGCGACCCACTCCAGTATTCTTGCCTGGAGAATCCCATGGATGGAGGAGCTTGGTGGGCTATAGTTCATGGGTCACAAAGAGTCGGACACGACTGAGCGACTTCACTTTCACTTCTACAACTTTCCATATTGCTATCAGATATCAAAAAACAATAAAATTGAGTTTTGAAACATATTTCTAGAGTTCTGTTTTCAGCTAATGTTACCAGATTCTTTTGTAGGTCACCGTTGGTAGAAATATATAACTGGTAGTCAGAGAATAAAGGAAGGATTCCAGAGGGCGAGGAGTCAGCAGGTCAGCATCATAATGGCCTCAGTTGAGAGTAGTACTTCAATTGGGAACAAGTCGGGACTTGATTTACCTGGGAGAGGTCTCCCAACATCTCTCTTTCTTTATTACATATCATTGAGATTAAAGTCCCTGAACCAGTCTAACTGAGCTACAGGGTATAGATACTCCAGAAACTCCAAATTCCTATTGTATTTCTTACTAAAAACATATCTTTCACAGCCATTTATAGCTCTTTAGAGAATCCTTTGTTTCCTGTATGTGTATAAGCTATTTCTGAGACACTTGGTTCTTTTTTTTTTTCTTTTTGCTCTTAACTCTCACTTTCATATCTACAAAAATAGCTTCCAGATTGATTAAATGCTGTATTAGTTTCCTATTGCTGCTGTAACAAGTTACCACAAATTTAGTGGCTGAAAATAATGCAGATTTCTTATCTTACAGTTTTGGATATTAGAAGTCTGAAATAGACTTTATAAGATGAAAATTGAGGTGTAAATGGAGCTGTATCCTTCTTGAGGCTCTAGGGGAGAATTTGTTCCTTGCCTTTTCCAACTTGTGAAGTATGCCAGCATTTTTTTTTTCCTTTTTCTGTTTTTACTTCATTTTACTTTACAATATTCTATTGGCTTTGCCATACATCGACATGAATCCCTTTGACATAGTGATCTCATCACTATGACTTCTGTGTCCATCATTACATCTTTTTCTCATACTCTGGGTCTGCTACCTCCCTCTTATGAAGACATTTGTGATTATGTTGGTCCTACCTGGATAATCCAAATGATCTCCCAATGTCAATATTCNGACATGAATCCCTTTGACATAGTGATCTCATCACTATGACTTCTGTGTCCATCATTACATCTTTTTCTCATACTCTGGGTCTGCTACCTCCCTCTTATGAAGACATTTGTGATTATGTTGGTCCTACCTGGATAATCCAAATGATCTCCCAATGTCAATATTCTTAACTTATTCACATCTGCAAAGTTCCTTTTGCCATCTAAG
Organism: Neotragus pygmaeus; assembly: GCA_006410875.1. NCBI lineage: Eukaryota > Metazoa > Chordata > Mammalia > Artiodactyla > Bovidae > Neotragus > Neotragus pygmaeus. The sequence goes on along the minus strand of SJYV01026573.1, from coordinate 191,864 downwards.
GTAACATGTTCATAAGTTTGTGGATTAAGACATAGGTACATCTTGGAGGCCATATTCTGCCCCTTAACAAATGGTAGAAATAAAACTACAAAGGAGCAAGAAAAAATACTAGCAGATATGAATTTATCTTGAGATGGGAAATAATATCATAAGTGCGGGGGACTGCCCGTGAAGGGTTAAGTTTTGGGAGCTGCTTAGCGATATTGCTGAGCCCCTAGGCNCCCTGAGATTTCTATGGAAGGAATGATGCTAAAGCTGAAACTCCAGTACTTTGGCCACCTCATGAGAAGAATTGACTCACTGGAAAAGACTCCGATGCTGGGAGGGATTGGGGGCAGGAGGAGAAGGGGATGACAGAGGATGAGATGGCTGAATGGCATCACCGACTCATTGGACGTGAGTCTGAGTGAACTCCAGGAGTTCGTGCTGGACAGGGAGGCCTGGCGTGCTGCAATTCATGGAGTCGCAAAGAGCTGGACACGACTGAGCAACTGAACTGAACTGGATTAGTTCTTTACAAATCAGTTCATTTCTATAAACCCATTAATATTTCACATTATCAGAAGCATATTCTTCATGAATATATATCTTAATCCCCTATTTCAGTAACATAAGAAGATTATTAGACAACTCTGAAACCTTAGGTTTGTAACATTGGAATAAATTTTTAAAATATTTGAACTTTCAGTTGACTCAAATTTATCTAGTAACAAAAGCTATTTCATCCCTATAAGCAATTGAATTGGTGATAGATTTAACATTTAATATCAAATAGAAATAGTTTGTCAGGTATGACAAACTGCAGTATAGTATCAGTTCAGTTTAGTCACTCAGTCATGTTTGACTCTTTGCAACCCCATGGACTGCAGCATGCCAGGCTTCCCTGTCCTTCGCCAACTCCAAGAACTTGCTCAAACTCATGTCCATCTAGTCAGCGATGCCATCCAATCATCTCATCCTCTCTAGTCCCCTTCTCTTCCTGTTTTCAATTGTTCCCAGCATCTGCGTCTTTTCTAGTGAGTCAGTATAGTATCCTAAGTAATATATCAAGTTAAACCAAGCAGATTAAAAAATTCGGCAAGAATTTCTAGGTTCAAAACTAGTTAATAGTAACTTTGGAATTCAAGTTTTGCATTCATGGACTGTCTTAAAGCAAAGAGACTGTACCTGAAAAAAACTTTTAACAGCAAGCAAATAAAGTTATTTTATTTGGGCAAAAACATAAAAACTGAACACTAAAGTTAACAATAATATGACACTATGTCAAACTTACACCAATTATTTATAATTCAGTACTTTTAATTGATGAAAACAAAATATGTATACAATAGAAAACATAATCTGTTTTATTCCTTCATTAATTAAAAGAAAATATGGTATGAAAGTACAGATTAAAATGATAACATAGAGAAGGAAGATTAATGTCATTTTTAATGTTTTTTTTAAAATAATTCAGTTATCTGGGTTATTTTATAATAAGAATGTACTGATTTTATATTTAAACTTTTTTCTTCTCCTTCTGAAAATAAAAATAAGTAAATAAAAATAAAATTAAGTAAACCAAAGAAACAAAATGCCAGTTACCATGTCCTTACAATTGATTCTACCTCCTACACATTTATTGTTATAGTTTAGTGGTTATGAATTTTCTTATATTACAGCAGTCTCCTAACAAAGCCCTCAGTCATTAATTGTGATGATCTCTAATCCATCCTCCTGCCTAGAGTCAGATACATAGTTCTCCACACAAAGTAAGTCTTTGCTCAACTTAACATTGTTTTGCAGTTGACCTTTACTTTCTGGGTAGAATTTAAATTCCTCAGTGTGTTGTCTAAGTCATAGTGAATCCCTGGTCCCTGCTTTCATGCCCCACCTCTTTCCTGCAGGCACTGAGTCTGTTTACCTGCATGTCTCATGATTTGTACGAGGAATACCCCACTTTGTTTGCCCATCCAACTTGGTGGCGTTCAGAAACCAGCTTAGGTACTTCCTAACCCTTAACCCATCATAAACCTTTGAGCTAAGTGAGCTACCTAGTCTACCATATGCTGGTAGCATGTCTCTAACACTGTACGGCAGTCCTTGATTTTCTTTTTATCTAAGCATTAAGCTGTGAACTTTTTGAAGGCTGGTGTGGCTTCATCTCTGTATTAACTGTTGATTTAACCATTAGTTAGCAAGAACATACTCAAGAAATAGATGATGAATGATTGTTGCATGGATTATTTTCCATTTTACTGTTGTTACAGTATCTTTGCAAATAGTAATCACTGTGAAGAAAACAGTTAGAACTGGACATGGAACAACAGACTGGTTCCAAATAGGAAAAGGAGTAGGTCAAGGCTGTATACTGTCACCCTGCTTATTTAACTTATACGCAGAGTACATCTTGAGAAATGCTGGGCTGGAAGAAGCACAAGCTGGAATCAAGATTGCCGGGAGAAATATCAATAACCTCAGATATGCAGGTGACACCACCCTTATGGCAGAAAGTGAAGAGGAACTATAAAGCCTCTTGATGAAAGTGAAAGAAGAGAGTGAAAAAGTTGGCTTAAAGCTCAACATTCAGAAAACAAAGATCATGGCATCCAGTCCCATCATTTCATAGGAAATAGATGGGGAAAGAGTGGAAACAGTGTCAGACTTTATTGGGGGGGGGGGGCTCCAAAATCACTGCAGATGGTGACTGCAGCCATGAAATTAAAAGATGCTTACTCCTTGGAAGGAAAGTTATGACTAATATAGATAGCATATTCACAAGCAAAGACATTACTTTGCCAACAAAGTTCCGTCTAGTCAAGGCTATGGTTTTTCCTGTGGTCATGTATGGATATGAGAGTTGGACTGTGAAGAAGGCTGAGTGCCGAAGAATGGATGCTTTGAACTGAGGTGTTGGAGAAGACTCTTGAGAGTCCCTGGGACTGCAAGAAGATCCAACAAGTCCATCCTAGTGTAGATCAGCCCTGGGTGTTCTTTGGAAGGAATGATGCTATAGCTGAATCTCCAGTACTTTGGCCAACTTATGTGAAGAGTTGATTCACTGGGAAAAGACTCTGATGCTGGGAGGAATTGGGGGCAGGAGGAGAAGGGGACGACAGAGGATGAGATGGCTAGATGGCATCACCGACTCGATGGAGGTGAGTTTGAATGAACTCCAGGAGTTGGTGATGGACAGAAAGGCCTGGTGTGCTGCGATTCATGAGGTCACAAAGAGTCGGACATGACTGAGTGACTGAATTGAAGTGACTGAACTGTGCAGGAATAAATCTAGACAAGAACAACTTCCAAAAAATAGATATTACTGGTGTGTCTAATAGTTCGTGTATTAAAGGTATGTGAGTTTATGTTAAACTAAAGAAGATCATTACCTATGTCTTCAAATGGGCCACATACTATGAATATTTTAATCTCACAGAATAACAACTATAGACTCTTCCTTTATAGTCATAGCACTTTGGAACGTTTGGTAGCAATAAATTCAAGCTAAACATTTTAATGGTTATGAATACTGCTGTACTGTTAAATGTATAGATTCGTACTGTAAACATCTGAAAAGCAATCATGATCAAATGTAAAATAATTATGATATAAAGTATATAGCAAACACTTGAAATATTTCTTTATGTGAAATCACTTCTCACCTATTGAAATGTCAGCTGTTATATATCTATGTGAAGAGTCAGGCTGAATACAGATCTGTTTTCAGATTTATTATTGTAGGGTTTTCTTGATTCGGCACTTATGCATTATTTGCATAAAATGGTAGATATTTTTGTTTTGCAGAATCTTTTTAATACCCTTTACTTCCCATGGGTATTGCCTAAGGGTATGTGGTACCTGCTGTAACTCATAGGCAGCGCCAGGTACCTTTTTAAAATCCTATACTGCAGTCATCTTGTTTGGTCTAGATGTTTTACTTGTTTTTTGAGAAGTGTTGCCAGTTGTTCTGAAATGTCTGTGATTTTACACATGTAGATGCCTGTTTTCACTCTCACTTCTGGCCTGACTCATTAGAAAAGCAATTTCCTTTGCAGATGTGAGAGGTGGCTGCACTCTTTCCATCACCTACTGTGCTACCTGGAAAGCTTTTCCTCCCAAATAATCAGGGAAAATGCCTGTGAAGAAATTGAACGACAGGTCTTCACCATATGCAGGCGAGCCTGTGGAACTTCTATGCATATCAGATATTACAGGAAACAGTTTAGGCAGTTTTAGTCATATTGACACACTGCTTCTCAACTTGAGACACATTGAGCTCTACACTGTACACTGATATGACACTGAGAGGCAAATTGCATAGTTTTTGAAAGGTTTGTGATACATAACTGGTAAACAAGAGTCTGTCCTTATTACCTGAATGTCTAATATCCTTTTAGAAGTGGTGTCCCAGGGGACAGGTAGTTTGAAGAATACGGACCCCAAGAGGCATGCTCTAAGCCATAAAGCTCTTATCTGTCAATATCATACATGGTAAATGTTTTTAAGAAAGAGCATAATGGTGTGCTATTGTTATTACTGAGACACTGCTCTTCTTTATGTTTGCATTAGGGACTTGTTAAGGTGCAGGGTGTGTTGCCACTAAATGCGTATATGAGAGAAGATTGTCAGCTCAGCTGTAAACAGAGGGCAGTCTTCCTAGAGAAATCTCTGCATTTGGCTTTATAAAAACAACAGAAAGACTTCTCAGTTCTTACTTTCTCTGATCATTGTTTAAGGATTTGAGAGCAAATATAAATATAAATGTGATTTTTGGAAAAATCTTGAAAGGCTTACCTTAGCATTTCATTGTTTTTCCTTCTACATTTATTAAAGACTGAAATATATCAGGCAGTGTGCATAGACAACTGTAGACAATTTGCCTTGCCCAGTAGACTCAAAATATATAAAGCCCATGCTGCAGATTACGCTAGAACATTAAAGTTGGGTTGAAATTTTACACGTGTATACCCGTGGCAGATTCATGCTGATGTATGGCAAAACCAATACAGTATTGTAAAGTAAAATAAAGTAAAATTTAAAAAAAGCTCATAATCTCAGGTTCCAATGGAAGAGTCTAATAATACAGTTGTTACAATTTTTCTACATGTGCCACTCAGATTTTGAAATTTAGATATGATTGAGGGAGGAAAATAGGCTAGGCCATCTGACAACCTGCCTGTGTGAAGGTAAGAGTGGGACAGTGTCACCAGATGCTGTGTGAGCCTATTTGTTATTCCTTCCCAATCCCTCACACCTCACGGCCGCCTTGGGCCACTAATGGCCTTGGCCACAGAAACCACCAAATGTGCCCCTGATGTTTCACTGCCAATGAACTGTATGAAACAGCATAGCTACACAGGATCAGTGACTAACCATAGGTAACACTTGTTAATTTGTTTTTAGATAAAGCTCGGGGAGGGGGTGGAGTTGATTAGGATGCATTTCAGCAATCGAAACACCAGGATCTGCATAAGACTAAGAAAAGCAAGTTAAAATACAATAGAACTGCCTAAGAATAATACTGTCATTTGTTCATGAGCTCTAAATCTCCCATGTTTGGTATAGAAATCTTGCTCTTCTGGGCCAACTTAAAACGCAACCCCTAAAACATTTCTGAAAAGCCACTTTGAAAAAATACTCTTAAGAGCTATCTCAAAGAAGAAAAAAATCACCTTTTGGAAAACAAATTCAGACACAATACATTTTAATAGTCTAATTTTACAACACATATCTTTGAAAAAATTGAAATCCCTTCTATAAAACCACACGTCATTACAGCTGATACTATTGATTAGGTTAGTATCTTTTGAAAAATTGTGAATCATCAAAAAAGGAGAAATATGAAATTCAAAGATATTTGAATCTAAGAGTCACACAGATGCTTGATCAGAAAGGAAATTTTTTTTTTTTTCCAGTTTGGCCAAAACTTTCTGGTGCTGAGGAAACTTGTTACAGAAAAAAAAAAAAAAAAGTTAAGGATTTTGCTAAGGTTATTTTACTATATAGATATTATGAGTTAACTCTTCATTATGACTTGGCTTATTGAAATATTTTAGTTTTTTTTTTTTTTTCCTTGCAGGAACATTAGGGCTTCCCAGGTAGTGCTAGTGGTAAAGAATCTGCTTGCCAAGGCAGGAGATACAAGAGACACAGTTTTGATCCCTGGGTCGGAAAGATTCCCCTGGAGGAGGACATGGCAACCGACTCCAGTATTCTTGCCTGGAAAATTCCATGAACAGAGAAGCCTGGTGGGCTAGAATCCATGGAATTGCAGAGTCAGATATGACCTGTAGACACACACACACACTCCTTTAAGATGTTACATTGTCAAGAAAACAACCAACAATAGATGGAAACAAAATAAGCTAGGGCAAGATGGGTAAATTAACTTAAAAACACCTGTATCCTCCCCTCCACCCACACATCCTTCATTGCCTCTCCCATCCCCAATGTTCTCTGATCTAGGCTTTGAGAGAAGATACACAGGGGTGGTTAACTCAATCCCAGACCAAAGAAACCCTCTTCTCTCCCACTGCAAGGGCAGAGGTGGACAGAGGATTCAAAGAGCAAACTACTGTAGCTCCCCACGCCCGCTGAGGTCACTTGAACTTCCAGTCAAGGGTCTGGTAACTATAGGTGAGGAGATAGAATTTATATTGAAGCTGAGATTGAATCTTTAGATTTGTTTTAATAATTAAAAAAACAGAAAAGTTGTGGAATCTGCCTAAGAGTTGATGTAAAAAAAAAAGAATCCCCAACCTGTTAAATTTTCACTCCTTAATCAAAATGAAAATTTGATATAAAATTTGAAGGTCTTCTGGAAAAAAGGTGTCTATTAACTAAACAGAATTATCACCTATTTGATCTGGAAGGAACTTCAACATCACCAGTCCTAGCACTCAATTTTGCAAACGAGGAATTTGAGAAAAGTTGAACAAATGGCCCAGGTTTGTAATCTAAATTTTCAATTCAGGGCTGTTTGTCCTTCGGGCACCTCTGTAACAGGGCTTGAAAAGAGTTGGCAAGACAAATCGGGAAAGATAAAAGTAAGAAAGCAGTAAAGATAAAATTGCCTTCACAGCTTGACCTCATGTGTAAACCCCTCCTATAATGGTTCTAACCTTATAGCTCAGATGCATTCTAAAATGATCAAAGATGAATTTAAACTAAGTAGAGTCTTACTTTACAACGTTTCTCCATAATGCTGTTCAGTAAAAGAGCCCTAATTCTTGATATTTTAGTATGAATGACTATATTAATCACATGAATACAGTTCAGAATATCTAAATCAATATTCATAAGCCAAGAAGAATATTGGAGTAATATAGTGTTGTTTGTTTTTAATAATTAAAACAAACTATAATCTTAACCAGTTATGTGCCAGGTGCTTCTAAGTTCTTTAAATAGTTGTGAACTACTTATGAGGGAGTTAATGTTGACACCTCTAATATACAGACGAGGAAGACTTGAAAAAAATTAAATGCTTTGCTCAAGGTTCCAAATAGGTGAGCAGGATTCAAACCCAAGCTGTCTTATTCTAGCTATTTAGGCTTGCCTAGTACACTGCCACTTTGGATGAAGGTTTCCTTGAATGTTTTAAGTGATCTGCATGCTAAAATGAGATATTTTCAAAGAAATTTTACAATGAATAACCTTTTAAAATATATATTTTCTGTAATTTCACCATCTGCTATGCCCATTTCACATTTCTTTTCTGGATCGCATGAAGAGAAAATACACTTAATACCATACTGTTTTGAAATGGTGGGAGACTATAAGGAAATCAGTGCAAAGTTCTAAGATGTTGGGTTTAATGTAAGAAAGAACTATATGCAATGAAAGTACTAAGAGATATTGTAGAATTTAGCAAAAGGAGGGATTATGTGCCTAAGATTTGGGAGCTGTCTTCCCAGGTGGTGAGAAGGTGGTCAGCCATCTTCACAGCCCAGTTTGGACCACTTTCTGCCTCTCACATGGCTTGTTCTTAATGAATTATTGCAGGGTATTTATTACTAGGAACACAAGCAGTATTTTGACTTGGAGCCATAATGCAAACCCAAATCTGGCACAACAATTTAAACTCGGGAAATTATGACTTTAATTAGAGATTCAGCATAAAGCCAGCAAGATAATAAATCTGAAATTGATTCTTCAGTATGGGTTGCATCGCTGTGACCTGAGTGGTCACACCATCTCTCTCAGTGCTGTTAATGGCTTAGCCTCCCCACTGCCTCGTCCCTCCCCCCGTAACCCTTCCCCTTAATGGTTTTCTTCTTCCCCACCTCTGGTCTCATATTGTTAAGGAACAAAACCTTAGAATCACTGACATAACATATATATCCATAAGCTGTAGGCAATGATCTCTGAAATCAAGCTAGGAAAATCTATATGCTACTTACACAGATTAAAATGAAAGTGAAGATGAATCAGAGATGAAGTTACTTTTTTTTGGTCACATCTTTAAAAAATGCAGTATTCATATGATCTAGAATTTTTTGGTTAACCTCATTTTAAACCCAAGTGAGGATTTCTTAAAAAGAAAGATAGAGGTACACCTTTACACTTAAAATTGAATTTGAATTTCTCATTTTATAATAGAGACTGAATTCTCATCTCACTGCATGTCTTAATTGCACATGACATCAACTAATGCTGATGTTCTACTAATGGCTGTATACCTGTGCTTTATTTTTATTTCCATTTTCCAGTTTCTAGATCTTTTCCTGTGACTGTAAAGCCTTTTCCATGAAGGCAAAAGGAATAAAATGTAAAGATAGATATAAGCAAATGCACTTGTGCTGATTTGGGGACACTGTGACTAGAAATTATGTGAAAGAGGTTAGTGGCTTCCTTTTCTTGCAATAGCATATATTAACATTTGGGGAATAAATGAAAAGGGAAAGGAGCTAAAAAGTCAGAATTATAAAGAAAAGCCTTGTGAGTTTGTCTCTACACCTGAGGCTGTCATTTCTTAAAATACTGAGACTTGGTGCAAGGGAGACCTCAGAACAGTAAGGGTGCTCTTATAGTCCCAATCCAGGCTTCAGGGCCCGCTATGACAGTGTGACTGGAGGGCAGAGGTGGATTTCTCTTGGAAGGAAACCCCTCCAAATGGCAATCTTAACTCTTACTCGGGAAAACTTCCCCAAATCATGTTGAAACAGGAAGTCAGATTTTAAACAGACCTCCAGAAATTGAAACAACCTATCTTGTGTGTGCAGGTAACATAGCTTAAGAGTGAATTTTTTTTGTAATTTTGGGGTTATTCAGATAGTATTTCAGAATTCATATCTCTTGTAATGTAAGGGCCTTCTGAATTTTTCCTTTGCAGTAATAAGTATGGGTAATAAAGTATAGACAGACCAAAAAGTAATCAGTATTAGAATAGAAAAATTATCTGATACTCAAGAAGAAATTATTAACATATTCTACACTCTGACATTGCCAAAGAACATGTCACTTTGTAGAAAACGCTTGGACACCAAAGTAAATACTAATAACTTAAAATACATTAATTTGAGGCAATTCCTCAGTATAATTGTTTCCTCAAGTTGAAATATTGCAGCTTCATCCAACTCTTTGTTTCTCTGACTACTATGAACTGTTGACTCATGATCCATTTGCTTTCCCTTTAAGTCACTCCATCCTAAGTAACTCATCATTTTTTTTTTCATGTTATGCAGGAAATGTGCCTCATGGTTGCATTACAGGGAAATTAATGTTATAACTTGATTACTATTTACTTTGATCTCAGATTTAGTGTTGAAATTTGCCTTTGGCAATTTCACAGTGCATTTAAAGTTTCCATCTTATTTAAAGAAAGCATTTTTATCTCTTTACATCCCCCTAAGGAGAAGGCAATCGTACCCCACTCCAGTACTCTTGCCTGGAAAACCCCGTGGATGGAGGAGACTGGTAGTCTGTAGTCCATGGGGTCGTTAAGAGTCGGACACGACTGAGTAACTTCCCTTTCACTTTTCGCTTTCATGCATTGGAGAAGGAAATGGCAACCCACTCCAGTGTTCTTGCCTGGAGAATCCCGGGGACAGGGGAGCCTGGTGGGCTTCCGTCTATGGGGTCGCACAGAGTCGGACACGACTGAAGTGACTTAGCAGCAGCAGCAGCAGCAAGGATACATGTTGATGTCTGAGCCATCAGACTGCTATCCTGACAGTCCCCCTTTTTGCTTTATACCTGAATAGTTCAAATCACTCATTATGGAGAGTAAGTCTACCAGAGCACTTGGTGTTTATGAAAAAAAAAGTTGTCTCTAACATCTCTGTCTTAGATTTTAATTTTTTTAAAATCCTGGCCACAAGGTGAAATATATAGCTGATATTCTTCCATGATAATTGCTTTCATGTATTTAGTACACTGTATTGTATTTAATATGTTGAATGAATACACTTACTTCAGTTACATTTGTGTATTTAGCTGTTGAGTCATTTTTAAATGAATTTTAAATATTAGAAATTGAGAGATCATTTAATCAGCAATCTAACTCATATTTTCATCCTCATGTTGTGTATATTAGTAGGCATGGGGAGAACAAGGAAATCAGAGTAGTTAATGAACATTACTTTTATATTGACTTTAAAATTCTCTGATAAATTCCTTCATTGTGAAGCTAAAAGGCAGTAGCATTTAAGAATTTAAGTTCGATAAGAAACTGTCAAAGAATGAACTGACTGGTCTCTAACTGAAAACATAAAGGTTAAATTTACCTCATCCAATCAGGGAGACACACACTCCATCACACTAGTGTTCTGTCCATTTAGAAAATGGGAGAATAATTCTCTCTCCAATTGACAAATTGGAGATGACAGTTCAGTTTTCTTTGTCAACATCTTGGTACTTAGCCTTTATATATACTCGTAATGTCCTCAGGTACATTATCTACTACTCATATGCTAGGTTCAAAATCTATCATAAGACATTTGTATCAGTCAGAAATGTGTTCACTTGCAAGTAATAGGGGGAAAAACTGTCTTAAACACTAGAAACCTCATTTTTCCACCGAATTTTGTAGGAACCCTACAAATAGCGTTGTCTGAGCTTCTTGGGCTATCATATGGTTCGAAGCTTTTGCTAGTAGCCATCATTAACCACTAGCTGATCATTTCAGTGTTTGTTGCCTTATGATCGCAATGTAGCTGCAGGGATCCCTATCACATTCACAAGCACAAAGGAATAGAAGGCAAGGGCAGTTACTAAGGGGCAGGCTAGAGGAAGAATCCGTTAGCTGTGCCCAGCACACAACCCCTGTCTCTTTGAACAGAACTCAGTCACATGCTTAAATACTGGGGTAAGCTGGAAAAATAACTCATGTTTATCTCTAGAGTATAGGCAGATGAGAGAGAGATCAGAATCAAACTGTGAGGGCAGGACTTGGAGTCCTGTTTTAAGAATCCTTTCAGGTAATTCTGTGCACACTGAAGTTTTTAAAAACCCTGATTTATATGCCCACTTATAAAATCCTTCTGTTTGTTTATAAATTTACCTCAGCATTATAAAGCATGATGTATAATCAGGAGCTATTTAAGAAAATGCATTTTTCTTCCCAGGGAAAATTTATCACTAATGTCTTGGTAATAGCTAAATTGAATGGTAATATAGAAATATAAAAGCATATATATCCAATTAATAAAGATGTGTTCAAAGAGCACCTCCCTCTTTGTATTTCCTGGAAGCCCCATCACCCATCCTTGCCCCCCCCCAGCCTCATTAGACTGTGAACTTCCAGGGTCAACAAGCGTGTCTGTTCTGCTGATTACCAGGCACCTGCATGCCCTTAACATTTGCAGAAAACATCAACTCTAGAAATCAACTGTGAACAAGACAAGCATGTGGTTTGTTTGTGTTTGTTTACCCCATGGAGCTTATATTCTAATCAGGGAGATGGGACATAAACAAGGTCAATAAAAAATACCACAGTGGAAGTACTAATTGGTTGTCCTGAAATAGAAGAGTCCAACAGGCTTTAGATGGGTGCTTAGAGAAGGTCCCCAAGGAATTGACATTTCCTAAGAACCGGAATTTGAGAAACAGCCTGAAGATCTGGGGAGAGAGCTTTCCTGGCAGGACAGCAGAGAAAGAGGCAGAGGCCCTGAGTGGCGAGGAGAGTTGGTGTCCCTGGAGGGCCCGTTGGTGTGTCTGCTTAATTAGTGAGAGTGAGATGGGCAGGAGGTGCAGTTGGAGAGGCAGTCAAGGGTCAGAGATGCGGAGCATTCTATGCTGTAGCAATGGACTCATTGGAAAAAATAAACATAGTTTGTTTCAGCTTCAAGTGAAGGTGAGAGAAGGTAAAGCACTCTTTCAATTTTGCTTGTTCTTGAAGAGCAGTTAAGAATGAAGTGGGGAAATCTAATTAATAGGTGCAGAGTTTTCTACACTGAAGAAGGCAATTTAGGGTCAGGTTTCACATTAGAATTCTTCAGGCATCTAGTTATTGGTCCATATATATCTGACTGAAAGCTCAGTTCTACTCAGCTCCTTGGCTTTTCTTAGAACATCAGAATAGTTTCAGTATTTTGTGCATAAAAGCTCAAAATGCCAGCTTTTATCACCTGGCTCTTTGAGACTGAGTATTGGACACTGCGGAGAAGTAGGGTAAACCTGCTTGAAAAGCACCTAGAAGATTGTGAGGTCAAACGTACTGTCAGGTAGAGATGCTATTCCCTTTCTGCACAGAGACTTTGGAAATGACATGTGTGCTCATGATTAGAAACTGAGTGCTGGTAGTTGGGCTTCCCTGCTAGCTCACATGGTAAAGAATCTGCCTGGGAAGATCCCCTGGAGAAAGAGAACGGCTCTCCACTCCAGTATTCTGCCTGGAGAATTCCGTGGACAGAGGGGCCTGGTGGACACAGTCCATGAGGTCACAAAGAATCACACATAACTGAGTGACTAATACTTGGTGCTTCCATAATGGCTAGGACAGGAAAGAATCTGTCTGCAATGTGGGAGACCCAGGTTTGATCCTGGCCTATTAGTTAAAGACAGGCCGAGCCTAAACATAGAACATTTTGGTCAGTGACACCTTTATCCTTAACTGAATTAATACTCATGAATCTAAAGGTTGAAATTCTGTCTTAAAGTTGAAAGGGAGAAAACAGTTTTCCACCTTACTTACATAGTGATTTCATAATATTAAAATCCCAGTAAAATGATCCCAGTTTTGAGCAACTAATCTCTTGGAACACTCACACAAATAAAACCAGTGTGGTTTACTTGTCTGCAAATATTTGGTTCTTTCAGTGTTTTGCTTAAAAAACTTCTTGTAAGTTTGTGATTTCATCTAAAATCACAACTTGTCAGTTACGAGCAACGTGAGATCTGCCCTCACTGTGGTAAAGATCCCATGTTTTTCTGTTGGTATATATATTAAATTATAAAAGTAAAAATAACATTTGCACACCAGCTCTATATTGCTAACTGCTTTTTAGAAAATTTGTATTTCTATATATTAAAAGAGTGATCTGTTGTAGAGAGCACCACATGTTTAATCTCTGATCTGCTTAATACAGAAACTTTCCCTCTCTTCAGTAATATTTCAAAGATTCTTTTATTATGAGAAAATAATACTTGAGCACATTCATTTTATACTTTGCAAAGTATCAGAGTTATAATGTCACCTAGGGCGTATTACTGTTTTCAAGCTAAATTTTGTGTTTCAGATAGGTTTGAATGTAAAAATCAACTCAAGTTTTGTGGATTCTGGACATTTTTCTGAGCTCACTTTTTTCAGTGAGATGAAATCAAATTAATATGGATTTTTATAATGCTGCTACTTAGTATTTTTGTATCTGAATCTTTAGAGACTTTCAAAGAAGAGTAGTGACATATTTGCTGTTAAAGAAAAGCAAAATCTCATGGCAATTACATGACTTGGTGATATGTTTTTGATGTGCCTTAAAGAATCAAAATACTTTGTCGATATAGCATGAATCAAACCATGTGAGTTAAGTGGTGTTTGATTTAAAAACCCCAATAAAATGAGCATTAGTTTTAATTTTTAAAGACTACATTGTTTGAATGATAAATAAGAGTAATATAGCTCGGGTTTACCAGACATTTGATTCTTATAGTAATTGTCTCAAATACATTAATTTCAGCATGCTAATTCATTGTAATGACAAACTATAAAGTATAAGCAATCTGACTTGATCAAATAACAGTATGTTTGAAACAAAATATAAGCCAGCAATTTAAAAAAGCAAGAAGTCAACCCTGTATTGCCTGAATAGTATTTTTTTCCCATAGAGCTCGTTTTAAAATACATTTATAAACAATTCTGAAAAATCCGATAAATTGTAGAGAAATTAATAGTATTAAAAATCAGACTTAATGTTGGAGGAAATTGAATGTGTGCTGACAAGATGGTTAACATATGAACATCTTACACCTACTCTGGTAATATGAGTCAAAGGGGCCTGACGTGTGTTCAAATACTGTGTAAAAGGTCTTATGATAAAAAACAATTAAAATATATTCTAAATGACTAATGATAAGTTCTGTACATAGTTGATTTGCTTTACCCATTTAATTATTTTCTATTCAATAATTTCATTTTCAGTTACAGGGTAAATATTTAACAACAGAGAAAATTAATGTTTCAACTTTTAAACACTATGAAAATGGATTAGCTTCAAATTACACGCAGCATTCACTCTTTTGTTTATTTTAACCTGATACCAACTTTGTTAATTTCCTTATCTGCTTGCACTATATACTCACTTAACAAAACTAATAAATTAGATGGAGGAAACCAGTGGAAAAGCTGTAAGTACAGTGACAGTTGGCTTATACCGAAGTTAATATTTGAGCCAAATAGGATTATTACCTCAGTATAACAATGGCTAAAATCATCCTTTAAACAAAGACAACTTTTCATCTGAAACATTTTATTAACATGACTGTTTCTACCTGCTCATAAATCACTACTATTTCAAGATCATGTTTAAATAACATGCTTAACTTTACATATTGAAAACTTAAAATAGACTTCATCTTTAAAGAAGGTGCTTCTATGGGCACAGTACAACTGAATCTTCCATTCTGGCCACAAATATGCCGCCCATGGGTTGTCATTTTGAAAAGTGGTGAAACAGCTCACAAATGGAACAGCGGAGGTGCCCAATTGAGACAACATCCTGCATGTAAATACATAGGCCTTGGATTAGTGATCAAAGTAGAAGTGGGTCTGCTTATCACTTCCAGGGACTCACCAGGGTTAACTGTTCTTCCTGTCCATCCAGCACTGGGCTCTGCAGGTTTTCTGATCTTTATGGAGAATCAGAAACACAGCAATGGTCCTTAGAGTTTAAGCAGTACTGCTGCTCAGACTCACTGGATCTTACCCCAAGAGACCAGCAGGCAACAGGGAAGTCACCTTCCTGGCAGGGGTGGTTGTCACTAAGTGTCAGGAGGGCACAGGGATGCTTTTATACTATGTGATCATGATGGGATGTTTCACCTTCCTCCCCTCACATAAAGATGATTTATCCAGAAACTCTTCTTTCTTGCCTAGTTTTGAGAGTAACTGGACAAATACCCAGGGCCTGAGAGTACCATGGTTACTGGTGGTTAGAGCTCTCATGAATGGACGTCTGGAACACAGCATCGTTTTACTCACCCAGATGAAATATAAGCTGAATGTGAGAAGCTCTAGAAAGTATGGTACAGAAGGAAATGATGTCAGCTATGGCCTAGAAATGACCCCTCAGGAGGGAGCTTCAGTTGATGGTGTAATTGACCCTTGTTATTTTCAGGACATTAGTTTACCTTTCAGTTGCTCCCTTGACAAGAGTCAGGGAAATTTCCAGTTCTGTAAATTCATGGTAATTTTTCTTACTCAAACACCAGGTATTTTTTGCTGTGTTTCACATGTTGGATTGTTGATCTACAAGGTCTTAATTCATGTACCTAAGGTTCTGCAGTACAGTAAGACAAGGAAGTCCAATGCAACAAAACTCAAGAGTTAGCCATTCAGCTATGTCAAACTTCCCTTCTTAACACCTACATATACTGTGGTCACCACTCCCTTCACTTGGTGGTCCACTTCCTTAGTATTTCCTGAATGAGGAATGTTCAGTACCTAAGGTGGTCTTCTTATTGATTCTATCTTCTTGTTTCATATCTGCCAATCTCCAACTCATTCAGAAAAAAATGATCTCCTGGATACTATAGTAACTTCCTTGGGTTTAGCTCAGACTATTTCTGTGATCATCAGGGATCAGCAGCTTTGTTCAGCTGCTAGGTTGTGTCCTATTCTCTGAGACCCAATGAACTGAACTGCACCAGGCTTCCCTGTCCTTCACTATCTCCCTGAGTTTACTCACACTCCATGTCCATTGAGTCAATGCTGCCATCTAGCCATCTCATCCACTGTCACCTTCTTTTCTTCTTGCCTTCTATCTTTCCCACAATCAAAGTCTTTTCCAATAAGTCAGCTTTTCACATTAGGTGGCCAGAGTAATGGAGCTTCAGCTTTAACATCAGCCCTTCCAGTGAATATTCAGGGTTGATTTCCTTTAGGATGGACTGGTTTGATCTCCTTGCAGTCCAAGGGACTCTCAAGAGTTTTCTCCAAGACCACCATTTGAAAGCATCAATTCTCCAGCACTCAGCCTTCTTTATGGTCCAACTCTCACATCTATACATGACTACTGGAAAAACTATGCCTTTGACTATAGGGACCTTTGTTGGCAAAGTGATGTCTCTGCTTTTTAATACACTGTCTAGGCTTGTCATCATAGCTGTTCTTCAAAGGAACAAGCATCTTTAATTTCATAGCTGTAGTCACCATATGCCTTGATTTTGGAGTCCAAGAAAATGATATCTGACAATCAACTCCTAAAAGCCTTTCTTGCCAGGAGATATGTCCACGTACACATCCTCTAAACCAATCCCAGATCTATTCATATTTCCTTATGCGACATTCTTCATTTCACCAGCCTGACAAAAGTTCCAAGTGTCCTACTCTGGATTTTTTTGGGGAAAAGGTAGATTTGAAAATAGGCTACAACTTAACGACATTTTAGTTTTTCATTTAGATGCTTAACATTAACCAGAGTGCTGAGACAGCTAACATTGTTAGTCATCAATACATAAATGAAATCACCTATATTTTAGCTTTGCTTCAATCTGGCTAGCATAAGCTAAAAATTTACTATTCAAAAGAAAACCTTACTTTTTGTATCATCCTTTTCTCTGATTATATTCATCTTTCTAATAGCAGCATTCTGAGCCATGGGGACTGTTAGGTAGCTTGTTTGTATTAGCCATTCAGTTCTCACAATATTTCTTTAACTAACAATTGCAATTTTTATTTAAGTGTATAAACAGGAGCTCGGAGATTCAATTTACCAAAGACACCTGGATTGGTAAGTGGTGGAGACTATATACATCTCACTTTGTCTGAACCAAAAGTTCATGTTCTTCCTATTCTACAGTGTGCATCTTAACATTAACTAAAATTATCTCAGTGAATTTTATTAAATACTTTAATAATCCTTAAGCTTTAAAAAGCCCCGCAAATACTTTATGCTCATTTCTATGAAATTACCAAAATAACAAATAGGTATGCAGGTTTTTTTTAATTTTAATTTTTACTTTATTTTGCTTTACAAAACTGTATGCAGGGTTTATTTGTATTTTTCCCCAACATAAACTCAAATCAAATGATGTATTTTCTAAACTCTAAAATCAAGATGTTTTCTTCCAGTTAAAATACCTGTCCTATTTTCAGGAAATAGGGCATTCTGGCCTTTGTCAGTAAGGACATTAACATTGGCTCAATTCACATCTACTTTTACTTAAAATGTTAGGAAAACTCATCTGAAGAAGCAGAAAATGTTGAGCACGATGTTCATTAGAATACAACTGACATTTTTGCTGAAAATAAAACTTTCTAAAACATAACTCAGCATTTTTCTGATAAGAATACATATAGAGGCTTGAAGCATTTTTATTGTTAGCATGATTCCTCTTATTTTAAACTATTTGTGACTATGTAGGAAGCCCTGGTGATCTAGACAGCCATGTCAAATTAGCATCTTAACAAGATTAACAGGTCCTTCAGAGTCTTTAGAACTCAAAGGGGGGTATTGAGGAGAAAGAAAGTTTCATTATTATAACTGCTCCCAACATCATTTAGACAGTTCAGTTTCTACAACCAGTGTTACAGTATATGATTTCTCTTGCATTGTCCGATAAGTAGGCTTTTAAGAGGTATAATTACAGCACGTTTGCACATCGTGGGATAGATTGAAATGAAAATGACAAAATCGTGCTTGGTCCATCTGAGATGCTTTACATCACTTCATTTGCATTCTATAAATATTGTCTCATGAAAAGTGTTTTTAGAGCTGGCTACCGTACTTCCTCAGTTTTTACATCTTTAATAGCAGCCAACCCCATATATACACATTAACCTGTCTTAAGAATCAGCTTAAAATATCTTTTCTCATTTGAGCTAGTGTAACACCGATCAAAATCCAGGCATTTAGAGCATTGAGTTAATATTGAAATTAAGCTAGAGTGCTCGCCAAAGCAGTAATTGCAACCTCTCCCTGAAATGTATGGTATTATATTGATCCCAGATCCATCACTCCCGGCCAGTCAACCACTTGACTCTTGACAATGACCGTGGGATGTACATAGGGTAGGAAACATTAGCGTATTAGGGTTTCCCTCTGGTTTCACACTCCATGTTTTCTAATTTGATATGAATGGCTGCTGAAATCTGGAATAGAGGGTAGAAACAGTGGTTGGGAAGTTCATGATATGGAGAGTTTCTCATGAAATGATTTTTTTTTTAGTTTGTGATCATCACCTCGGCTATTAAGCTAAATATTTCCAATTCCTTAATCTGTACTTATACCTGTCACATGACTAATATACTTTTACTGGTCTATTTTGTTCCCATTTGGGGAACAACTGAGGGAAAATTATAGTGAGGAAATATTAGAAATATCTTAAATATAATTGCATATATCATCTTTCTACATCTTTCTCTCCAGTTTCTGCCCTTTCCATCTCAGACTAGACAGTGGATCATCCTATGCCCAGTGAATGGCTGGAAGCTTCTACAAAACTGAGTCAGATTTTAGGTATAAACTCTAGGCTAAGGCCTCTGTGTGAGATTCTGAAGCACAGCTAGTCCTTACAGTTCTGCTTTTCTACTGTTGCTCATAATAGACAATCACCTGTCTTTTGATCAATGTGGATTTTGTTTAGATTAGCTTTATCTTGTGACATTAATTTATTCATCAAGTTTGTGTCTGTGCCTCCATTGGATGATGCTTTGGTATACAAGGAAGATTGACATGGACTTCCCACCCTCAAGGTACTTAAAATCTGATGGGATAGTGAGGGCATTGTACACAGAAAGTGTCTGACATGATTGCCACTGGGGGAAAGAATTGTAGAAAATATTATTAGAGCATAAAAGATAAATTAACTTATCTGGGAATTGGCTCCAAACTCAGAGGACCCTTACTTTATGGACTGGAACCTCATCTCATTAGTTTACTCAGAACTGCACCTGGTGGTGCTCAATTTCCAAGTTGACAAGCACCATGAAAAAGCAAAATTATCAAAAGTACACCCAGGAGGATCAGAGCAATCAGGAGTAAATATCTTTACAGGAAAAAAAAAAAAAGCAAATTCAATGGGAATGCTACTAAGTGGGAATAAGGAGTCATGATTTATAAGATTCTAGATAACTGGTTATTCCCCTACCAGAGCGAGCAGGCAATCCCACATTCTCCTGAGGCTAATATTAATGGTCTTAATGTTATATTGCAGTACTGACTTTAAGATTCAACTAAGATTCTTGGCCAGTTTCTTTCAGAAGATAAAGACTCTAAATATAAATTATGCCCAAACTGAAATCATTATTTTTGGCACTTGATGTCATCCAGATGGATAACAGTAAGCAACTCAATTCAATAGGTTAACTAATTTAGTTGTCTAGAGGTAGGCTTGGAGATGATTTATCCTGGCAAACCCACTGGGAAACAGTCTGTTTAAGATTTTATGTTCCACAAGAGTCATATTAAAAATCCTCTAATGCTAAAAGCAGGTAACTGACAACTCTACTTCAAATCCTATGAAATGTCACTTTCTGTCCTTCTTTTCCCCAAAAAACTATGGTTCAGAGTTGAAGCAATGAATAGGTCCAAAGCTGTTTTGATAAGCACCTCCTTATTCTTGCCTGTGGGACACCTTGTCTCTCCCACATTAAAACTTTAGGTGGTTTTGAAATTAAGTGGACTTGAGTTCAAGAACAAGCTTTGATTATAATGACTAAAAAGAATGTGTACTACCTTTTTAGGCTTACTGATACTCCATTTGTTCATCTGAAAAAGGGGAAACAAGATCTCGTAGGACTGTTAGGAATTTTAAATGATAATAGTAAAATGGAATTAAATATGCTTGTTCTTTAGAAGAAAAGCTATGACTGACAAGCAGTGTATTAAAAAGCAGAGGCATCACTTTGCTGGCCATGCAGTCAAAGCTATGGTTTTTCCAGTAATCATATATGGAAGTGAGAGTTGGACCAAAAGAAGGTTGAATGCCAAAGAATTGATGCTTTCAAACTGATGCTGGAGAAGAATTTTGAGAGTCCCTTGGACAGCAAGATCAAACCTGTCAAACCTAAAGGAGATCAACATAGAATATTCACTGGAAGGACTGATGCTGAAGTTGAAGCTCCAATATTTTGGCAACCTGCTGTGAGGAGACAAATTATTGGAAAAGACCCTGGTGCTGGGAAGGATTGAGGGTGAGAGGAGAAGGTGGTGACAGACATATACTCAATGGACATGAATTTGAGCAAATTCTGGGAGACAGTGAAGGACAGGGAAGCCTGACATGCCGTAGTCCATGGGGTCATAAAGAGTCAGACACAACTTAGTGACTGAACAATCAACAGCAATAACAAAATGTCACTGTCTTGGCCATAATAGGTTCTTGGTTATTTTGTAATTCTTCCTTCATTTGCAAAATGGGGTGCTACTCTTATTGAACAGAGGTATATAACCTGTCAAACTTTGTTTTTGATACCATCAAAGTATAGTTCTTTCTATTAGTCATACATTTTATGTATTAACAACTAATGTTGCAGTTACCTACTCTATCACATCTCATTATTTAACTCTTAGTTTAGTCTACATATTTAATAGTACTATTTCTGCCTCTTACTAGAAATATTAAGATTATTGACTGGGGGAATTTTTACAGAAACAAAGGTCTGTGGTGAGTAATTTGTTATCTCGATAAATATTGGAACACTCTAGTCAATAATGTTCAGGTAACAAAAGATGTATTAATATGTCTAAGGTCTATAAGTTGTTAAATAATTTGGATATAAACAGTAATGACAGCTTCCTATGGACTCCTCATTCATTACCGATGTTTATGAGAACTATCACCAATACCTTTTTGCTCCCCAAATTTACGGTCCTAGTTTTTAAATATGCTAGCTTATTTTTAATGTGATTATTGTATTTCGAGTACTATGACATGGATTCTCTGACTGAAAAGTTAAATTGAGTGAATGATTCCTTAGAATCTCAGAGTTATTTAATACTTAGTTGTTTAAAGGAGTTTTCCACAGGATTATGAGAAAAGTTGCATACACATGAGAAAATGAGTCAAGGAAGAGCTGGAAGTAATTAAAGGGCTGCACATCATTATGTACTAAACGAATATGACCTACATATATTGACAAGCATTTCAATAGGAAGACCAGCAGAAAAGGTAGTCATGAGATGAGTCATGAGGATACATTATATTTGAATTTAAGACAGGATATTTTTGAATGGAAATGATGGGAACAAAGAAACAGAAATTAAAATGACTCAATGTTAATCAAGGAAGAGTTAATATATCAGTTTGGAGTGTAGTATGTCTGCAGAATATCCTTTCCCAAAAGTAAAGAAAGAGTGCTATAAAAGAAATGATTCAGCAAAATTAATCTTTTATCAAAGAAGACACCTTCAGTTAAAGTCCGCACTGTAGTAGCAGGAAGCAGACGAAAGTATGGAGTTTCATAATGCATTCACAACATCATCATAAATGTAGGTTCAGTTCAGTTCAGATCAGTCGCTCAGTCGTGTCCGACTCTTTGCGACCCCATAGTTTACAGGCCAGGAATTCAAATTTCCTGTGTAAATGCTTATGTGTAGCACCTTTAAAATGAGGACATTTTATTTGATTAACTGGAACCATGAAAATTCCCTCCAACATGTTGTGTGAATACAATTTTGTGTGTACATTTTTGTGTAATTTTATGTGTTCCATATAATTATTCGGGGTGCATGATTTTTTAAAGGTATTGATTGACTTTGTCGCTTCAATTTGAGCTGTTTATTTTTGGTCTTTACCTTGCCATTTTATGGCTGTTGTAACACCTTTTCATTTTATTAGAAATTGGAAATCTATTTTTAATGACAGAAATTGTCCAATAAGGATATTTTTCAAAGTTAATTTTTCTAATCCTTGGTATATGTTATTGGTGTCTCCAGTTTGTGGCATTGCTTGAAATATTGCAAAACAGACTGAAGCATAGCAAACGCCATGCAGTTTTAGTTGAGGAGAACATATTCATTAACAACAGTTAAGAAAAGTAATCATTTTTCTTGTATTAGAGAAAAAGCTATAGAGTTCAGCAGTTATTTTCACATATATTTTAATAAGAGGAATATAACCAAAGAAGTGTTTCTAAATAATAGAATAAATGATGAAAAATTAGAATGTAGTGACTATTATTGGGACAATGGATAGTAAATTATAGACTGTGGATTTAAGTTGCATTATACAAAGATGTTTTATGTTTTACTTTTAAGAATCTACTTTTTTTATAAAATTTAAATCTGAGTTGAATCAGAATTTAAATGATATTAGACTACATGGATACAAAATTTCTCTTTCAGAAAAATAGACACTTTAAATGTATATAGTGATAGATATCAGAGAAGGCAATGGCATCCCACTCCAATGGCATCCCACTCCGTTACTCTTGCCAGGAAACTCCCATGGACGGAGGAGCCTGGTAGGCTGCAGTCCATGGGGTTGCTGAGTCAGACACGACTAAGTGACTTCACTTTCCCTTTTCACTTTCATGCATTGGAGAAGGAAATGGCAACCCACTCCAGTGTTCTTGCCTTGGAGAATCCCAGGGATGGCAGAGCCTGGTGGGCTGCCGTCTGTGGGGTTGCACAGAGTCGGACATGACTGAAGTGACTTACCAGCAGCAGCAGCAGCAGCAGTGATAGATATTAAAAACTTGATTTTGCACATTCATACTGCCATTTAAAATACGGAGATATGAATGTAATGGAAATGGTTCAATTAATAGAATTCCAACATGTTTAAATGCCACTGATATAGGCTCTCCAATGGCACCCCACTCGAGTGTTCTTGCCTGGAGAATCCCAGGGACAGTGGAGCCAGGTGGGCTGTCATCTATGGGTTTGCACAGAGTCAGACATGACTGAAGCACCTTAGCAGCAGCAGCTATAGGTTTGCTATACATATGTAATTAATTCTATATTTGAAACTGATATTTCCATGTTTATTTTAGGTAAGTTTTTTTGAGATTGTAATGCTGTTTCCTGAGTGAAACTATACGAATCAGTTATGAACTAAACTTATTTTGATTATAATTATGACTCTGGCTTTAGAACTCTCAAGAAGAGCTGCTCTCTTGAGCAAATGATCAGCATCACTTAAGTTGTTGTAAAATATAATAAACTGGGTAAAACCTGGTTATACTCATTCAGCAATAGGTGAATTCATTAAATCATTTTACCTTAAATGTAGGGCACATAGAATAAAATGAATAAAAATGTCTTCAATGAACAAATGTGGAAAAAATGAAAGTGATAGTCACTTATTCATGTCCAACTCTTTGTGACCCTATGTATGTAGCCCACCAAGCTCTTCTGTCCATGGGATTTTCTAGGCAAGAATACTGGAGTGGTAGCCATTGCTTTCTCCAGGGGGCTTTCCCAATCCAAGGATTGAACCTGGGTCTCCTGCATTCCAGGCAGATTATTCACCATCTGAGCCATCATACTACTGAGTAAAGCTGATAGTTTTGTTCATTAAAGCAGTTTCTTCATAGTAGAAAAGATAAAATGAAAAATTAAAACACCAGTTTTTGTAAATATTTTTCTCAATGGAATGGGAGATAACACTTTTAATTTACATTGTTCTCCCTGTGTGAAATGCAAAATATGTTCTGTTTTTATTTTCATGATACATTTTTATGACAGAAATTTGTCTCTATAAATTATTTTGTGGTGGATCGCAAATATATGCCAATCTGATATGCTTGGTTCTTTTTAACCTATTAGGTAGCAGTGCTTCCCAGGTGTCACTAGTGGTAAAGAATCTGCCTTCCAAAGCAGGAGACACAGGTTGGATCCCTGGGTCACGAAGACTCCTATAGAAAGAGATGGCAACCTGTTCCCGGATTCTTGCCTGGAAAATTCCGTGGGTAGAGGAGCCTGGCAAGCTACAGCCCATGGAGTCACAAAGAGACACAACTGCATACACAGCAGACACATTAGGTATAAGTAACCTGGAAGGTTATTTCTAGGTTTTAGTCACCAGGAACAGATAAATTGACCAAGAAAATCTAGATTGAGCAAATATCTTGTTGGAGATCAAATGTGGCTTGATGGAAGCAGTGTGCCCTATTTGGATGTCATTTACCTGGTACTTCATATTTAGAACTCCCATGGGAGTGATTAAACAGTTCATTCCAAATGAATGACATTTCCATTCTGATGTCAGCAGAAGAGTAGGGAGAAGAGAAGAATGTATTAGTGGAGATTCTAAGACTTTGGGATACTTTTGATTTTCCCTAAAATGCTCAAGAGATGATACCCTTAATTTTAAGCCTAGTGAAAGTCTTATTTTCCTAGTGCAATTCACTCAGTCATGTCCAATTCTTTGCAACCCCATGGACTATACAGTCCATGCAGTTCTCCAGGTCAGAATGCTGGAGTGGGTAGCCTTGACCTTCTCCAGGGGATCTTCCCAACCCAGGGATCGAACCCAGGTCTCCCGCATTGTAGGCGACCTGGACTTAATTATCTCCTATGGATGTAAGTCCTTCTGTTGTCCCCGCATACTGAAGTCATTTAGTGAGGTCTCCCCATGTTATTTGTGAGGAATTTGCTGATCATTCTCCTTAGCATCTTTGATAATAAGTTTTCTGCTAAGTAGTGACCTCGAGTTTAGCATTCATGCAGACAAAGCATATTTGTTATGCCTGGATTATTCTGCCCTTGTGTGTAGAAAAATCATCTTGTTAGCACTTAATTGGAACAGGAGAATAGTTATAAACTAGGAAACAAGTACAAAATCATTCAAATATTCCAGATATATTTATTAATACTACTTTCATAACTCTACGTACTCTTCACCTCAGATAATTGCCAGATAAATACAATACAGGATTTTGGATTTATAAGCAGCAACATAAAACAAGGAAATCATAGTACATTTTGGTATAGATTGCTATGAGAAACAAGTACTTTGAGTTATAACCTGTCTTATTTTGAGCCTATGCTATCCATTGTAGCTGAACTTTTCTATATGAAATCACACCGTTAGTTGAATATTTTAATTTTATACATTAAATGCCATGCTACTGCTAAGTCGCTTCAGTCATGTCCAACTCTGTGCGACCCCGTGGACTGCAGCCTACCAGGCTCCTCCATCAGTGGGATTTTCCAGGCAAGAGTACTGGAGTGGGTTGCCATCGCCTTCTCCTTAGGTAACAATAATTATCTTACTCTGCCTTCTAGGACTATTGAGGCCATTGTGNCCCTGTTATGAGGTTGGGGCTGTGTGCCACTGTTGCCATCTCCCCAGGTCCAGGCTGTGTGCTGAGTTCACCCTGTGCCAAGGTCAGGCTTGTGTTCTGCCCTCGGCTTGCGACCTGTTCCCGGGTCTGTGCCGCAGTTCCTCTTTGCCAAGGTCCAGGCTGTGTGCCGTGGTAGCCTGCTCCAGAGTTCTGGGCTGGGTGCCGCGGTCCGCCTGTGCTGAGGTCTGGGCTGTGTGCCGTTGTCGCCCTGCACAGAAGCCCGTGCTGTGTTCCGTGGTTGGCTAGTGACTAGTTCCGTGCTGTGTGCCGTGTTCGTCATCACTGAGGTTCCGGTTGTGTGCTGCGGTTGCCCTGAACCAAGTTCCGTGCTGTGTTCTGTGTTCTCCCTGCACAGAGGACCGGCCTGTGTGCCACGGTCACCCAGTGCGGAGGTCCGGGCTGTGTCTGCGGTTGGCTAGCGACGAATTCTGAGCTCTGTACCCTGGTCGCCCTGTACAGATTTCCAGGCTGTGTGCCGCAGTCTCCCTTCACTGAAGTTCGGGCTGTGTGCCATGGTCACCCTGTTCCGAGGTCCGGTCTGTGTGCCACAGTAGCCTTGTGCCTAGGTCCGGGTTGTGTTCTGTGGTCGCCCTTCATTGAGGATCGGNACCAGGCTCCTCTGTCCATGGGCTTCTCCAGGCAAGGATACTGGAGTGGGCTGCCATTTCCTTCTCCAGGGTATCTTCCCCACCCAGGGATGAACTCAGGTCTCCTACTTGGTAGGCAGATTCTTTACCAGTGAGTCATCTGGGAAGCCCAATTAATATTAAAAGCTAATATTGAATGTATATTAAGTTCCAGGAATTTTTCTAAGAGTGCACTCAAGGTTACAAAGTTAGTGCCAAAATTGGGGTTTAAATCCAATTTTGTCCCTATTCTGCTTGGTTAAGAAGGACAGAAAGGATTATCACAAATCATATCATTAATATCATATGCTGCCACAAAAAAAGATATTAATTTATTGTTCTTAAGTTTGGGCACTGTTATCCCACATATCAAGAGAGATCTGACATTTTACTGTTTCTCCATCTGCTTATACCCTCCAACAGTAGAAAGAAAAAAATGAATTTTAAAGATCTGGTATTAATGTTATTCTACAAACTCATTTGATACTGCCCTAAAATGTCTTTTTGATGGGAATTATAGGAGATGGTTTGAGTGTCAATATCAGGAAGTTACACTAACAGATAAAATGAGGCAGTCAGTTTCCCTCACTCTGTGCATGTGTGTATCATGCCCAATTTTTAAAAGACTGAGATATTCTTAAAGTGTCTTGAATTCATGAAAGACTCTGCTATAACATGTGTGTGGACTTAAACCTAGAGAAGATATTTTGTATCCTGATAGACATGGTGATCTAGAAGGCTGAAATCAATGATACAGAAATTACAGGCGATAGTACTAAATTTGTATAATGAATGGAATTATTATCAAAATAAAGAATGGGACTGGGATCACTCTATGTCCCAGGTGGCACTAGTGGTAAAGAACCTGCTCACCAATGCAGGAGACTTAAGAGACACGAGTTCTATCCATGGGTCGGGAAGATCCCCTGGAGGAGGGCATGGTAATCCACTCCAGTATTATTGCCTGGAGAATCCCTGGACAGAGGAGCCTGGAGGGCTACAATTCGTGGGGCTGCAAAGAGTCAGACACAACTGATGTAGCTGAGAGCACACACATACCAGATCTGGCTAGTCAAAGCATTTCTTGTACAAGTCCTTACACTAGTGTGAGCAGGATCATCTGGGAGCTGGTCAAAAGGCAGCTTCTTAGGCCCACCCCAGAACTACTGAATTTTGATCTGCACTTTAATGATTTCCTCATGTGATTTGCTTAAACATGAAAGTCTAGGGAGGGCTAGTCCAGAGAACAATAAAAACTGCTTTTGTATAATATGTAGTAGGCTGATTCCTGGCTGCTTTCCCAGGATATACTACCTACACTGATGTGGAAGAAAAGAGTTGTTTAACTTCTATAAACTAGACCTGCTTCATTTAATAATGAGATTTCCAGGTGGACAGTCGACTTAGGTCTCAAAGACAGAAGAAAAGATCAAAGTGTTTAAATGTAAAGTTTATTTGCAGAGAGCCATCTTTACATCCTGATGTTTGGGCAGCTTGAAAATCATGGTCAATAATCATGAGGGAAGATGAAACTCAAAGCTCAAAATGAGTGGAAAGCAACAGGCTGGCATGTGGTATGAGCAGTCTGATGCAGACAGAAGCAGAATATGTGAAGAAACAAGACTGGGGGAGGGGATAGTTTCAGGTGGGTCGGGGCTGAGGTTATTTTCACCCTAATGCCTTGGAAAAAAGAAAGATTTTATCATTTACATGACAAATATTCAAAAATGGAGAGTTTACTGATTCATTAGTTTTTAAAATACTGATTACTAGTTATATTTGCATAGGTAGATAAAAATGTGAATGTGATATAGACTTAGATCTAATCATAATTAATACCTGAGTGTTGCCAGGGCACAAATTATCTCTGTCTTACTACTTTCCCACCAACACAGTGTTCTATAAATAGCTGCAGACTGGATGAATTACTGAATATTTTTTTTTAAACTACAATATTATCCTCAGGGTCAGTGATACAGGAGAGACCGCTGGGGAAAAACAACATGTTTTATTTGCATTTCTTTCTGTGTTTTCTTTGTAAATTATTAAATACCTTTGCTTAAGAGTTAATGCTAACTGGAAATATGAAAACAACACACTGCATTCAAGATTTGGATTATTAATAGCTCAAGTCATAAGGAAAGATACGGTTTATCTCTTCTGTTTACTGTGGATATGACATGTTACAAGTTATCATTATTATTAGTTTCCTTCCTGCAAAAAACAACAATAATAACAGTGAACACTGCTGAGAACTTATTGGGCTAAGTGAGGTTTAAATGAAAACTCTACATTCTGTGAAGTAGTTTTTATGATTAACACCCTTTAACAGATAGTGAAAACAAACCTCAGCTTTTAAAGAATACTGATAGGATATAAGCCCATAGGGGGTTATGCTCATGATGTGGCACAATGCCTGTGTACAAGAAAAAATATATATATAGGAATTCCTTGAAAATAATGTACTGAAAATGGTCGAAAACATTATGACTCTAGACTGGTTCCTTGAGACACTATTACCAGCAGGATAGTTGCATCAACAATACGAATGTTGATAAGTGAATCTTGATTTTTATTCTAACATTTAAGTAGTGCTGATTTTTATCATCTCTACTTTAGAAGAAAAATCCCTTTTTTTGTCTTTCATTCTATCACAGTTTCTTGACCATGACAAGTCAGAGGTTAACCTCCCCCTCACCCCCAGTCCCTAGGCATTTTACATTGGTTGAAGGGAGACTTTCCAACTTATAGGAGATTACAAAAGAATTTGGTATATCCCCAAATGGAAGACCTAAGCTTATTAAAACTAAACATTTTACACAAGCTTTGAAACTTTTCATTGTGATGGATTATCATTGTGCCCCAGCATGCAAACATTTCTTTTGTGCTTTACAAATAGCAGGAGTCTTGGAAATTAATGCATATAATGAATGGGATGACTACAATAAAGGGTCATTCACCTGCAAAGTGACTAAAAGTTACAGATTTTCTGTAAGGAGATGAATTTAAAATTTCTGTCAAGTCAAATGTCTCTGGTGTTTTGTTCTCCAATATAATGGAATTCATTTTTGTAATCCTTTTAAAGGTACACAAGTGTAGCTATAGCAACATGAGGGGATATCAGCTTCCTGAAGCACACGCAGAACTGTAACCAGGCAGATGCATATTTTTTTTGAGAGATGTTGTGCATCTGAAATAAGGAATCAGTTTTCAGTTGCAATTTCACTTTCCTTAAATTAGAATATCACTATCATATTTTAGTATGGAAAAATTTATCAAATTGCCATACCTCTGTTAAAGTCTCTTCTATATTTAGGTGCCTTGCCTTCCAGTTTTTAATACCTTGTGAGCATATAGTTGTACCTGTAAGTAAAATAGTCACTGAACACATGACAGAGAGTGCTGGATACTCGTGCCAAGAGTTTTGTCATTGGGTTCATATCACATATGTTTTTCACACCCAAATTTGCAAAACAAATAATGCAAAATTGTTTCTAGAAAGATAAAAAGCAAAAGCAAGCTGGATGAATTGTGGAACTGAAACAAATTTCAATACTTTGGCCACCTGATGTGAATAACTGCCTCACTGGAAAAGACCCTGATGCTGGGAAAGATTGAAGGCAGGAGGAGAAGGGGATGACAGAGGATGAGATGGTTGGATGGCATCGCCAACTTGATAGACGTGAGTTTGAGCAAACTCTTGGAGTTGGTGATGGACAAATAAACCTGGTGTGCTGCAGTCCACGGGGTCTCAAAGAGAACGACTGAATGAACTGAAATTAGAAAGTTAAGGGAGAAAATAGAAAAACACAGATCTGAACTGAAGGTGCTTCCGTACTAATCTTTATCACAATCACTTGGTTTTATTTGGCTTAGTATCATTTAGTATAAAGCCAAAGGGTCCCCTCTCAAAGTTTTGAAAATAAAGAAGTGCATAGAAAGTACTATGCATATAACCGATCCATCATGCTAAGATGATAACTGATGTCAATTTAGTACTTTTAATATAATTCTAAAGCTTGTTGAACCTTATATTGTTGCTGTTGTTGAGTCCCTCAGTTGTGTTCAACTCTTTGTGACCCCATGGACTGCAGCACGCCAGGCTTCCTGTCCTTCACTATCTCCTGGAGTTTGCTCAAACTCAAATCCATTGAGTCAGGGATGCCAAGCATCTTTGTATAGTCTGTTGAAAAACAACTGCTTTATTCATTTGAGTATATTAGCTGTGTCATTGTATGAATAATATGTCTTAAAAGTCCTCCTAGATTCTATATCATGCTCGCCTCTAACTTATAAGAAATTTACAGCTGCTTCTCATTTGGGTATTTAAACCTCTCAGGAGATAAACTCATTTGTACTGTTTCAGATTGTATTCTTTGTATTAGCACACATTTTTAACAGACTTTTTTAGAGCAGTTCCAGATTCACAGCAAAATTGAGAAAACACTGTAGATATTTGTACATCCCTTCCCCCCACACAGGTGCGTAACCTCCCCCATTATAAACATAACTCACCAGAGTGCTGTGTTTATGACAGTTGACAGACCTGCATTGACACATCATTATCAACCAACATCCATGGTTTGTTCGGATTCATCCTTGGTGTCATGCAGTCTATAGGTTTGGGCAAATGTGTAGTGATGTATATCCATCATTAACAGTATTCTCAGTGCTCTAAAAATCATCTCTGCTCTGCCTATTTGCCCCTTCACATCCCCTCCACCCCTGGCAGTCACTTATCTGGTTACTGTATCTGTGATTTTGCCTTCCCTTGGATGTCATATAATTTGAATTATACAATACGTGGCCCTTTCAGTTGGGCTGCTTTCATTTAGCTATTTGTATTTACATTCCCTCCATGTCTTTGTGGCTTGCTCACTCATTTATTTTTAACTCTAAATGATATTCCATTGTCTGGGGGCCTAAAGTTTGTGCATCCATATACCTATGAAGAACATCTTGGCTGCTCTCAAGTTTTGTCAGTTATACATAAAGCTGTCACAGACATTCCTGTGGGAGGTTTTCATGTCAACTTAAGTTTTTATTTCCTTTGGGAAAGTGGATAAATCCCAAGGAACCTGGCTGTTGGACTGTATGGTAAGAATGTTTCGTTTTCTAAGAAACCATCAGGCTGTCTTCCAAAGTGGCTGGATTGTTTTTCATTCTCACCAGCATTGTGTGATAATTCCTGGTGCCCATCCTTGTCAGCATTTAGTACTGTCAGTATTTAGGATTTAGGCCATTGGGATAGGTATGTAAAGTGGTGGCTGATGGTTGTTTTAATTTGCATTTCCCTGTTGACATAGCATAGGGATCATCTTTGCATATGCTTCTTTGTCATCTGTACGTCTCTGAAGTATCTTCTTTGTTAATGCCTTTTAACCAGTTTTTTAATTGGGTTGTCTCTTACCAAGTTTTAGGAGTTCTATGTATGTGCATTTTGGGTAAAAATTCGTGATCATGTATATCTTTGGCAAATAATTTCTCAGGCTGTGTCTTGTCTTTTCATTCTCTAGACATTGTCTTTCAGCGAGTATGAAATCTGAATATTCACAAAGTCCCATATTCTTTATTTCTGTCATTCAAAAACTTTGATAAAGAACATATTTGACACCAATGCCTCCATTTCCCAACTCACTTGGTAACAGAGCACCCGCCCTCCTTGCTTGAAGGGAATTGTTAAAGAAAACATTTTAAAAGATATTTCTAGGTTCTTTCTGTGAAACTCAAATGTTCTACTTGCCTCTATCATCATCTGTTATTCAAACTACTCCTCAGTCTAAATATTTAAACCTTCATTGAGAAAATAGTAGTTCTCCAAAATGTACTTAGCTATGATTACTGTTACCATTAATTTTAGAAGAACATACAGAAAATATTTGGATTTGGCTAGGGGAACAAATATAGAAATAAATACAAAATGAAAATTCTGACTCTTTTGTTAATAAGACATACCAGATACACATGACGTCTCTTCAGATCTTAAAGGGTTTTCTTCTAATAGGCAATTTTAATGCTTAATATATGTAATCATGTTCTTCACTACTATATAATAATGTAAATTATCAGAGTTTACTATTATTGCAAGGTTGATATGAGCCTAAGACTTGGGTCCACTAAAGAGACTTGTTTTCATTGCATTCATTCCAAATCAGCTAGAATTGTGCAGCCCAGAGAATATGTGGTGAGTTCTCTCCTGCATAGGATGCAGGTTAACTGGGTCTCCCCAACCTCAGCGATTTTTAAGGATTCCCTGTTTCTGGTAGCTTTAAATTAGAAGTGCTCAGCACCATGGGAGAATGAGAGAGTCTGCAGTATTAAACTGCTATGTGTTTTCTCAAGCCTAGGCCTTGCTTTTATTATCTACCTGGGGTTTTTTGCTCTGGGTTTCACTTGTTTACCCATAAAAGAAAATATCAAGCAGAGACTAAGGTTTATGCAACTGAAACTTAAAATCATGCATGTAACTTAACAGAAGTGTATCAACAGAAGAAAAGAATTTTGAACCTCAGGATTCCTGAGTACTTTTGTCACTGAAAGAAATGTGCTCTTGGCTTTCAGAATTTAGAGAAACCCATTACAGACATCAATTCAAGGGGTTCAAATGTGAAATTATGTGTAAAACACTATGCTGGGTTTTATGAAAATCACAAAATGAGTCTGTATTCATTATATGGTCATTGCTTCCAGCAAAAGTTTTTTTGTAGCATACACTTTAGCAAATTTTTCCTGATTCTTGTTTCAGACATCATCCTTAAATGAATACATCGTTGAATATAATTCTTATAATAACTATTTAGTGGCACTGTTATTCGCATAAAAATAAAAAGGAGGCAAAAAAGGTTAAATGGCTCACCAGATGCCTTAGCTTGCAGCATAAAAGGTTTTCACTAAAGTGTATGTGGGCATTAAGCCTGTACTTTTAGATACGACATTTTTCTAGCTTTAGGGCCCTGATTATTGGGTTGGAAAGGTTAGAATGAAGAGGCTGACCTAAAATATAGATAAATGTGAAAAAATGAAAAAACAGAGTGGAAACATTGATAAGGAGCAATTAATTTGCTATTAAGTAGGGAGAGCTGAAAAATATTGGAGAAAAGTCAGTGTTTTGTATTTGACCTTGATGTGAATAGTATTGCTGTGGCTACAAATGTTGTCCTTGGGAGCCATGTTCATTGAAGACAGGACAGAAAGAGAGAGAGAAGTTCACAGGCTATTAAAATCTGATCATGGCATGACCAAAGACATCAGGAAATAAACATTACACATGGCTTCTCCCAGAAATGATGAGTAAGCAGGAGTGGATATGTAGAGGAAGATGGCCTATATCGTATTTTGCTCAATGGTTTTGGAGTGCTGAATGCCAAGTTAAAACATAAGCAATCCATTTTTGAAATACCCTTTTGAAGTTCAGTTGTGTGTATCTCAATGGTCACAATAAATGGAATCAAGTAATAGGTGACTAGGTTTTAATTTTTGGCAACCTTTCCCTTTATTTTAGAGAATTCCCCGCCATAGAGACAAGCTGAGAAAGAAGGTGAGAGAGTAAGAAAAATTAAGACATAGGTTATGTGGTGGCACCTGAATCAAGAGAGGGTTCATTCTTCATGTTCCAAATGCCGGGGACCTTGAGGAATATGTATGACATTATTAATTAATGTTTTCTCTTTTGAATTTTATATTTTTTTAATTAATTTTTTTTTACTTTATTATACTTTACAATACTGTATTGGTTTTGCTATACATCAACATGAATCCACCGCAGGTGTATACGAGCTCCCAATCCTGAATCCCCCTCCCACCTCCCACCCCACATTGTCTCTCTGGATCATTCCCGTGCACCAACCCCAAGCATCCTGCATCCTGCATCAAATAGACCGGCGCCTTATTTCTTACATGATAGTATACATGCTTAAGTGCCATTCTCCCAAATCATCCCACCCTCTCCCTCTCCCTCAGAGGCCAAAAGTCCGTTCTATACGTCTGTGTCTCTTTTGTTGTCTCACATACAGGGTCATCATTACTATCTTTCTAAATTCCATATGTATGTTTCAGTATACTATATTGGTGTTTTTCTTTCTGGCTTACTTCACTCTGTATAATAGGCTGCAGTTTCATCCATCTCATTAGAACTGATTCAAATGTATTCTTTTTAATGGCTGAGTAATACTCCATTGTGTATATGTACCACAGCTTTCTTATCCATTCATCTGCTGATGGACATCTAGGTGGTTTCCATGTCCTGGCTATTATAAACAGTGCTGCAGTGAACATTGGGGTACATGTGTCTCTTTCAATTCTGGTTTCCTCGGTGTGTATGCCCAGCAGTGGGATTGCTGGAAAATTTTGGTGTTAAAATTTCTTTCTTATAACAGATATGATATAACCTCTTCCACTTCCATCCTATTTCCTAGAGCTCAAACTGTGGCCCTATATTTATGACTAGAGAAGAATGCCTATCTTTTATACCACTTTTATATATTAAGTTGACTATTGTATATTCTTGCTGTTCAAACAAAACCCAAAGCTAATAGTAGGATTTAGATTAATTCTGAATGAATACGTACTGAACATCACTTGAACTTATTTTGACAAATATTTATTGACATCTAGCTTTTTAGAAACCCAAAATATGGCTTAAATGTGTAATATCTGTCTTTTGAGTTATCTTTACCAGTCATTTTTGATGCTTTGTTTTATGCCTGCTAAAAGAGAATAAGTCATATTCAAAATGAGAAAGTTGTAGTGTATTATTTGCTAAATGTGAATATATTTCACTTAAATTTAATAATTACATTTAAAATTTAGGAATGGAATTTTTAGGTTTTAGCTTGTATTTTAATCAGTAAAACTTAAAGTATAAATATATGAATAATATATTTTAGTAATAAATACTAAAAATATTTTGGTAATGCTATAGTCAGAAATATATTAGTTATCTTTTGATTGAAAAATAAGTAGAATTAAATACTGTGAGTTTATATATCATTTACTTATGAGTTTTAACATAATCATACAAGTGTAACATAGTAATCTTGGATCCATTATTAGATTTGAATTCCTTCAGATATACTGATTATTTTTTTTTCATTAAAAAAAAAAACCCTCTCATTAGAAAGAAACATTATTAGCATGGTAGGACTTTAGGCATTTTTGATATCTTGTTGGAAGACTTTTCCCATATATTTTCCTTAAAAAGATATAGTATGAATCATTTTGTAATTTTAAACCACAAGGAAAGGGGAAGCTAATGGAGAAATAAAGTTGTAGATTTAGAAATTTTGGGGGGGGGTTGGTCAAGATAATAACTTAAGACAGTTGTTCTTCAAGTCTGATCCTTGCTTAGCCTTTAATCTTGAATCTGTCTTCTTTACTCACAATTTATTCGACAGTTCTGTTGCATTGCTTATGGTTCTCAGAATAATTTAATAGTTGGATTTTCCTACTGCCTCTGCTCCTTAGGCACTTAGCTGTGCTCATCCCTGTTATTGAGTCTCTGTCACCTTCCAGGGCCTTATACATAGTATAGGTTGTAGGCAAATTTGCTTAAAAAAAGAAATAGATGAAACATAATAATGAAATACCAAGACCTCTGAACTTTAGATCAAGAGTATCAGTTGTCAAAGTGAACATATTGGAGAAACATGGCAAAATCCCAAGCAAGTGTTAGCTAGGAGAGTAAACAATTTGAATGTGCTTTAAATCTTATCTTATTGGTGACTGTACAAGGAGCAAGAGTTGCCATTTATTTATTTTTTAAACACTGGAAGGTAATTTTTGCTGAGATGCTGCTCCATTTTACTTAAATCACCTGTCACAGCATAGCAACTGGATAGGCATAGTTTGATGGATTGGTTTATTATGGTTAAATTGAGCATGGAACAATCTAAACCGATGACTAAAGAGACAAAATCCTGAACCATCCATGCCTTGGCTGTTTCAGTTCAGTTCTATACCCACCTAAAGCCAAAACAGGAGAAAAACAATACGGATTTTCTAAGAATTTCTGAACATTTTCAACACAGCTTTGTTAGAAAATAGAACACAGAGATGTTTTCAATGACCAGATAAAAAACAAATGTGACAACTGACAGCATATATTATTCTCTAAAACATCTCAGACTGTATTACTTTTTATTTTCATTTTATTTGTCATAAATCTGTTAGAAGGATTTTTATAGTTGGTTTTTTTTTTTTCATTTTTATGTTAAACATTTCTTGTTATAGGGGATTGGACTTGCTCCATATCCTTGACTCAGGAATTTTTGTACTT
Organism: Neotragus pygmaeus; assembly: GCA_006410875.1. Classification (NCBI taxonomy): domain Eukaryota; kingdom Metazoa; phylum Chordata; class Mammalia; order Artiodactyla; family Bovidae; genus Neotragus; species Neotragus pygmaeus. The sequence continues at coordinate 155,101 of SJYV01026573.1, read as the reverse complement.
AGTCATAGAGCTCTCCTTATAACTATGCTGATGGTATTTATGTTTTTTATTTTGTTTTGCAAGTTGTACTCTCATTCTAGGAGATGGGCTTTGATAAATACAGCTCAGTTTTCCTTGTTTGAATTTGACTTCTAGTACTGGCTTATTTGCTCTTCCTTTTTCACTTAAGCCAGATCAAATATTAATAGATAATTCACATCTATGCCAGAGGTCTTCATTTTCTATATAGTAATGTGATAACTCAGTTGATTTTTCTGAGAACCAGAGAGAATTACAGTTTAGAAACCATGTCTTATGATTCTTTGTCATCTTATATACCAAGATAAAAAGCAGAGCTAGGAATCCTTAAATTATTCTTGCTTTATTAAAGAGCACTATGTTTTTGATTTTAGACAATGGAAAAAGTATGTTTAATGAAAAAAACTAAATTAAAAGCAATTACTACCCTACTCAAGCACCCAAGCCTAAACAGTATTTACATTTTTATGAATATACTTGTAGTGTCTAATTTCTGTACAAATACATACTTTTCTACAGTTTCCTTTGGTTGTATTTTATAAAATTAGATTTTGTAATTTTAGTTTTTAATCTAATTTTTTTAAGTTGTATTTACATTTTTACATCAGTAATTCTTCTCCAGCCTCACTTTAATGGCTGCATAATACTGCCTCTTAATATGAAGGTTTAATTTAGCTAGTTTTCTATAAAATTTTTATCTTCAATTTTCCAATATTAGGTATATTTTAATAACAAATTGTTATTAAACACTTGTCATCAAATTGTGAATATTTTCATGAATATTTCCTAGAAATTTTTTAAAGCTTAAATTTCTCAATATGAGACAGGCTTTCCTCTACACATTCAAATGTAGGATTTATTTCTTATATCAATATAACCTAGAAGGCTGACAATAGGAAAGCTACTTCAGAATTTTGAGAAGCATTTCATAATGCAAGAAGACATTGCAACTCAATCAAAATGGCTGTCTGGGGAGGTCTTACAAATAGCTATGAAAAGAAGAGAAGTGAAAAGGAAAGATATAAGCATCTGAATGCAGAGTTCTAAAGAATAGCAAGAAGAGATAAGAAAGCCTTCCTCAGTGATCAATGTAAAGAAATAGAAGAAAAGAACAGAATGGGAAAGACTAGAGATCTCTTCAAGAAAATTAGAGATACCAAGGGAACATTTCATGCAAATATGGGCTCGATAGACAACAGAAATGGTATGGACCTAACAGAAGCAGAAGATATTAAGAAGAGGTGGCAAAAATACACAGAAGAACTGTGCAAAAAAGATCTTCATGACCGAGATAATCACAATGGTGTGATCACTCACCTATAGTCAGACATCCTGGAATGTGAAGTCAAANACGTACTCCTTTTCCTATTTGGAACCAGTCTGTTGTTCCATGTCCAGTTCTAACTGTTGCTTCCTGCTTAGATACCATTTTTTCTTTTGTCTGATGTCTTCATCTCCCTTTTATTTGGGAACCCTTAGACCAATGTACTAGATGAACATATTTTTAAAATCATTTTGAGTTTCCACATAGAACTATACATTGGACTTTTGATGACTTTTCTAAAAATAGAACTAATTCACAATTTATTGCAGTTCACACAGAATGAAAGATTAAATCACTGTCAGATTATAAGCAGACATTAACCCAATTATTCTTCAAAATGGCAATATATTTGCTGCATACCATCAGTATCATCAAGCAAGAGTAGAAATTACATTACTCTAAATATACACCAGATGGCTCTATGGTGACATGGTTATTACAAAAATAAGAGTCCTGATTGTTTATAGTTCCCCCAAGGGTAAAAATCTGTGTCTAATCTGTATCTGTAACCCACAGCAACTAATTGAGGGCTATAGGAGTGAAATGTATTTTAGTTTGTGGTAATAGCAACAATTTGCCATTCTTTTCAGAACTACAGTCTCTGCTAATTTATCTAAAAAGATTGAAGATTTCAAAGTAGATAAGAGAAATGGCGATATTGGATTTCTAAGGTGGGGGCTAGCTGATGTCCAAGGATATGAAAGCAGTAAAATTGTATTTGTAGATGCTCAATTTAAAAACTCAGAGTGGTAAATTATGCTGCTACTCAAGATGTGGGTTGAGTGAGAACATCAGACCATATGCCTTTGCCCTTTATTTTACTCCTTCAGTGAAAAAATTACAATAAATAATAATCATTTAAAGACAGTTGTGTGCTTACTTGTGCCAGGTACTGTTCTAGGTTCTGGGGACTCAATGGAGAAAAGAACAGATGTGCATGCATGCATGCTAAGTAGCCTTAGTTGTGTTCAACTCTTTGCGACCCCATGGACTNATAATCATTTAAAGACAGTTGTGTGCTTACTTGTGCCAGGTACTGTTCTAGGTTCTGGGGACTCAATGGAGAAAAGAACAGATGTGCATGCATGCATGCTAAGTAGCCTTAGTTGTGTTCAACTCTTTGCGACCCCATGGACTGTAGCCCACCAGGCTCCTCTGTCCACAGGATTCTCTAGGCAAGAATACTGGAGTGGGTTGCCATTTCCTCCTCCATGGGATCTTCCTGACCTAGGGATCAAACCCATGTCTCTTGGGTTTCCTGCATTAGCAGGTGGGTTCCTGCATTAGCTAGTGAGCACCACCTGGAAAGCAACATAATCTATCTTTATTCTCCTGCAGGGGAGCAGGTGGGAGGGAGAAAAGGATATCAGTGAGGAAAAATGAAGGCTTTGCTTTTTCATTTCCTTCAATGAAATTTCTTTTCCTTTAATCTGTCTTTGTTGTTGTTTAGACACTAAGTCCTGCCTGATTCCTTGCAATCCCATGGACTGTAACCCACCCAGGCTCCTCTATCCATGGGATTTTCCAGGCAAGACTGGGTTGCCATTTCCTTCTCCAGGGGGTTTTCTCAACCCAGGGATCAAGAAGATCCCTGGGATCGAACCCATGTCTTCTGCATTGGCAGGTGGATTCTTTACCACTGAACTACCTAGGAAGTCCAATCTGACTTACAGTCATACATAAATACATATCAAAAAAAATAAAATAAATGCTTTACATAAGGAGGCAAACCTTTCATTTAAATTTAACTAACCAATAAAACACTGGGTTCAGTTCCTTTCCAAATATCTTTCATTCTAACTTTCTCCAAACCAATAAAATGATCACTTACTGAACTGATCACTTACTGAATTTCTTTAACCTTCCAGCAAAAGGTAGATACTATAGAGTTCATGAGCCTGATGCTTTGGAATCAGTGGTTGGGGTCAATTTGGTTTCTTGGCTCTCAAGATTTGAATGAGCTGCTTATGTGATCACTATACCAATTCTAGAAGAAACTTACACAGATGACTTAAAGTTGAGCCTGTATGGATCACAATTAACTGTGGAAAATTCTGAAAGAGATGGGAATACCAGACCACCTAACCTGCCACTTGAGAAATCTGTATGNCTGAGAGCCGAAGAATTGATGCTTTTGTACTGTGGTGTTGGAGAAGACTCTTGAGAATCCCTTGGACTGCAAGGAGATCCAACCAGTCCATTCTGAAGGAGATTAACCCTGGGATTTCTTTGGAAGGAATGATGCTGAAGCTGAAACTCCAGTCCTTTGGCCACCTCATGCGAAGAGTTGACTCATTGGAAAAGACTCTGATGCTGGGAGGGATTGGGGGCAGGAGGAGAAGGGGGCGACAGAGGATGAGATGGCTGGATGACATCACTGACTCGATGGATGTGAGTCTGAGTGAGCTCCAGGAGTTGGTGATGGAGAGGGAGGCCTGGCGTGCTGCGATTCATGGGGTCACGAAGAGTCGGACACCACTGAGCAACTGAACTGAACTGAAGTATATTGCAAAATATTAAGAAGAGTTTGTCATAGAAATTCACTTAACATCTGATAAACAGACCATGGAAAATCCATATAAAAAAGTTTCTTTTAATTCAGTTTTTGGCAATAGCCATCCTTTATGAATATAGTGTTACTTATGTATTTATTAAGACTGACAGTGTTGGCACCCAGCTAATTAAGGTCTGTGGTGACAAGACAAGGCTTATGCATATCTTCTGCATTAGAAATCTATAATACAGAGCAGGCTTGGGACCTTAATGAAGAAATGATTAGTATTCTAATCAGCTCCTCTGATTTTGGAGGATGTGGAGCAGTTTTCATAAGGTGGCTGAATAGATGGTTTCCCCCAGTGCCCCCACATGCTTGGCCCAAGATCACTCTCAGAGATCCTACCTTTTCCTTTATCTCTGAACAAGGCTATTCCCAGTTAGATAAATGTTACACAAGTGACAGAAATGAGTTTTCTTGGCATTCTGGAATTGGGATAATATTTAAGCAACAGTCCGACTTGCTTAAATACAGTCCTGATGAGATGTTCAAAATATGTTTAAAATTTAGGATATGAAGTGTTCATTAGAGGGCTCGATAAACCATCGCCTTCTTTTGCTCAGTACTCTCCTGGCCAGAAGGCCTAATTAACTCCTGGTTGCAGTGGCCCCACAGGCAGGACTGCTCTGGAGAGGATAAACCTCACTAAAGCAGAAACTGAGACTCATTAACTTTTAAACTGCTATTCAGACCCAGTTTCCATTGAATAAGGTCATATTTATGATAAAGAGTAAAAGTGTTTACCTTATGTTCATATCTAATTAGCCTAATGGTTTTTATATCAGCATGGTTTATTCCTTATATTTCTTAGGCAAAGAAATGGCCATGGAGACTTACTGTTTCTTTATTACCTTTAAGTGTTCTTACTTACGATGAAACGGTCCCTCTCCTGCAAATGCCCTTGGCTATTGCATTTATTAAACAGTCATTGACAGGTAAATGAATGAATTAAAAGATGTTCAAGTAAGCTATAACCTTTCAATCCTATTTACATAGTCCTCCATCTTAGAAATAATTCTGATCGGTTCCTTACAGCCCAGTTATGATGATTCTATTTCTCTTAAACATTTTCCCCCAGTAAGTTATTTATTATTAATGAAGGTGTACCTTATAATCCTCACTGGTCTGCACAGTTGATGAATAAACATGAACAATCCACCTCTTTGCCAGCACTGCACCCACTTTAACAATGAGGAGTTCATTCAGCGCCTGGATATCAAAAGTCAGTGAATTCTAGGAGATATGTAAACAAGCCGAGAGAACCTGTGCCTCAAACAGAAAGTGGGTGGTAGGTGTAAAAAAATTTGCATGTCAAGTTTTGACATGAAATACAGCCTGAAAAAGCTTACATTCAAGTCAGATCTCAACCTACAGCAATTGCAAAGCTATAGGTTGCAAAACAGCAATTTGCAAAACTCTCTGTTAGTTTCTTTAAAATTCCTTGATTACCATGAACTGGGCTTACTGATTCATCTTTTTTTTTTTTTCCATCTATGTCTTTAAAAAAATTTATCTCAGAACATCATAAGCTCTGTGTACAGTCATGTCCATCATTTCCAAATCTAAATCTAAACACTTGGTGGTAAAAATCATACTTGTATTTCCTTTTTTATTTAAAAACCCTTATATTCAGATTTATGTTTCTGACCCTCAATATATATTGCATCCCTCACAAACTTCAAAATGTTTTACTAATTCTTCAGCATCACAGGAAAGGAAAATATTCCTTTCTTGGTTCTTTGGCTAGTCCAAAAATTGAATTGACACAAAACAGACTAACAGGAAAAAAAACTAGTTTAATTTTATGCTTAGGGAATACCATAAAACGTGAGACCCAAAGGCAAGTCGGGCCATTGAAGTTGGCATGCCATCTGTGTTAAGAAGTGGGATGGGGACCTGGGGCTTCAAAAGGGAGGAAGGTGATTCTTAAGAAGATCAGGGTAAATGATTGGCATTAGATATTTGCCCAGCCAGGCTGTTAAGTCTTTCAGATGATAAAAAAAATTACCTCAGGTAGTAGCTCACTTTCTGGAACAAGCCCTATACTGAAATTATTTTAACCAGTTAAGGGGAAGGTAACAGTTTTTTTGCATTTGCTCTGTTGACTGCTACAGCTCCAAAGAATCCCCCTTCCAGAGTAGCACATTTGGGGGTGACATACTCTGCTTGCCTTCAATATGAAAAATTATATTGAACAAACCGTTTCAATATTATGACTCAAGTTCTGAATTTAAGTGTACATTTAGCTTCCTGAAATCCATGGGAATTTTTAGCTTTGCTCATGTGTGGATAGATATGTTGATGTGTCCTTTTTTCCCACATTTTTTATTTACTCTGATAGTCGACCAGCAAAATGCATTTTAATTTCCATATATATTTAATTAAAATTTTAACTTTTTAAATTTCCCTTATTTTTTCTGTGCATTTCATGTAATCAGCGTCTACCTAATAAATACCTGCCTTTTTCCTACTTCTCTGTTAACATTTAAAATAATTTGCAGATATTTAACAACCCAAGAAAATTCATAAATAAAGTGGAAAGTTAGTTGATTCTGCTAGAAATGGCTTATTCTCAGCTGAGTTTAAACTATATTTACTATATAGTTCATACTTACACTTTATTTCTGGAAGGCGATTTCTTACCCTATCACCTCCTCACTCTCATTCTAGTTGATGAGTTTGTTGTGAAATAAGTGCTCTTAAGAGTCTTCCTCAGTGGCTCAGCAGGAAAAGAATCCATCTGCAACACAGGAAATGTGGGTTCTATCCTTGGATCAGGAAGATCCCCCAGAGAAGGACATGGCAACCCATTCCAGTATTCTTGCTTGGGAAATCCCATGGACAGAGGAACCAGGCAGGCTCCAGTCCATGGGGTTGCAAAGAGCTGGACACGACTGAGCAACTGAGCAAAGCTATTAAAGGAAAGGAAAGCACATAGAGATGGGGAAGGGCAGATTTTGCACATGACATGGTGACCATCCTTTAGCTCAGCCACCAACTGCTCATTGCATTTCTTAGGAAAGAGGGGACTGCAGGTGAAAATGGAACAAAACAAATGCAGGAGTTGTTTTGGAATACTGTGTCTGAATCTGCTTGGATGCTATAACCGGGATTCTAGAGTGGGTAGATTGAACAACAGATATTTAGTTCTCACAGTTCTGGAGGCTGGGAAGTCTAAAAGCAAGGTCCTGGCATATTTGGTGTTTGGTGAGGAACCCCCTCTTTGGGTTGTGTCTTCACATGGTAGGATTGAGATGCTCCCTGGGGTATCTATTTTATAAGGGCAGAGTATTTATAATCCCAGAGTATTCCACCTAATCACTTCACAAAGGCCACAGCTGCTAATTCCATCACAAGAGGTGGTCAGGATTTCAGCATATTAATTTTGGTGAAACATACACATTCATTCCATAAAACACCGGAGGCCTTTCTGAGCACAAGGGCCATTGCTTTGCTCCCATCTAATAGAGCGTAAGGAAAATTGGGAGAATGTAATTTTCATGGTAGTATGTGACATGGTTTCCATCTTTTGAGAAAATACAAGTTGACACCTTAAGTGGTAGTGGTACCCTGTTCTCGCAGCTTTTGGTGGCTGAGAGGCCACATCCAACGGGAAGATGACTGTGGTGGCTCCAGAAGCCTCAAGTAGCTTTAACAGTAGTAGTAATTTCCTAGGACTGCTATCATAAATTACTACCAGCTTAGAATAACAAATTTATTCTCAAATTTCCTGAGGACAGAAGTCCACTGTGTGCATCTGTGTGTCATTGTGTCCGTTTTCTCTTATGACACCTGCCTTTGGATTAAGGGCCACCCTAATCCAAGATGAACTCAACTTGATTGTATCTGCAAAGATCCTATTTTCAAAGAACGTCAAATTCATAGGTGCTAGCGGTTAGGACTTCAGCATGTATTTGCTGAAGGAAAGGAGGGACTGAATTCAAACCACAATAGGAATGCAGAAGAACTATTTCACTGTTCAGCAAGTCAGGAGAATCTGTAGCAAGTGAACTACTGTTGGGGCAAGCGGTGGAGATTCCATGGAAGAGCTGTAGGAAATTTTTATTTTTGTCTACTTTGGGGAGAGTGATCATGATTTGAGGGAGATAATATGTTGAACTTCATGAGGTCACTAGTTTCATGAGCCAAAACAAGTTTAATACTGGCGATTTCTCATGACTCAACTTACAGGTAAAATGAGAGTCAAAATTATTACGTATTAACAATGTGGCCATTTCTTGACACCCCAATTGCCATTCTTAAATTACAAAAAGAGAAAAAAAAATGACAATAGATTTACCTAAGGTAAATTGTTGCTTTTCAGCTTTTTAGTCGATATTTAAACTGACTCTAGTTAGATAATTTTAAGAGTTGTAAGCAAACTTAATTGTCATGTATACTCAATAGATGTGTAAAAAACTGATTATATTAGACAATATCTTTTCTGAGTTAGGTCTGATGTGAATAAATAGGCATTCACATCACAGGTTTATCTCATAGTAACCAAGAATAAAGCAAAGTAAGTTGAAAGGATTTAAAATCTGCATAAGCCCATGAATTACCTTCAAACCTTTTCAGTGATGAGCTAGGTATCATTCTATTTATTTACCCTTAGGATTTGCATAGTGATTTTTTTTGCCTCTCAGCATTTATCTAGATCGAACAGCATCAAATTTATTTCTGACTGCTTTCCCAATTTTTCAAAGTAATTTATATTCTAATACTATGTTACAGGAAAACTGGCTGGCCCAACTGCTCTCCTCCTAGATTTGCATTAATATTGTTTTGAAATTTGTAATGTCAACTCAGACCTCACTTGATTTGATTGAATTAATTTAATTTTAGATCTCACCACACTATTTCTAGCCCCTTAAAATGTTATCACCAAANTGGCTGGCCCAACTGCTCTCCTCCTAGATTTGCATTAATATTGTTTTGAAATTTGTAATGTCAACTCAGACCTCACTTGATTTGATTGAATTAATTTAATTTTAGATCTCACCACACTATTTCTAGCCCCTTAAAATGTTATCACCAAAAACATTTTCATATAATAACTTAGGTTTGTTTATGTGGATTCACTCAGGAAACAGTCAATGTAGCTAAGCTCTGTTTTTGAAAAAGACTCCTTTGATGTTACTGCTGCTGCTGCTAAGTCACTTCAGTCATGTCTCACTCTGTGCGACCCCATAGACGGCAGCCCACCAGCTTCCCCGTCCCTGGGATTTTCCAGGCAAGAACACTGGAGTGGGTTGCCACTTCCTTCTCCAATGCATGAAAGTGAAAAGTGAAAGTGAAGTCACTCAGTTGTGTCTGACTCAAGCACCCCATGGACTGCAGCCCACCAGGCTCCTCCATCCATGGGATTTTCCAGGCAAGAGTATTGGAGTGGGGTGCCATTGCCTCCTCCATTGATGTTACTGCTTAGGTTGATCACTTTAGTGAACAAACCACTCACGCAAAATTCATTGAAAAACAATCGACAAGATGGTAACTGAGTCAAAGGAGGGTTACTCTGATATTCAGAGGTGAATCTGTTTTGATTGTGCATCTTTCAAGCATTATTTTAAAACTTCTGAAGACATGCATGACCTAGGAAACAAAATTACATGAACAGAGACATTGTAGACAAAAAACATGAATGAAATTTCTCAACTATCGGAACATAAAATCCTATGTTAAGAAGCATCGTGTTCAACTGTATGTTTAACAGAAAAACTGACTTAAGGTTTTACCGAAAAATTGAGACTCTCAGTGATACACTGATATTGAGTTGTTTCTCCTGAGGGTAGGGGAGGGGAAACATATTTTGTTTAGAGTAGTGATAACCACTGCTTACTGTGTGCATTAAACAAACATTTTATTTCTCTTTCAGTCACATATTCTGGCAGCTTGAAATGCGTAACCGGGAGCAAGGAGTTTCATTAGGTAGTAGCTAGAGGTGACATAGACTGATGTTCATAAATAAGAGAAACTGTAATTCTGACCTCATCAGACTGCTAGGGATGAATGGAACTTCAGCAATGGCTTTGATTTTTTTTTCAGCTGATGCCCATCTCTGATACATGTTTAGGAAACACCCTGAATAGAAAAAAACTATTTCTGATGGAAAAGTTAGGCAAAAATCCAAAGTTGCAATGGTTAAAGGGCTATCTTTATATCTTAACATTTAGACAAGTAGTGTACTTAAGACTTTTTCCTCAGTTTCTACTCTTAAGTTATATTGTAAATCACCATTACCCGTGCTACCTCCAGTGTCTTTATAGTGCTGAGAGAATTTTTAGATAGTCACATGCAGTTACTACTTAAACAATGCGAAGGGTTGGGGACACTGATTGTCCACAGTTGAAAATCAGTGTATAACATATTTGGCCCTCCAAATGGATGGTTTTTCACATCTAAAGATTTAGCAATCACACATTTTACAATATTATCATATATTTAAAAATTAACATAAAAATGGACCCATACAATTTAAATGAGTTTTTCAAGGGTCAACTGAATGGTGGTCATTAGTTTCTAAGTGAGAAACCCTAAGTCACTAGGAGTGTTTAATCAGACTCTTGATTGTGAAATGGTGTCTCTTGCTATTCTGCAGATAATTTGCATGAATACACTTCAGTGATTTCTCAAAGATGTTCAGTCACCAAGCTGTGTCCATCTCTTCATGATCCCCTGGACTGCAGCACACCAGGCTTCTCTGTCCCTCACCATCTCCCAGAGTTTGTCCAAGTTCATGTCCATTGCATAGGTGATGGCATCCAACCATCTCAACCTCTGTCACCCTCTTCTGCCTTTGATCTTTCCCAGCATCAGAATCTTTCCAATGAGTCAGCTCTTCACATCAAGTGGCCAAAATATTGGAGCTTCAGCATCAGTCCTTCCAATGAGTATTCAGGGTTGATTTCCTTTAAGATTGACTGGTTTGATCTCCTTTTTGTCCAGTGGACTCTCAGAAGTCTTCTCCAGCACCACGGTTCAGAAGTATCAGCTCTTCCACACTCTACCTTTCTTTTGGTCCACCTCTCAACAACTGTATGTAACCACTGGAAAGACCATAACCTTGACTATACAGTCCTTTGTTGGTTCTCATAGTACTAATGCCAGAAGCTTAGCCTCTCCACACTGGTGCTGAATTGAATCTGAGACAGTGAGTTTGAATTTAACCTTAGACAGAGTTTGGGGTGAAGTAGAAAAGAATAATTTTATTGCTTTGTCAGGCAAAGGGGAAAACAGACTGTATGCTCATGAAAAAATACCCCAGCAGGGAGAATCTGGCAAGGAGTTCTATAGCATTGATTCAATGGCAGAGTTGCTGATAGATGAGGATGTGTACAGAGTCTGCACTCCTTTAACCTGGTTGCAGATAATCTCTTGATGACCTTTTCTGATTCCTTTTAATCTGGTCTCAGACGGTCTTGTCTGGAATGAAGAATGCTGACTTCTATTTATCAGGGGTTTCATTTCTGTATGCATCCATGATGAAATCTATTTGTGCTGTTTTTGTTGGAATTTGTGTGCATCTTTTATGTTTTGGTGTTATAAAGCTTATAAAGATGGGAAATGTTTCACCTATCCAAAGAAAGATCTTTGGGGTGCATATTAGATATGTTAAGATCAGACAGTAATGACCCCTGAATGGCTCACAACTAAACAATCTGGTAGTCAGAAGTGCATTACAAAGGGGAGGAACAGTTTAAAAATGAACATGTCCAGGGGTCTCCTTTGGACTTCAGGCATCAAGTTATAAGTTCCCCTACAGAAGGCCCAGAGAAGAATATGGCAACCAAATCCAGTAATCTTGCCTGGAGAATTTCATGGACAGAGGAGCCTCAGATCAGTTCAGTCGCTCAGCCGTGTCAGACTCTTGTGACCCCATGGACTACATCACTCCAGGCCTTCCTGTCCATCAACAACTCCTGGAGCTTACCCAAACTCATGTTCGTCGAGTCACTGATGCTATCCTGCCATCTCATCCTCTGTCATCCCCTTTTCTTCCCACCTTCAATTTTTCCTAATATCAGGGTCTTTTTAAATGAGTCAGCTCTTCGCATCAGGTGGCCAAAGTATTGGAGTTTCAGCTTAAGCATCAGTCCTTCCAATGGATATTCAGGACTGATTACCTTTAGGATGGACAGGTTTGATCTCCTTGCATTCCAGGGGACTCTCAAGAGGCTTCAACACCACAGTTCAAGAGCATCAATTCTTCAGTGTTCAGCTTTCTTTTTGGTCCAACTCTCACATCCATACATGACTACTGGAAAAACCATAGCTATGACTAGATGGACTGTTATTGGCAAAGTACTGTCTCTGCTTTTTAATATGCTGTCTAGGTTGGTCATAATTTTTTTTCCAAGGAGCAAGCGTCTTTTAATTTCATGGCTGCAGTCACCATCTGCAGTGATTTTGGAGCCCCCCAAAATAAAAGTCTGACACTGTTTCCACTGTTTCCCCATCTATTTCCCATGAAGTGAGAGGACCAGATGCCATGATCTTCATTTTCTGAATGTTGGATGGAGCTAAATTGCACAACAGAAATTGCAGAGACTACAGGTCACTTCTTTCTTTGTTGGAATGATTTCCATTCTCTTTGCTGCACTTCCAGGTTGCAAATCTAATTGTTGTAATCTTCTTCTAAAAAAGGAGAAATTGCTTGTGGTTGCCCTTAGGAGGAAAAGTCTGAATTTCTTAGTTTGCCTAACATGTCCATAAAAATTAGTTTTTGCTGACACCCAAGTAATGTTTTTTTCTAGAGTGTCTCCTGTCCACTGTGTATTCCAGTCTAATGTACTTTTATTTCAACCCAATAAATGTGTCACACTGTCTTTTGCCTCCAGACACTTGCATATGCTTTTCTCTTCTGGGAGTCATTCCACTTCCACCCATATGTCTTTTCTTCACCTGGCCCTTACCTGCTCATCACTGAGGCATTAGTGTAGTCTCCCCTTCCCCACAAAAACCTCATTTCCTAAAGTGCTTCAGTTTTCTTACCCTGCACTGATGGGACTGTAAGATGCTGGTCTGAGTTACCTACAAGCCTCTCAGTCAGTGAGTGTATTTGGCACAGTCTCTACTTCTCAATCCCCAACAGATTTCCTTGAACATAGTGTGTACTTAGCAGTAAATATTTGAATAAATAAGCTACCACATCTGGAAAGATGCACAACTATATAATTGGGCAACTAAATTCCAGGAGACAGTGCAGGACAGGGAAGCCTGGTGTGCTGGTGGCCATGGGGTCTCAAAGATTTGAACATGACTTAGTGACTGAACAACAACTAGGCAATTTTAGGTAGTTATTAATTCATTTACTACACAAACACTGATTCTTTCCATACTATTTTTGAGTAAAATTGATTGTTTCTGGCCCATTGGTCATTGGTAAATGTTTGATCACCTGGCCCCTTGGTTAATGGAAAGGAAGAAGGCATAGGAACTTAGAAGTTTTAAATTTCTTAAAGATATTTGGAAAATTATATAATATAAGTCACATAAGCTAACTTAATGTATGTTTAAGTTGAATTGCAGAGGATTAACAAAGATTGTTAAACATTACATAGCCAAGTGCAAAAACTAGAATAAAAAAAGCTATATGGCATTTTAGCTGATACATATTTTTCATAGTCCAAATGCAGTAATTCATCTACTGTTTTCAAAGGTTAATATGTTTGTATCCATGAAGGAAAAAAGAATTCTACATGGTTCCAACTAAAACTGGATCTTTTAATATTCTAAATCCTCCAGTGGAGACTGGATTATTCGTGTGTGATTTATGGAGGTGGATAGTTCAGGGAAACCTGTCAACTAATAGGTACTCAGCAGCTCTAGCTACTATAGTAGGTCTTTGTCTTAGTTTAATAGTTTAATTTTAGAAAGTCATGGAAATGCTCCATGAAAAGCAAGACAGCAACAGGGAAAAAAATAGTTTAACAAGGATGAGCTATGACTAGACTTGTGGTTTTGGGAATAATACATTAGGTTTGTAATCAATTATGGATGAAATGTCTGGTCCATATTTTTCCACATCATCTACCAGCCGCGCATCCCTCATGCCAGAGTCGATTATGGAAGTAGCACCTCTTCTGTCAAACTGCCTGGACCCAGAAGGATATGATACCTGCAGAACAGCAATTAGCATCAGAAACCAGTCATCTTTAGGCTGTGTTTTCTAGAGTTCATCTAGAAAAAAAAAATCCTCCAATTGAGTCTATATGTGTGCGTGCACACGTACACATGCTGATATTTATTTGTAGTCTGTTGAATTGGAAACCTGACATTTTCTGCTTATGTCTGAAAGCAGAACAAATCAGTCTAGTTAAACCCCTGAAAATAAGAATGTGACATCCCAGTGACACACAGGAAAACAATTAGATTTGAAGTATTTCTTAATGTTACCAATCCTTATTAGCATATATAAATTGGCTGATTACCTAGTGCAAACCTACTGTTGTTGTTATAAAGGTTACTGAAATTTTATGCTCAAACAGTCAAGAAAACTTGGTGAAAAAATAATGGTAACAATACAAGAATGAACCTTTCCAGAGCTAATTTTATATATCAGAATTTTTAACACTGCTTGAGCTAATATTTTCATTAATGTAATTGATAAGTACTTAAGGTATTACCCCTAAAATGCAGTTTGGATTTATAAAATAATATAACTTCTTTCAGCTTGTAGATGACTCAAAGGGAAGAAACATATATAATTGAACTATTCAACAATCCTGGTTTAGGCAGTCATGCAGCATTTGCATATTCTGTGTCTGTGGAAACATTACAGAGACTTATTCCTTGTTGATTCTGAAATGTACACCAAAAAGTAGCAAAGTTCAAGACATCCTTTCTTTGTCATGGCTTTAATACTTGATATTAAATAAGTGATGTTTCATAATCACTCCTTTTTTTGTAACAACTAGATGCATTTGTTACCGCTGATAAGGGTAAATATAAAATATGAAAATAGGTGTTGAAAAAATTATAACTGGCAAAACATGACCCTCAAATCGTGTGGAACTTCTTAACCAAATGAAAATCCCCACACAGGTGTCATCTGTGTGTTCTGAAGTCACATCAGCTAAATTTATTCCAAAGCGGCACAGGTGACTTCTGGTTAGGAGTCAGGGAAAAGTTCATGAGCGGAGAGGTTTCTCCTGCACCAGGCTTTTTATTTATAATAGTTGCTGCATTTTCTTCATTATATCTTCTGCATAAGCCTCCCTTGGAAAAGCTCTAACAACTGGTGCTTCTAATAGCTGTTCTGTTACCTTATCTGGAGGCTCCTCTAGACCATGTGAATACCAAGAAGAAAAAAAAAAAGACCACGTTTTGCTCATCTTTGTGTCCAATCCTGAGCCTGGCATGTCAACATGCGACAGATACTTACATTTTTTATTTAACAATACGTGCTGTCCTGAATTATTTTTGCTGATACGAGATTTATCTCTGTCAGTGCTACCTGTCCTTTAAAATTATTAAAACAGTGGCTGAGCCTAACAGCACTTAAAAATTCATTCTTTGTATATTGTATTTGAAAATATAGCTCTCACCGAGCATTTCTGCGATAAAAATAATAAATGACTATTTTTCTTTACTGGATTTAATAAGTTAGTATAATCAGAACCCATTAAAACCAGCTTTCCGTAAATTCAAAGAAGGTACTCTTTGATGACTGTTTTCATATGATAGGCTGAAGTGTCTTTCAACCTTCACTGGCTGTAAGCAGAAACATATTTAGTAGGCACTTGCTATTTTAATCATGAAATGCAAAATAAGTTTTTCATTTACAGTTTACTTATTATCCCTTGGTTGTCTTTATGGCACAAGGCATCATGCAGGAATATTGTGAAGTGAAGAAAGTGAAGTCACTCAGTCATGTCTGACTCTTTGCAACCCCATGGACTGTAGCCTACCAGGCTCCTCCGTCCATGGGATTTTCCAGGCAAGGATAGTGGAGTGGGTTGCCATTGCCTTCTCCAGGAGATCTTCCCGATGCAGGGATTGAACCTGAGTCTCCCGCATTGTAGGCAGATACTTTACCGTCTGAGCCACCAGGGAAATCAGGGATATTGTAGCATAGACTAAATATGAAAACAGGTATGAAGAACTAGAATCCAAATTACCCAGTTTGGGTTTCATTTGCCACATAGGCAGTTTAAATATTAGTTTCTGATGGCTGTTGTAACAAAATAATTGCTATCAATGGCTTAGAACACCTCAGATTTATTATCTTATAGTTCTCGAGACCACAAGTCCAAGATGATAGGGAGAGCCGATTTTCTCATCGAGACTCCAGGGAAGAATTCATTTCTGTGCCATTTCTTGCATCTATAGGATTGATCAAAGAGCTCCTTCAGGTTTTTGCATATGGTGAAACAGAAAAAGCCAATGAACTTTTGGCCACCCCAGAGATGCTGCCTTTGTTTCTTGGCCCCTGGTCCCACAGCTCCCCTCCCTCTTCTGCTTCCAGTGGCACTGCTGGCCTGACTCTTGGCTTCCTTGCCTCTGTTACAAGGACCCTTGTGATTATTCTAGACTTCCTGGATAGGCACAGCATAATCTTCCCATCTGAAAACACAAAGTTAAAACACATCTGCAGGGTCTCTGTTGTTACATAAGGAAAACTACCACCAGCTTTCATGAAGTAGATTATGAAATTTTTTAAAGTGTCATTATTAATTTAGGAAAAATTTCTCCCAAATGAAAGCAATTTAAGTACTTCTTCTACTAACCCTTGGCCTATGAGGCCTTCTCAGGGTGGGGAAACCAGGGGTAAAGGAGATAGGTGGCACTGGTCTCATTTGCATCTGGAAAATCCATAGCTATTGAGATTGTGCATTTTCATTTGGAATAGAAGGATAAAGTATACTCTAATTAGATCTTTATGTAGTTATCTTTGCTCTTACATATTAAACTCTTTTTGGAACAAATACCCAGATTACTTTAGGAAGTTTTTGTAAGGTCAGACTGAAAATAGTGATTGTCAGGTCTTGATTTTGCTTTTCTCCTAAGGCTGCCAGAAATTGTCATGAACACATATATTTCTTAAAACTGATTTGACTTGAAAGAGAATACATAATGTAAAACTTACAGCAGTAACTCTTGAAAACCTAAAATTTTTATTTTTCTTGAATGATTTTTTGCTTCGTCAGTACCAGTAGATTTCTTAATTATTAATATTTATGTTCAACATATGATTTAATCATCTTTTATATACTTATATTCAAGGATGTGAGTTTCTCTTTTCTTTATGTGCATCCTTTTTTAGTTGATTATTTTCATTAAGATTGGAAATCATGTCTTTTTAATACGGTAGTATAAAGTCTTCCTCTTAAAAGGATATTTTTCTGACACTTAAACTCTATGTTTTGAATCCCAACCCAGGGATTGAACGCAGGTCTCCCACATTGCAGGCAGATTCTTTACCAGCTGAGCCACAAGAGAAGCCCAAGAATACTGGAGTGGGTAGCCTAGGGGATCTTCCTGACACAGGAATCCAACCAGGGTCTCCTGCCTTGCAGATGGATTCTTCAGTAACTGAGTATTCAGGGAAGCCCTTAAATCAAAGAAGGAAGCATAAAATCATAAATACCCTGTTCAGTGTGCTGAGTCATGTCTGACTCTGCAACTCTGGCACCAAGCTTCTCTGTCCATGGAATTCTCCAGGCAATTATTGTCCAGGCAAGAATCATGGAGTGGGTTTCCATGCTCTCCTCTAGGAAATATTCCTAACCCATGGATTGAACCTGTGTCTCTTACATCTCCTGCATTGGTAGACAGATTCTTTATCACAAGTACCACCTGGGAAGCTCAGTAACTACTCTGTGTGTTTGTTAGTCAGTTATGTCTGACTCTTTGCAACCTCATGGACTGTAGTTCACCAGGCTCCTCTGTCCATGGAATTCTCCAGGCAAGAATACTGGAGTGGGTTGCCATTTCTTTTTCCAGGGGATCTTCCTGACCCAGGGATCAAACCTGGGTCTCTCACATTTCAGGCAGATTTTTTACCTTCTGAGCCACCAGGGAAGCCTGATAAATACCCTACTTGTCTTCAACTTAAGAATATAAATAGAAAGTATCTTACTGTTTATTTGGTTTATAGATAACTTGAACAGTTTTATAATAGTTCAAAATATAGCTTCATTTTATAATCATTTACCTTCCTGATAGTCAAGCTACTTTCTAGAGTGTTTTATGACCTACAGTAAAAACTTGTGGGGGACAAATTCCCTACATGTTTTCAAACTAAGATTTAGTTAACATTACGAATGTTGAAAATACGTGTTCCTTTTAATGACTAGTGTCATTAAATATTCAACATTTCTCTCAAAGCTTGAAAGTGTCAACTACACTTTGGGGAATGTTCATGTGATGTGATTATTTTGTGCTAGAAACACAGAAATGGCGTTATCAAAGAAGAGTGAGTTTTGAGAAATACCTTGTATTTACCTTAATCAAAATGTGAGATGCCTTCCGATTGATCCTTGTAAATGGTTTCTATGACATTAGCCACTGTGGTCACTAATTCATAGCCCAGTGTATATTTGGATCCTTTCCGTTTTTCAGAACTAAAGAAATGGTGTTGGCTAGTTTTCTGCTTTATGAGCCTCTGCAAGAAAAAATGTGCTCATAAAATGCACATTAAAAGTTCTTCAATTATGTTCCTACTTCCTTTAGCACCCCAGCCTCTTAATATGCTTTTTTCAGGTGTTTCTGTTCCATATTCATTTAATTTCTTCAACTTTTCTCATAAGTTTTCATCATGATTTAAATGAAATCCTGTTACAAATTACAGCAGAATTATAACCAAGTTCATTCACTGAGTCATTATAGGGGCTTATTTCACTATATGGGAAGAAAGATAATTTACATTTAATATCTTCACTTTTTTCAGTTTTAAGAAAACCATTGAAATTTCATACACACATTTATATATGGGTATATTTAACAAATATACACAAATATTTTAATCACAAAGGAAGATTCCCAAGATGATCCAATCCAACGCTCTTTTTATATATTCCTCAAGCTAGGTAGTCACAGAGCTGAAGTGAGATGAGTGCAGGTACAGCACTAGGATTCTGATCTCTTTGCTCTAGGTTAAGTCCATCATCTGGTCAATTATCCTGCCTTCTTGACAGCATGTACAGTGAGCAAATATAAAGCCTGACTGCACATGATACACCTGGGCTGGGGGCCCCACTGACTCTTTCTGGTACAGAACTTGACACTCCATCCAGTTCCTGCTGCAGCTGTCGTCATGACCTGTCACTTGCCTGACACTTTTATAGCATATGCCTCACACAGTATGAGTCCAGGCAGAATGTGATTTTAATTATACGTGGGTGTGTGTGTATTGTCTTCTTTCTCATTGCTAGATGATACACAAGTGATGGATACAATGATTATGTATTAAGTTGATTATGGTCATAGGCCCTTGTGTTTGTATGTGTCTTCATGCTTGTTTATTTCTTTTTAAATGTCTGATCATTTCATTATTTGGATTTTGGCTGTTGAGCCTGTCTTCTCCCAGTGTTGGAATTTTTTCACCAGTGTCTTTTTACCTTTTGCCTTCTTGAAGGATTTTGTTCTTTAATATATTTTGGTTTTTTTTTCCCTTGTTTTGTTTCATAATCATCTTTTCTGAGTTTCTTGCTTTATGTTACATATATGAATTTCAAGCTACAGTTTCAATATTTACTTTTTGAGCAAAATTTTTTTATTTTTATTAAGTAATAAGTGTTCATTGATTCATGAGAACTGCAACTGGAACTAATAAAATAGCTCAAGTTTGGTGTATTATAATATTTGAAATCAGCCAGAGGTAGGCTTTAAATGTCATATGTCACATGGTTACCACTATATGATGTTGAAAAAGTGACTAACTTAAAAAGAATATTGTGGAAATTACTGGGACATTCCTTGATAAGATTCAATACATAATATCCTTACTGCAGAGTGGCTAATTTTTATTCACTAATTTGAAAATATAATTTATTAAACAAAATGGGAGATGGTCTGAAAAGTCAAATACTGGTTAATAAGCTTAAAGGCCCAGGCTAAGTGAAAAATTCTTTAAAAAATGATGTAAGCCCCTTTTCCCAAAATTTCCAAAATAATTTTATTTCCCAGAAACCTTCAATCTTTTTTCAAAGGGAAGAATAGCCTTCTGGATTTGGCCTCATCCATTTAATTAGCATATATCTTACTGGGTCTCAGTTTCTTCTCCATAGATTGTGAAGAGATGCTAAATGTTTATTTGTGAAATTTGTGAGATCTTAAAAAAAAGGCAACCATTATTCTAGAGCTTTCTGGTTCTCATATCCTGACTGTAAAATATTGAAAACATTATCACTTGTGTATGTTATTTATTTACTTTTGAGTTTGTTTAGGATTTACCTTGCCCCTAATATAAGTTGCATGAGGACAGAGGTATTTAAGATTTTATCAACCACACTGTCTCCAGTGGCTAGGAAGATGTGTAGCATACTATAGATGCTTCATTAATATATACTGGATAAGTGGGTGGATGGATGGACTTCAAATATTAGATATTCAGCTACAGAGATTTTAAAGACTAGTTTTCAGGCATTAATCTTTCTTCAATGATTTAAGTAAAACAAGACTTTCCAAACCCAAAACAATTCTGGAGATTTTGTTTTCAACACATTGTTAGTCATGAGTTTATATATCTTCAATAAAATATGAAGTTTGTTAAATATAAGCAGAGAACTTAGCCCAGTTACTAACTACTGAATAAATATTAAATATTGGTCATCAGTTAGTTTACTAAGAAACTTAAAATCATCAGATCTTGAAATAAAATTTTTCAATTTTTTGGCAGTCTACAAAAACGGGGAGAATTTTTTTTTTTTTTATCATAACAAGGTAAATAGCTAAGAACTGTCTCAAATGTCATGTTTGTCTAATATTTGACTCCATGGACAGCTTTGCTTTTAAGATATGGCAGAAGATATTTCAGCTTGGTTATCAAGGATGATTAGAGTTCCTTCTTGTTTTGCAAAATACAGCATTATTAGAGAATTTTTATAACAATAGCTATCAATAATGATGAGTTTAGATGGATCCAGAGTGAGTTCATTAAAATGACTGTAGAGTTGCACTTATCGTCTTGCTATAAATGAGCTACAAATATTCATTCTGAGCTTGAACATGTTACCTTTTAAACTGCCCATTGTACAACACAACAGGAATTAAACTGAAATAATTAATACTTTAAAAAATGTTAAAACGAGTTACTGCCATCTGTTTTCATCAGGGATGTTAATGTACATGAATTGCATCTTATTATAAAATAGGAACAGCTGGCAATAGAGTAGTAATGTCTTTGACTGTACTTTTTAAATAAAGATTACCTGGACACAATGATTTATTGCAATTGCAGCGAAAGTGGTAATTACACAACTGATAAATGTGTTGGAAATAATGGACTGTAAACAAATTTCCAATTTTATTTGTAGTTATTTTACAGTTTTTATGTATATACTTTAGTTGATGACTTTAAATAAAATTTAAGTGGATTAACCTGAAATATATATTTAAAAGAAAAATTCTTCACTCCCTCTGAAATCTTTAGAGGAATGATAGTAAATTTAAGCTACAAATAATATTGTGTACGTTTCAAATAGTTTCAGTGATGTTTAAAGTAAAAACTCAATTTTTAAATTCACCAAAGTTATCTTTTTGGAACTTACATTTTTGTAATGCATAGTGAATGGATCATTATGGAAAAATTTGAGAGTACCATTAAAAATGTGTTCTCTACATTAAAATGCAATAAAATTTCCTACCAACACATTAGATGGTGTTATTTTGCAATTTAATATTAACTACATTAGAGTATAAGATTCTTCAATAACCTTGTTAAAAATAACTAAAATGTGAACATTATTTTTAAATGAAAATATTATTTAATCATTTTAAAAGCTACATCTTTTGACATGTTATAATCATTTTCATTGAGAAAGAGATTTATTGTTCCTTTCATGTCATTCTCATTAACTTGTATAAGGCATGCTTATATAACTTAACTAAAATATAACAAGATTCTTCGCCTTTCACAAATGTAATTTACAGAAGAGCAGAAGATAAGCCAGTCCTCAGTATTACACTGAAATGAATCATCATTGATAACTGCACTTCTTCCTCTCTGCTTAGCTTTTTATCTTTTCTCTTCATTATGTACTTGTGGATGATGAGTAATTTGAAATGGATTCCATTCTAACAATTATACAAACTGCTCCACTCCTATTTCCTGACAAGCTAGATTTAGACTGAAAGGAGTGCAAGAATAGCACAGAATAAGAACTCCTTCTCAAGCAGAGTGTGAATGTTAAGAAAGAACCTGTTTGCTGATGTTGGCTGGATAGCAATTTGGGGAGATGGGAAAGAATAAAGGCAGTATGCGGTGTCGCACGTTGTTCATGCAGGGCAGAGCCCTCATTCACATGCAAATGCTGGGAAGGAAAGTAAAATGTCTGTGGAGCAGAGCAGAACAGCACCCAAACAGTAACCTATCATCTCATTAATGCTGTTGTTAATATTTTAATTACTCTTGTTAATGTTTATCGTAACTCTCAAAACTACCTTTCTTTTACTGCCAATGAAGTCTACCAGTTGACTTTGGCAATGAAGACACTGAGCTGGAGG